>BSBN01001434.1:1800000-2320553 GCA_027924645.1 Cunninghamia lanceolata
TTCATGTTTCTTTGGGGACAAAGTTATCTATTAATGATTGTCCAAAGTCTTCTTCTAAGACGAAGGACATGAGTAGAGTACCTTATGCTAGTGTTGTTGGTATCTTGATGTATGCTATGGTTTGTACTAGACCAGACATTGCCCAAGCAGTGGGAGTCCTTAGTCAATTTATGTCTAATCCTGGATGGGTACATTGGGATGCAGTGAAGAGAGTGTTCAGATATTTGAGGGGTACTTCCAAGTATTCCCTATGTTATCATGGTCATCCTATAGGACCTCTGCATTTTGTTAGTATTCGTGGATTTGTGGATTTTGATTGGGCATGTGACATTGACAGAAGGAGATCCACTAGTGCTTATGTGTTTACTATGTTCGGTGGTGCAATTAGTTGGATGAGTAAGTGGCAACCTGTGGTCGCTTTGTCCATGACAGAAGCTGAGTATATGGTAGCTACTCATGATTGCAAGGAAGCCATTTGGCTTAAAAGATTATGTTCAGATATTGGTGTTGATGTAGGACAAATTACTATCCGTTATGATAATCAGAGTGCGATTTGCTTAGCAAATAATCTAACTTTCCATGCCAGAACTAAGCATATTGATGTACAGTTTCATTTTGTGTGAGACATGGTAGAGGATGGGAAGGTGACATTGGAGAAGGTAGACACATTGAAGAATGTTACGGATGCATTGACGAAACCAGTGGGCACAGAGAAGTTTAGATGGTGTTTGGAGTCTATGGGCCTCTCGGGCTATAGCAGTTAAATCCTGTTATTTCTATTGGCTCTTACAAGGTGTTCAACAAGTGGGAGAATGTTGGAAATTAAGGTGTCTCAACCTTGATAATTCTTTGTATTTATTATTTGTAATGTATTTATTTTATTAGCCTATGATGTAATTAAGTTGCACGTCCTATTTTTTCATTTAGTGTGAAGTGGCACGATCCGTTGTCACTCCACTTGTAAGGTGACTAGGATGGTCAACCCACTCCATGTTGGATATAGGCGTCCCAAATTGTGGTAGAGGTTTTCTTCCATGTTTTGGCATCTTGAGCAGTGTGTAAGGAATTATGACGCGTAACGGTCATGACAGATTCCTATGACGCGTAAGAGTCGTAAATAGAAGATCCTATGACAAGTGAGGACATGTGTCAAAGAGAATCTTTGAGGAAGGCATCTTTGGGCTCCCAAGGGAGGTTATGACATGTTGTAAGAGGAATATGCTATTTTTAGTCAGTGTATGACAGATTCTCTTACAGCTATAAGTGTTGTCAGTTATGACGGATTCTATGACAGCTGTAAGGTGTGTAAGAGCATCTATCATAGCCCATCTTGGGACTAGGTGCCCACTTTGGGATGGGGTGATATGAAAAGTGTAAAATCCATGTGATGATGGAAAAGTGTCCTTAGGTGTGGGTTTTGGGCCATGGGGCCAAGATGGATGCCCATCTCAAGAAGGTTCCATTTTTGCCTTATAAACTCTATTTAAACAGGTGCTTGGATGGGAGATGAATAGTGAAATTGACAAGTACTGTTATGCTACCAAAATATCTCTAGACATGAGTGTCGAAGACTCCTAAGAAGACTTGCATTGCAAGTGTGTTGTAAACATTCTTTGTTTTGATAATACATTGTGCAGGTTTTGGAGTGTGGGGTTTTTCACCCGAAAGGGTTTTCCCCACGTTATATCTTGTCTCTATCTCTTCTTTCTACATTCTATGTGTATGTGTATTGCTGCAATATCTCTATTGTTGTGTTAACATCACTGTAATTGTAAAGGTTGAAAATAATTTGCATACATCTCTCCTCATTAGATTAGTGTAGGAAGCGATTTATGCACACCTAGCTTCCTTTCATAATCAACTTTTAAAGCTAGTACTTCAAAAAAGATTTCTAGAGCTGAGAAATATAAATTGGATGATTACTTTGATGAAATTGAAGCTAACTTTGTTGACAAGTTGCAAAGAGGTTCTGGTAAGTTCAAAGGTAAATTACCTTTCAAGTGTTTCTCTTGTAGCAAAGTAGGACATTATGCTTCCAGATGTCCTAAAAGAATTGAAAGAAACAAGAAAATATATGAGAGCAGGGCTAGAGTTCCAAAGAAATGTTACTATGTTAGAGATTTTGATGATGGAGTGATTGATGATGAATTTGATGATGCTAGTACTAGTACAAATGAATGTTTGTTCATTGCTATTAAAGAAGATCCTATGTCTACTAATTCTGCTAGCTGTGTGAAGGAAGAAAAACTAGTGGAAGAAAGTGCTTTGGCTATTCAGGTTGAAAAGGATAAGGATGAATGGATTATTGATAGTGGATGCTCACATTACATGACCGGTGACAAAAGTAAGTTTGTAAGTTTGGAAGAGTATGATGGAGGACTAGTTAGGTTTGGAGATAATGCAGCTTGTAAGATTTGTGGAAAATGATCTATTTCATTTGATGGAAGCATAATACTAACAATGCCCTATATGTGAAGGGTTTGAAGCATAATATTTGAGTGTTGGTCAGATGTGTGACAAAGGATATGATTTGAGATTCAAAGATAATGGGTGCAAGATCATGGAAAGCTTCAGAACTATGATTGCTACTGGTAAGAAGACAAAAGGCAACATCTATCAATTAAGAGGAACTAATGATTATTGTTTATTGGCTTTGGCAGATGAAATCTTGTTGTGGCATAGAAGGATGTGTCATATAAACTTTGATAATCTGGTAAAGATAAGTTCAGGTCAGATTGTGAGAGATTTACCAAAACTTGTGAAACCATCCAGTACAATCTGCAAGGAATGCGAGTTAGGGAAGTAGACAAGAACAAGTTTCAAGAATAAAGAGCAATTCTCTTCCGGTTTGTTGGATCTAGTGCATACATATCTCTGTGGTCCTATAAGGGTGAGAAGTCTCCAAGGTGACAGGTACTTTATGGTGCTTATTGATGATTATTCTAGAATGACTTGGGTTACTTTTCTGAGAGACAAATCAGAAGCCCTAGAGAAGTTCAAATCTTTCAAGGCAATGGTTGAGAATGAAATAGAATTGAAAATCAAATGCTTGAGGTCTAATAGAGGAGGTGAATTCACATCAAATTAATTCAACATTTTCTATGAAGAGCATTTGATAAAAAGGCAGTTGTCTGCACCTAGGACTCCTCAGCAAAATGGAGTTGTGGAAAGGAAAAATAGGACAGTTCAAGAGGCTACTACGACCATGATGAAGGAAGTAGATCTACTAGAAGTCTTTTGGAAAGAGGCTATTCATATTGTTGTTTACATCCAAAACAAAGTTCAAGTCAAAGTTAATGGTACTCAAACTCCTTATGAATTATGGCATGGAAGAATTCCTCCAGTAAAGTATTTTAAAATCTTTGGAAGCAAATGCTATGTCAGGAGAGATGAAGATCTTGGAAAGTATGCAAGGTGTGATGAAGGAATCTTTCTTGGATACTCTACCAAGAGTAAGGCCTACTGGTGCTATAACAAAAGGTTCAAAAGGATTGTTGAAAGTGCAAATGTGAAGGTAGATGAAGGCAAGGAAAGGATATCAGACTTGAATTACTATGAACTAGATGAACCTGTGACTATAATGAATGAAGAAAAAGATGAGCAAGAAGATAGTCAAGATGAAGAAGAGTCTCTGAAAAGTGTTGTCAAGACTCCCAAGTATGTAAAGATCAATCGTTCTGAAGATCAGATTATAGGTGACAAAAACAAAGGTGTACTAATAAGAAGAAGAGTTGTAGAGGAACAAGTCAATTACTGTTTACTTTCAAAGGTTGAAACAAAGACTGTGAATGAAGCATGCAATGATGAAAACTGGGTAAAGGCAACGGAGGAAGAACTATTGCAGATAGAGAAGAATGAAACTTGGGAATTAGTTCCTAGACCTGCTGACAAAAATGTTATTGGAACTAAATGGGTCTTCAGGAACAAGCTGAATGACAATGGAGAAGTTGTAAGGAATAAAGCAAGACTTGTGTGCAAAGAATATTCTCAAAATTGAAGGGATAGATTTTGAAGAAACTTTTTCCCCAGTAGCTTAGATTGAAGCATTCAGAATGTTTCTGGTATTTGCAGCTCACAAACATTTTAAGGTATATTAGATGGATGTGAAATCTGCATTTCTGAATGGTGAGTTAGAAGAGGAAGTATACATTGAGCAACCAGAGGAATTCCCATTGTCAAATCAAAGTGATATGATATGCAAGTTGAAGAAAACATTGTATGGACTCAAACAAGCTCCTAGAGCCTGGTTTGCAAGGTTAGACAAGTATTTATTGCAATTGGGATTTAGTAAAGGTATTGTAGATAGCAATCTATATTTCAAAATCAATAATGATTAGATATTGATTGTTGAATCTTTTGTTGATGACATTATTTTTAGAGGAAATGAAGTTATGTGCATAAAGTTTTCCGGTGAGATGAAAAGTGAATTTGAAATGTCCATGTTTGGTGAAATGAATTTTTTTTTGGGTCTACAAATTAATCAATCAGATAAAGGAATCTTCATATCTCAATCTAAGTATGTGAAAGAGTTGTTGAAGAAGTTTGGGATGGAAGACTCTAAACCGGTATGTACTCCCATGGTGATTGGCTACAAGTTGAACAAAACTAATGAATCACCTAAGGCTGATCAGAAAAAATACAGATCCATGATTGGATGATTGCTTTATCTAACTCAAACCAGACCTGATATTATGCATGCAGTTTGTCTTGTTGCAAGGTTTTATGTTGATCCAAGAGAATCACATGTGATGGTAGTTAAGAGAATCCTGAGGTATTTGAAAGGTACTCTGGATCATGGATTATGGTACCCAAGGACAATGATTTCACTCTCAGTGCTTATATAGATGCAGATTGGATGAAGATGTTGATGACAGAAAGAGTACAAGTGGAGGTGATTTCTTCTTGAGCAATAGATTGGTTTCATGGTTGAGCAAGAAACAAGATTCAATCTCTTTGTCAACTGCAAAAGTAGAGTTTATTGCAGTAGCATGTTGTTGCACTCAAGTATTATGGATGAAGCAGACTTTGAAGGACATAAGAGTTGTGTATGAAGATCCAATTGCAATCTTTTGTGACAATACAAGTGCCATAAACATTTCAAAGAATCTAGTGATGCACTCAAGAACAAAGCACATATCAATAAGGTATCAATTTTTGAGAGAAAAGGCTCTACCTAAAGATACCTTTGAGTATCTCAGAGAAAAGTTAGGGGTCATTACCCCTCCTGTCCTAAACTAAGATGCATAGGACTGCATCAATCCAATGGAGCTCAAAGTGTCATTCTTTGATTTGGATTGATGTTCTGAAGGCTACTTCTCAGGGGGACTAGCTAAATGTTTCTGATAAAGTAAGTGGATTAGAGCAGCAACATGCAAGTATGTGCCCTTTGCCATTGATGTCAAAAGGGGAGAGAAATCATGTGAAAAACTCAGGGGGAGAAAGAATTGGTGTAGTCACGGTCAGAGGGTTCACAGAATGAACTATCTGGACCATGTAACAAGAGTAAACACAATAGAAACAACTCAAGAAATGGAACAAATGTAGATTCAGTCATTTAGTATATCAAAGAATTCAAATACAATCTAGTCAGCAACATGCAGACTTATAATTAGGGCTCAAAGGCCTAGGTACATACATGCACAAGATAAGGCTTTGAAGGTCCTTCACACAAAATCTAAACTATGGATTGTGAATCAAATTGCTAACTCCTTTCCTGAGGATCTATTACATCAATATATATCATCTCTGGACCAATAGATTCTTCCATGTCGGCCAAGGAAGGCCACAAACTCCAATGAAGAATTGTAACGTGTTCACAGATAGGTCAGACCTAAACGCATAGAATACTTCCTCAAATGAATGAAACAACCTGTGGACCCTTGGGAAAGGTCATCCATAAACCAAAGGATGTTGAATGATGTGTCATTGAGATCCTCAAGTCAAGGAATGATCCGCAAGCCTTCTCCTTCAGCTGATTATCAGGAACTGTTAGAATGCTCTGCTCTAAGAAAATAGTTGATCTTCTAATAGCAATATCTTTCTGGTAACTAATCCAAATTCTCTGAATTCTTGATATGATGTAGATGAATGAATGTAGATGCTAAGTCCAGATCCACAAGGTGTGAATTGCCAAAACTAGACCACAAGATGAAACTACTTTTGACTGAGCTGCCTGAACTAAACTAGAAAATGGAAGAACTGAAATGCAAATGTTTTTGGTTGATGCAAGATTACTCTTGAACCAGGGATGCTCTTGCATCAGACATCTGAGATTATTTAAAAAGTGAGTCCCTCACTTTGCTAGGGCTAGGGGAGAACCAAGACAGTCCACCTCAGCCTGAGAAATCCATGATGAATCTTATTCTGGTCTGCCTTTCTATTTTACAAGATATTCTTTGTATTGTCTTCCTCTAGTGCTACGTCCAACTCTGCTGTCCAAGATGTCTTCTATCTACTCCAATGCTTCTTGTGGTAATTGCTTCTTCAATTCTTCTTCCATACTGTCACTGAACTCTGTTTCATGATACTAATAAAGGTCTGCAATGTTGAAAATAGGTGATATACCCAAGGTCTCTGGTAACTCCACTTCATATGCATTTCCTAAATCAAATTTCCTGAGTAGCCTACAAGGTCCAAACTTCTTCATCTTCAACTTGTTATATGTCCCAATTAGAAATCTATCTTTTCTCAAGTACACCATCACTTCATCTCCCACTTCAAATTCCTTATGTCTTCTCTTCTCATCAGCCTTCTCTTTGTACTTACTATTGATATCCTCCAAATTCTTCTTCACCTGGTTATGCACTGTCTTCATATGATCTATAAATTCTTCTATTTCTGCACTCCTCTTTTCTTCTGTACTGATATCTTTCAATTCTGCAACTCCTCTAGGATTCACTCCGGTAACAATCTCAAAAGGCGTTCTTCTAGTACTCCTATTTATTGTATTATTGTATACAAACTTTGCTTGTGAAAGAATCAAATCCCAACTTCCGGCTTTCTCTCCAACCAAACATCTCAACAAGTTTCCCAAACTCATATTCACTACCTCTGTCTGTCCATCTGTCTATGGATGAAAAGTTGAACTAAACTTCAAATCTTTCTTCATCTTCTTCCAAAGTGTCCTTCAAAAGTATCCAACAAACTTTGTATCTCTGTCTAAAACTATACTCTTAGGTTTAATCCATGCAATCTCATAATCTCTTTGAAAAATAGGTCAGCTACATGCACTACATCAGTTGTCTTCTTACAAGGTATGAAATGAGCCATCTTTGAAAATCTGTCAACCACTACAAATATTGAATTATGTCCTCTCTATGTCTTAGGCAATCCCATTATAAAATCCATGCGTATGTCTTCCCAAGGTCTCTCCGGTACTGCCAAAGGTTTATACAATCCGGTGTTCTGACTACTCCATTTTGCAACTTGACAAACTCTACAACTCTGCACAAATCTCCTAACATCCTTATGTATTTGAGGCCAAAAGTAATTTTCACTTACTAAAGCCACTGTCTTGTCAATGCCAAAATGTCCTGCCAATCCACCATTATGTTTTTCCTTGATCAAATTATCTCTCATTGAAATTCTAGGTATGCACAATTGACTTCCTTTGAACAACATATCTTCTTGAATGAAATAGTCCAACCACTTACTTCTATCTGTTACAACAGTTTCCTTACATGCTTTCTAAGGTTCTGCAAAATTAGTGTCTCCCTCATACATGTTCTTCAATTCATCAAAACCCAACACTTCAACTCTCATCTCTGTCAACAAGTTTCTTCTTCTACTCAAGGCATCAACAACTTTGTTTGATTTTCCACTCATATGCTTCAACACAAAAGTATAACTCTGCATGAACTCTACCCATCTCATATGTCTCTAATTCAACTTACCTTGACTATTCAAATATTGCAAAGCTTGATGATCTGTATACAACACAAACTCCTTAAGCAACAAGTAATGTCTCCATTTCTTCAAGGCTTGAATTATGGCATAGAACTCCTAATCATAAACTGAATATCTCTTCCTTACATCATTCAACTTCTCACTAAAATATGCTACAAGTCTAGCTTCTTGACTTAACACTGCTCCAATTGCATTTCCACTAGCATCACAATCAACTTGAAATACCTTATTAAAATCTGGTAATGCCAAAATAGGTTGCTCTGTCACTTTCTGCTTCAACAACTCAACTTTTATTTGCTCCAGATGTCCACTCGAAATCTTTTCTATCACCTCTCATTGTCTCTATCATAGGGTTACAAACTAAACTAAAATTTATGATGAACTTCCTGTAGAAACTAGCCAATCCATGAAATGATCTAACCTCTCCAATGCTCTCCGGTGTAGGCCATTCAACAATTGCTCTCACTTTCTCAGGGTCCATCTTCAATCCTTCCGCAGAAATCACAAATCCCAAATATACCAATTCTTCCTTCATGAAACTACACTTCTTGATGTTTATTAGCAATTTCTCTTCTCTCAATCTCTGTAAAACTTGTCTAATATGCCATAAATGTTCTTCTTTTGTTTTACTAAAAATCATAATATCATCTAGGTACACAATAACAAACTTACCCAAGAATTTCTTCAGAACTTCATTCATCAACCTCATGAAAGTACTCAGTGCATTTGTCAGTCCAAAGGGCATCACTAACCACTCATACAATCCTTCATTTGTCTTAAAATCAGTCTTCCATTCATCTCCTTCTTTGATTTTGATCTGATGGTATCCACTCTTCAAATCTATCTTTGTGAAATATTTTGCTCCACTCAAACAATCCATTATATCATCCATCCTAGGTAAAGGAAATCTATACTTAACTATGATCTTATTTATTGCTCTAGAGTCAGTACACATTCTCAATTATCCATCCTTCTTTGGTGCTAACACTGCAAGCACTGTACAAGGACTCAAACTTTCTCTGATCAAACCTTTCCTCAACAACTCTTGTATCTGTGTATTCAATTCTTCATTCTCTGTTGTTGTCATTCAGTGTGCTACTTTGTTAGGCAAACTTGCTCCTGGTATAAGATCCATGTGATGACTGATACTCCTTATAGGTGGTAATCCTTCAGGAACATTATCTAATATGATGTCTTCATACTCTATCAGCAAATCTCTTATATCCTCCGGTTCATTTTCTTTCTTCACTACTTCAGGCTTTTTAGGAATCAAGGCATAACACATACTTTCTTATTTCAAACCATCCAAAAATTTCCTTCCATCTACCAAACAGACTCTAGCATTTCCACTTACCACATCTTTAGGATCATCTTCCAAAGGAATCAAAGTAATTCTTTTCCAATTTGATGTTATAGTATATGTGTTCTTTCTCCCATCATGTATAGCTTTATATCATATTGCCAAGGTCTACCCATCAAGATATGACAAACATCCATAGGCATAATATCACACAAGACTTCATCATGATAAGATCCAATATGAAATTTCACCAAACATTATTCATTCACCAGTACATTATGATCATCCTAAATCCATGCTATCTGATAGGGCTTAGGGTGTTTCAATCTTTCCAACTTCAGCTTAGTCACCATCTCCTCTAAAACTAGGTTATCTGAACTACCACTATCAATTACAACTTTACAACACTTACCTCCAGATTTGCATCTAGTTCTAAACAGACTTTTCCTCTGTGATGGATCCTCAGTTACCTCTATTTGAAATAGTGCTTTCCTCATTACCAATGATTCTCCTTTCTTAGTTTTACCAATAGAACTGGGTGATTCAATAGGTTCTTCAACATAGGCTTCTCTTCCACTATTTTATGTCCTCTTGCTTGTACTACCCTGATTACTTTCAAATGCTCTATGTCCTTCACCTCCACACTTGAAACAAGTACCTCTGAATGTCCTCTTATCAAATCCTCTTCCTTCTCTTCTGTATCCTTCATTCTGGTATGCACTGGGGTTTCCTCTCTGGTAAAAATTTTTGTCATCTCTTTGGTAAGCATCGTTATCTCTATCATCCTTCTTAAATGGGTTGTCAAACTTGTTCTGCTCCACAAAAGATCTATCATATCTGGAAAATGTTTTACCTCTCTGAAATTTACCTCATCTACCCCTCTGTCTCTGATCATGCTTCTTATTCAACTTCTCTTCAACTTTCAGGGCAAACTGATATGCTTCTTCCAAAGATGTCATTCTTACCAAGCTTAGTTCCTCTTGAATGTTCAATCTCAGTCCATTGATGTATCTAGCCACTTTTTCCTTGTTTGCTTCACTATGTCCTATTCTTATGATCATCTTATGAAATTCTTTAGTGTACTCCTTCACATATTTCTCCTTTTGCCTCAGGTTTTGCAATCTTTTCAACAATTCCAACTCATAGTCAGCAGGTATGAACTGATTCTTTAACTTTGTCACCATCTGGTCCCACTTTGTAATCTTTTCTTTTCCTCTTCTATTTCTTTCCAACTGAAATTCTTTCCACCATATAGCAACATGTCCCTTCAACTTTGTCTTCACAAATTTTACCTTCTCCGTATCTTCAAATTCTTCATATTCAAAGTATTCTTCCATGTCATTTATCCAGTCAATCAATTCTTTAGGATTCAGATTACCAGTATAGTTTGGTACATCAACTCTAGGTCTTTTTCCAATCTTTGAAATAGCTCACAACATCTTTATCTGATCTGATTCTTCTTCTTCATTGCCTTCTAGGGTTTCACCAGTTTGTTCAGCAGATTGAAATTCCTCTTCATCATCACTTTCAACATTAGGTCTTGGTGTCAATCCTCTTTGCCTATCTTCTTCAACAACATCCAAACAAATTCGCATTGTTCTCATCAATTCCATCATCTCATCCATTCTATTAGGCATTGTACCAATAGGAGGAACTCTCCGTGGCGGTATTCTTCCTAGGATCAGGTGCAAATTGCCTCAGGTTTGGTGATTAGGCTACAAGCGACAACTGCCTCTTAATCAGTGATCAGTTACGCACAAGTAACCTACCTCAGATCAGCGATCTGCTTACAACAAGATCTTACGGAATCTCCTAAAGAATCAAACTTTTGCTCTGATACCACTTAGTGCAGTCACGGTAGGAGGGTTCAGAGAATGAACTATCCAAACCATGCAACAAGAGTAAACACAACGAAAACAACTCAAGAAATGGAACAAATTTAGATTCAGTCATTTAATATATCAAAGAATTCAAATACAATATGGCTAGAAACATGGGGGCTTACAATTAGGGCTCAAAGGCCTAGGTACATACATCCGCAAGATAAGGCTTTGAAGGTCCTTCGTACAAAATCTAAACTATAGATTATGAATCAAATTGCTAACTCCTTTCCTAAGGATCTATTCCATCAATATATATCATCTCTGGACCAATAGATTCTTCTACTTCGGCCAAAGAAGCTCACAAACTCCAATGAAGAGTTGTAATGTGTTCACAGATAGGTCAGACCTAAATGCATAGAACACTTCCTCAAATGAATGAAACAATACGCAGATCCTTGGGAAAGGTCAAACACAAACCAAAGGCCATTGAATGATGTGTCATTGAGATCCGCAAGTCAAGGAATGATCCGCAAGCCTTTTCCTTCAGCTGATTATCAGGAACTGTTAGAATGCTCTGCTCTAAGAAAATAGTTGATCTTCTAATAGCGATATCTTTCCGGTAACTGATCCAAATGCTCTAAATTCTTGATGTGATGTAGATGAATGAATTTAGATGCTAAGTCCAAATCTACAAGGTGTAAATTGCCAAAACCAAACCACAAGCTGAAACTACTTCTGACTGAGCTGCCTGAACTGAACTGGAAAATGGAAGAACTAAAATGCAAACAAACTGAAATGCAAATATTTTTGGTTGATGCAAGATTGCTCTTGAACCAGGGATGCTCCTGCATCAAGAATTCAGATGTGTAAAGAGAGAGGGGGAGAATCTTATCTTGATGGTTTTTTTAATTTTTCACATCATATGTTGCCATCAATGACAAAGGGGGAGATTGTTGCAAATATGTTCCTAATCGGTGTTATCATTGATGTTAACATATCTATGTTGTCATTGGTGTTAACTGTGCTCTTACCTTGTTGAGGATATTGAGAAAATTAGCCCATCCAGTGATAACAATGTGTTGTAGTAGAAATATTACATGCAGAAGAATGGTCCAAAAGAATGCTCCTCATTTCCTGTAGAATAAATATCTTTTCCTGTGGATTGGAAGTTATTTAGAAGCCTATCTAAAGATATTATATTCCAAGGTTGAGCCTCTGAAATGAAGATTTGAGTAAGTTGTGTTCACCAGTGTGAAAATTGTTTTTCTTGTATGTTTGGTAGTGACAGGGAGAAAGTGTTTTGCTCCACATTCCTCCGCATTGAAGTATTTTGGTCTGTGATTCTGGAATTAAGTCAATGATGATGTTAAGTTCCTTCAAATGTAATGGTTCATGATTTGGTGGTCTGCAAGCTATCTTTTGCTCATGACAGTGGCTAACAGTGTTGTTCCTATACTCTAGTTTGAAGAATCTTATTGATAGAGTGATTAGAGATCGTGCGGTTGTTCCTGGTGATTACAATGTGCTTACGAATGTCTCCTGATCATGCTCCTACATTCAAATTGGTCTACAAGGTGTAATTTAGATCGTGCATGAAGCATGTTCTTGAGAATACTTGTGTTAACATCAGTTTTAGCTGACTTGGTTGTTGACACGTCTTGCGATTACACTTTGAAGATTGTGATAGCGTATTATAGCATGGAAGATTGTGTTTGAGTCCCAACTAAGGTGTAGTGTGATCCACATACATCTTTACATCTTTTCCTTAGCTTAATTTGTATTAGGTCCAGACCCATTTTATGTATAATTGTAATGCTAACCTTGGAGATTGATCCAATGGTTGATGAGTGTAATGCCAACCTTGATGCACATTCCAAGGTTGATAAATTGTATAAAAGCATGTAATGAAGCTACGAAAAAGTGTGTGTTGCAAATATGAAGAGATAAGTGTGAAGGTGTGAAAGAGCAAAGCAGAGTTGTTTTATTGTGCTTCAATGGAACTAAACCCTAGCATGGAGTAGATGCTACTGAATCAGTTCACCCCTATTGGTAGTAAGCCACCCTTTGGCAGTGCGCCACCCATAGGCAGTGAACTATTCTTTGTAGTGAGCAATTTGGGCAGTGAGCCTCTATTTTCTGGTATTGATATAACTTATATATTTCTATGGGCTAACACCCACCGTGGTTTTTCCCTTTTAGGGTTTTCCACATAAAAATCTAGTGTCTTCTATGTTAATTATGTTATTGTGTTGAGCTTCTCATTTTATGCTTTCATGGTTAAATCTAAATATAAGTAATTGATAAGTTGATGTTTGTAATTGGTTAAAATTTTTAGGATAACTGATTCACCCCTCTCTGTTGTCTGGTGCAATCCAACAGGAAGGAGGTTCACTTGTTGAATCCTGACAATTAAAATCCTCTAAGTGCTCTAGGTATGCCAGATACTAGACTTCAGAGGTTTCTCCTTCCTTCTTCCTTTCCCTTTCGGAAGGTGGAATGAGGAAGGCTCGGTGGCTGAAGTCAGCTGTTTCCAATGTTCCACTGTGTTTCAGGGTCAAACTTCAGAATTTTCTTCTTCCCTCTTCCTTTTCTTTTGAAAGGCGGAAGACAGAAGGCCCGAAGCTTGACTTCTACTGAAACCTTCAAAAAATGACTAAGTCCTTAGACTTGCAGGGCTCAGACTTTCTTTCTTCTTCCTTCTCTAGGAAGGCTTAAGGCGGAGGGCCCGAAGTCTGAAGTCCACCGAACTACAAATATGGTTGTCTTTCAAAAAGTAGAGGTCAGGAGTTCTCTCTTCTCTCTTATTCTTTTCCAAAGGTGACAAGCGGAAGGGTCAAGGCCCGATCTCCACCGATTTCTCAAATTGGCTAAGTGTTGCAGAGGTGGAGGTCGAGCTCTTCTTCTTTCCAAAGAACAATGCAATAATGAAGGCCTTGTTGGTGTTGGAAATAAGCCACACCCAGACTGACGATGGACTGGTCTAAGAGGGGCCAGTAGCTCAGTGGTAGAGCACTCCAGCAGTGAATGGAAGGTCCTAGGTTCGAGTCCTAGCTGGTCCATGTCTCAACATGGTATCAGAGCCAGGCCCAGGCTAGGAGCCCCAAGCACACAAGAGGTGTGGCTTAAGGGGGGTGTTGGTGTTGGAAATAAGCCACACCTGGACCGACGATGGACTGGTCCAAGAGGGGCTAGTAGCTCAGTGGTAGAGCACTCCAGCAGTGAATGAAAGGTCCTAGGTTTGAGTCCTAGCTGGTCCATGTCTCAATAGGCCTGACCCCCGAAGCCCAACGATTTCTCCTCTCAGACTTTGGAAGTCAGGTCTTCTTCCTTCACCTTTCCAAGCTTGATCAGTGGAAGACCAATCAGAGGAAGTCCAATCTATCAGGGACTGACCTTTTTGCCTTCCAGGTGCATTTTCTACTGTTCTAGACATGACGCGACTACTCAGTGACTCTCTTGGTCCCCATTAATGTTTCCTCAGAGCCTAATTTCTTGTAGAAGATAGATTCCTTGCCTCCCCATGCCATTGTAGCCTCTCTTGCGTTAGATCCTTATACTCATGGCATGGGAAGACACTTCTTTCCAGCATATTTCATGGGTAGAGCCATGTGGGCATGCTCCAAAGATGTTAGAATGGAGTTATTGTAGTATGGGCGATGTCCTTTCCTTGTTGACTTCTCCTTCCATGACCATGGGTGCTACAGTGTGATTTGTAAAGCTATATATGCATGTAAAAAAGATGTATTTCTATTAGCTGTTCTTCTAAGCTGTTATACTAGCCAGATAGTTTGTTATTACAGACCTTGTAATGCACCTACAAAACCAACTGGATTTGATACATTATGCTTGATTCTGAGTCTTTTCTATCTCTGGTTGATTGTTCACCAATGAATGTAGATGGTTATTTTATGTCTACTCCTCTGTAACAAGTTATCTTCCTTTTGTAATGGCTATTTAGCCTTCATGATTGATATAATCACTGACATTTTGCCTCTCTTATGCTTTTTCTCTGTGTTTATTTGAAGTTTGTAACTCAATTTTTGGATAAAATGGTCCCTCTGTTAGTTACAGTCTTCTATTTGAGCCTCTGTTAAAGCTATAAGTCTGTGTGAGTCTCTTTCAGTATTTGAGGTCATTGTTGTGTTATGTCAGTCCCAGCTAACATACTAAATCTGGTGCATCACCTCTTTTAAATTTTGGTCTTCCCCCTTCCTCTTTTCCCCTGGTAAGATTTAGCATTAGATTTAGTTGTCATTCTCTAAGCCTTAAGCTTAGAAAGAGGAGCCAGCCTTCTCCGAAGGTCTAATCTCATCTGCAAGGTCCCACACCTTGAGATCGGTCCCATTGTGTCATTAGAATTCTTGAACAAACTTCAAGAAGGGTGCAATTCCACATGATAATAGTTTTTGGCACATCTGGTGGGACTAGTTAGATGAGCTTTATCATCCATTGAAGGATTTGGTGTGTTCTTCAACGTATCTTGCCATTCTGGGTAGTCTTCTTCAAAACCATGGTGACTCTGCTAAACAAAGCAGCCCAAGTGCGTAAATATTCATCAAAGATCAAAGTTCAGTGATACTATTGGTCTTTTTCCAGCTTTCAGGAGCATCACAAATCACCTGGTGACTCTTCTAGGTATGTATCCAATTTTTTCCTGGTATCAGACTTGTTTTCCTCTAATTTAGACATTTTCTAGGATTATCTAGCATTTTGATGCTTTAAAATTTCAAACTATTATGGGAGTTATGGCTATTCCCCTTTGCCCAACAAGAATGCAAATTATACGCCTCCATACCAGCAATATCAGGCCCAAAATGCCTTTGATTTTACGCCATATAGCCCTGCAACAACAGAATATCAGCATCCTCACAATGCTTACCTCCCTCACACCCCTGCTTATGCTTACTTTCAGCCTCAAGAGGTCCCTTTTGCTCCAAATCAACATATTTACCCTCCTGAGCAACCTTAGGATGTTAGCAACATGAGTGTCAAAGATATCATGTTGAATTTTTAGAGGGAGTTAGATGACATTGGCAAAGACCAAAGGTATAACCATCAACAAGATGAGCTTGTTTTTTGGGCTCATCTTCAACAAAAACATATGAAGGCAGAGGAAAGATCTTATTAGGAAAACTAGGATTTACAAATTGTAGCTAAATAATAATAGATGAGGCAGTTGCTTGCCACAGTCTAGAGATTAGAAGCCCAAGCAGTCCCCTCCATTCTCAGTTTCAGGCAACCCCTCCCTTCTACCCATGTTTAGCCTGTAGCAAAAATAAGTCCTAAATAAAAGATCCCAAGATTTAGGTAGAATAACTCATCTGGGCCTCCAAAGCCACTTTGCAGTTTCAAAATCCCAAGTTTCAAAGGCCCTCAGCCTTCATGGGAGCCTTTTCTTGCACAAATTTAGCCTATCACTCCTCAAGAACAACCCTCTCAGGATGTCCTTCCAGCTCATATTTCATGTTATCCCTCTTGCCCTGACACTATTTCACATTTCAAAGGTGGACCTATTGTCTATAGGGCTAATTGAAGAGATGAGCCGATGAAGGAGATACCTACAGCTAGGGAGGAGCCACTTGCAAATAATGAGCCCTCATGCACTATTCAACTAAAAAATCAAACCTGCTGCAAGAAGACGTTAAGCCAAATCTTTCAGACCAGCAACAGTGCGTTGAACATAAGGTTAGTGTTGATTTAGGCGCGAGGTTGAATCCCTCAGATTTTGGATCATTTAAAGAGTTTTCCCATGCTTTTAATAAGAGAAATGAAACCAAAATGCAAAGAAAGCATGATGAAGAAGTCCAATTGCAGAGGCAACTCAAGCAAAATCTAGTTGGGTTATAGTCAGATGATGAGAGCATTAGAGAGGTTGCAAAGGAAACTACTCCAAAGGAGGTTGATGGCACTTCCCTATTCCATGAGCTACCTAGTTACATTGAAGATGAAAAAGGCATGCAACATTAGTTGCAGTTTTGAATCAACATGAAGATGTTGAGGGCCATGATAAGTTGGTGAAATGTGCAAACAAGTGTGAAAATGAGGTTCCAACTCATGAAAAGGAGCATGTAGGCTGCTCTATTCTAAAAAATGTAGAGGTTGAAGATGCAGACCTGTTTGAGGAGTTCCCATATTTCATAGAAGATAGTGATGTGAAGAGTGAGCATGAGAAGGAACAAATTAAAGATTTTTTCTTGATTATCCAACATTGATATTAGCTCCTTAGTGGGGGAGATTCCACTGTCGAGCATGTGCAAGGATTATTTTCTGAGCCTATTTTTGATGGCCTCCCTGAACAACATGATCACAAGGTGGACGAAGCCATATTTCCAGTTGAGCCACAGGAGCCAGAGCATTCAGACCAGCAACATCAAGAGCTAGAACCAGAGCATAGGCATGAGATCAACTTTGTTGATTTGCATGCCATTTCAAGGGGATGTCCTATCAGGCATCTAGCCCAGCTAGATACATGTCATGAAGAGTCACCAATTGTCATGCTCACTACTAAGCATGAAGTTGAGCATCCAAATAAGTGGGATCAGCCCATTTATCCACTTCCAGATAGTTGCATCAACAATCAGTTCACTTGGGTAAGTGAGTTTGTTCCCATTCTTGGGGAAGTGTTTTTTCAATTTGTTGTATGCCCATCCATCCCTCCCCCACCTCCTGTTAACTGCCCATAAGCATATGAAGCATTGTATATTGTTGATAAAGGGTAGTTATCTAAAAACTAGTTAATGGCTTTGTTTAAAGTCATTTTAGATTCATTAGTTTAGGTTTAGAGTAGATTTGTTTATGTTTTAGGCTTCCCTTCCTCGAAGTGCCCTTGCACTCTACTGCATTCTCATTAGGAGGATGTTGGCCTTGTTCATTTTGCCTTGTCTTATTTCCCAGAGGCAGTGTTCAGTTTTGAGTTAGTCTAGCAACCACCTATCTTGTTACTGTGTACTTTGACTTTGTGCCCAATGGATTGATAAGGCCTTTGGGTCCCAGTGTTTAGTAGGCAAACACCCCTGCATAGTCTCCAAAATGTTATCCTATTTTGCCTTCTGACCAAATAGCCTAAGGATCCATGATCCTAGTGTTCCCACCTTTTCAAATGCAAGAGAAAACCATCCAAAATGGCTAAGTCCAAGAAATCCTAAAATTTCCTTGTGTTTTCAGAGTTTCAGAGTTTCAAAGTTTCAAAGTTTGGTCTTCTCCTCTTCATCATGCCATGTCTGTCAGCCTGAAACTCCACCTTGGTCCCTTGTATTCAACTAATTCTTTTAGAGCGTGGAGGTCGGGAGTTCTCTTTTCCGCGTTCTTCCTTTAGAAGGTGGAAGGCAGAAGGTCCACTTGCCGAAGCCCGACAAGTAAAATTCTCTAAGTGCTCTAGGTATGCTGGATGTCAAACTTTAGAGGTTTCTACTTCCTTCTTCCTTTCCCTTTCGGAAGGTGGAGTGAGGAAGACCTGACGGTCAAAGTCCGTCATTTCCAATGTTCCAAGTGTTTCGAGGTCAGACTTTAGACTTTTCTTCTTCCCTCTTCCTTTTCTTTTGAAAGGTGGAAGATGGAAGGCTCGAAGCCCGACTTCTACCAAAACCTTCAAAAAATGGCTAAGTCCTTAGACTTGTGGGGCTCAGACTTTCTTTCTTCTTCCTTCTCTGGGAAGGTGTAAGGCGGAGGGCCCGAAGGCCGAAGTCCACTGAACTACAAATATGGCTATCTTTCAGAAAGTGGAGGTCAGGAGTTCTCTCTTCTCTCTTCTTTTTTGAAAGTGACAAGTGGAAGGCTTCAGGCCCAATCTCTGATGATTTCTCAAATCAACTAAGTGTTGCAGAGGTGGAGGTTGAGTTCTTCTTCTTTCCAAAGAACAATGCAATGGTGAAGGCCCGACCCCCGAAGCCCGATGATTTCTCTTCTCTCGGACTTCAGAGGCCGAGGCTTCTTCCTTCACCTTTCCAAGCCCAATCAGTGGAAGACCGATTGGAGGAAGTCCAATCTATCGGGGCTCGATCTTTTTGCCTTCTAGGCACATTTTCTACTATTCTAGACATGATGGGATTGCTCAACGACTCTCCTGGTCGCCATTAATGGTTCTTCATAGCCTGATTGCTTGTAGAAGATGGATTTCTCACCTCCCCATGCCGTTGTAGCCTCTCTTGTGATAAATCCTTGTACTCATGGCATGTGCAGACACTTCTTTCCAGTAGATTTCATGGGTAGAGCCATGTGGGCACACTCTAAGGACGTTAGAATGGAGTTATTGTAGTATGGACGACGTCCTTTCCTTGTTGACTTCTCCTTCCACAACCATGGCTATTACAGTGTGATTTGTAAAGCTATATATGCATGTAAAAAAGATGTATTTATGTTAGTTGTTCTTCTGGGTTGTTATACTAGCCAGATAGTTTGTTATTATAGACCTTGTAATGCACCTACAAAATCAACTAGATTTGATACATTGTGCTTCATTCTAAGCCTTTGTTGTCTTTGGTTGATTGTTCACCAATGAATATAGATGATTATTTTGTGTTTAATCCTCTATAACAAGTCATCTTCCTTTTGTAATGGCTATTTAGCCTTCATGATTGATATAATCATTGACATTTTGCCTCTCTTATTTTTTTTCTCTATCTTTATTTGAAGTTTGTAACTCATTCTATGGATAAAACAGTCCCTCTATTAGTTACAATATTCTATTCAAGCCTATGTTAAAGCTATAAGTCTATGTGAGTCTCTTTTAGTATTTGAGGTCATTGTTGTGTTATGTTAGTCCCAGCTAACATATTAAATCTAGTGCATCACCTCTTCCTATTTTCCCCTGGTAAGATTTAGCATTAGATTTAGTTGTCATTCTCTTAGCCTTAAGCTCAGAAAGAGGAACCCGCCTTCTCTAGAGGTCTAATCTCATCTGCAAGGTCCCACACCTTGAGATCAGTCCCATTATGTCATTAGAATGCTTAAATAGACTTCAAGCAGGGTGTAATTCCACGTGATAATAGGAACTAGACCCCCTTGGCTGCAGAAAGCAGGCTCTTCGGCTACAGGGTGAAAGGAAGCTAGGTGTACGGAAAAAGCCTCCTACACTAATCTAATGAGGGGAGAAGAGTGCAAATTCAATTTAATCCTTACAATTACAAAGTGTTAACAACAACAATGGAGATATTGCAACAATACACATACACACAGAAATGAGACAGAAGAGAGAGACACAAGATATACGTGGGGAAAACCCTTATCGGGTGAAAAACCCCACACTCCAAAACCTACACAATGTATTATCAAAACTAAAATGGTTTACAATACACTTGCAATGCAAGCTCTCACGAGTCTTCGACACTCGTATCTGAAGACAAATTGGTAGCATAATAGTACCTGTCAAACCTGTAATACATCTCTCCAAAGCAACTGTTTATATAGAATATACAAGGCAGAAATGACTCCACATAGGGATGGGCGTCCAACATGGCCTCATGGCCCAAAACCCACACCTATGGACACTTGACCAACTCTGTAGGATGCTCCTGACACTTGTCAAGTCACCCCATCCCAAGGAGGTCACCTATTTCCAAAATGGGCTATGACAGATGCTCTTACGACTCTTACAACCATCATAGAATCTATCATAGCTGTCATAACTTACAATTGTAAGAGAATCTGTCATACACATGCTATAAATAGCATATTCTCTTACATGTCATAGTCCACCTTGGGGTGCCCAAAGATGCCTTTTTCAAAGATGCTCTTCGACACATGTCTTCACCTGTCATAGAATCTCCTATTTCTGACTCTTACATGTCATAACTTCATCATAAGAATTTGTCATGACCGTTACAGTTAATATTCCCTTACACAACATCCAAGATGCCGACACATGGCAAAATATTCCTACCACTAAGGGGGACGCCTATCTCCTCATGTGAGGACAAAAATACATGTGGTCATATGCCATGTGGGATGACACATCATCGTGCCAACTCCCACAATAAGACAACATAGGATTTGCATCCAATTAATACAATAGGCAAATAATAAATAAATACAAGGAATTACCAAGGTTGAGACACCTTAATTCCTAACATTCTCCCACTTGTCGAACACCTTGTAAGAGCCAATAGAACTAACACAATTTAACTGCTACTGAACACCATCTGAACTTCTCTGTGCCCACTGGTTTTGTCAATGCATCTGCAACATTCTTCAAAGTGTCTACCTTCTCCAAATTTACCTTCCCATCCTCTACCATGTCTCGCACAAAGTGAAATTGTACATCAATATGCTTTGTTCTGGCATGGAAAGTTGGATTCTTTGCAAGGCAAATCACACTCTGACTATCACAACTGATCATAATCTAACCTGCATCAACACCAATATATGAACACAATCTCTTAAGCCAAATGGCTTCCTTACAAGCATGAGTTGCGGCCATGTACTCAGCTTCTGTAGTGGACAAAGCAACCACAGGTTGTCGCTTACTCATCCAACTAATTGCACCACCAAACATAGTGAACACATAGGCACTGGTGGATCTCCTGCTATCAATTTCATCTACCCAATTAGAATCCACAAATCCACAAATACAAACTAAATGCAGAGGTCCTCTAGCATTGCCATGATAGCAAATGGAATACTCAGAAGTACCCCTCAAATATCTAAACACTTGCTTAATTGCATCCCAATGTACTTATCCAGGATTAGGCATAAATTGACTAAAGACTCCCATTGCTTGGGCAATGTTTGGTCTTGTGTAGACCATTGCATACATCAAACTGCCAACAACACTAGCATAAGGTACCTTGCTCATGTCCTCCACCTCACTAGGAGATTTTGGACAATTAGTAACAGACAACTTTGTCCCTGTGAGGCCTACTTTTTATTCCCTTACATTTGACTATTTATTTTACTATTGGAGGTACATTTAGACTTATGGGACTGTTGATCCTGAATTTTCAGACTATTAGACTTTATGATGTATGTAGATTTGTTATGCTTAGCATGTTTACGATGTGTTTAGACAAGGATATTGGTTCACTGATGATGTTAGACATATGGTTTATATTATGATGTTATTGGAAAACTATTCATGTGATGTTAGTTAGAAAATTGTTATGTGATTCAATTTTGGGAATGGATGTTTGAAATGCAGAATTTAGAATCTAATTGTAATGTGACTTCCTTGATGCTTATATGAACATGTGATATTGTATGCGAGTGTATGTTTCAATTTGCTTCGGCTATTTATACATGTGGAATTAACATTTCATTTGAGTGCGCAAGGTGTTTTCTAACGAAGCCACAGAAATTTGGAGATCATCCCACACACGGTGTTGTTTTCCCTTATAAAACCGATCTAGTTTCACGAGGAACCAAGATCAACTATGTGCATGATGAGTTTCTGTAATGTTGTTGCATATTGTTAGTCGGGCTAAGTCTACCCCTCTTTTATTTTGAATTCTAATTGGTGTTGTAAGAATAATGTCTTTTGAATTTTATTTTTAAGTTATAAATTTTTGAGACCCCTTTTCATGTGCTTTAACTCAACCCTTGGTGCTCAAAACAGGCTAAACTTGACCCTGGGTTGTACCCCTTGGGTCTAGGGACCTTTTTGGCTTGGGTAACCTTAGGTAAACCTCTATTGGGTCACTTTAACTTCACCCTTAAGTAAAGTGACGAAAATGGAGGCATGGGAGGGAGAGGATGAGTGAGTCAAACACTCAACCTCTTCATTTCCTCTTCCCTAGGTTGGGGAAGTCTCCAAGACCCCTCAATTATGGAGGACTTTACTCCAAGTCTCTCTCACAATTGGTGAGGGTACCTTGGGGTTTTGTGGTCCCTCTTAGGAAGAAAGGAATGGGGCACATGTGGCACCCATTCCCTCTTAAGCTCCACTTTTCTCTCCCACATGTTTTAGAGAGGACAAGTAGAGGGGAGAGAGAGACTTGGTGATGGGTGATTGACATGTGTCACCACCCATTTCCTAGTGTGTGGATGACCTCCCTAGCTCAGGGGTGACCCACTAGCGGGTCTATGGTAGGGAGGAGAACAAGTTGTTGTGGCTACTTTCCCCTTCTTGTGATAATGCAGGTTCATTGGAGCTAAGTTTGTGAAGTTGAAGAAAACACCATTGTTCTTGGAGTTGATATTCTATTTCCTCTTAGCTCTTGAGAGAGAGCATGTCCAATTTAGTATTTTGTATCATTTGTTAGTTTTCAAAGAGGAGAACATTGTTCTCTCTCTTGTTGTAAAAGTATATTTTTATTTGTGTGTATAAGTTATTTACATTTGAAATAGAAATTTTAAATTTGCTGATTTTAATGCTTATCATTCAAAAAAAAAATGTTGAATGAAGAAATTTTGGTCTAAAGCTATTTCATTTGTATGTTTATTTTTATTTTTAAATATCAAATAGGAAAGTTGTGGTTTTATTGTTGAGACAAACATGAAATTTGTATGTTGTTCTTATGAAAAAGAAAATTTGTTGATGTTATGTATTAGAAGTATTTACTCAAATGCATTTGTTTCTTTTCTTTAAAAAAAAAAATGAGTTCCTTACCTTATAAAAATTTGATAAAAAGAAAATATAACCTCTGCTTAATGTTCTTAAAAGTAAATTTGTAAGTGTTGAAGGAAAATTAAATTTGAAAAAAAAAAAAATTATATATATATATATATATATATATATTTAAATGAATGTATTTATATGTATTTAAATATAAATATTTTTATTATTATTCTGTCAAACAAAAGTATATGAGACTACATTATATATATATATTGTTATATTTTAATATGTAATAAACTATATTTGAATTAAAACTATGATTTGAATTTAATTGTGATTTTGCTGTGTGTGTGTATATATATATATATACATAAATAAAACTAAAAAAAAATTGACTGTGAAAATCATGGTAACCAGACTGTATTTGTGTTACAGTTTTTTTTAAAATAATAATAAAAAAGAAGGGTTTGGGGGGGGGGGGGTGGTCGAACCCCCCAACCGTCGCTGTTGGTTACATTGGGTGTGGGGAGGGGGCGGAGCCCCCACCTCGCATTACCCCTACGGGCTCCCCTGTAACCACGCAGTCCTTTCCCCGTTTGCCTCCGCAGCTCCACCCAACACTCCACTGCTGTCGGTCCCCCCGAACCCTGCGGCCTGTTCTCTGCCCTATGGCCTCCACTCTCCTCCACCACTCCACAGTACCTTCTACTCTGCCGCCAACACCTCACCTTTGCCGGTGCCACCACTATTGCGGACCTCCACCCACAGTGCTGCCACTCCGCCTACCTTCCAAAAAAAAACCTTGGGGTTTCAGTTTAAAAAGAAATATATATTTATATAAAAAAATCTAGAGTATACTCATTAAACAAAATATATGTACATATTAATATGCCATCATATGCATTTCATATATGGCTTCCATTAAACCTGCAACCAAAAAACACAACCAAAGGCAAAATGAGAGAAGGAAAAGGAAAGAAGAGGAGAAAGAAAATGAATTTTGAAAAATTGGGTTCGGGCTTTTGCCTTAAGGAAATTATTATTTTACTTGGAGGCTTTTTGGGAAAGATTGTTTTGTTTTAAAAATTTGATTTTATTATTCTTGTTTTTCCTTTCCTCTCTTTATGCATTTGTTTTATGGGTTTTTGCATGATTTAATTAATTTGAAATGTATATCTAGTAAAGGAGAAAATATTAATACATAATGGAGTTTTATTTTACTTAATTTATTTAATCTAGAGTGATCCTATCAGTGTAATAAGACATCGTTCAAACCAACTCGGAAACCTAGTAAACTATTTAAACGAAGGTAGTAAAATATGTTTCCGAGATCTGATCTATCAAGAAATTAAGAATAATGTAAAGGATGCAGTGATAACTCTGATTGATAGAAAATGTGAAGAAGAACAAATTGATCGAGATTTGTTGAAAAATGTTTTAAATTATAGAAAACGTGAAGGAGAACAGATTGATCGAGCTTTGTTGAAAAATGTTTTAAATTATAGAAAACGTGAAGAAGAACAAATTGATCGAGCTTTGCTGAAAAATATTTTAAATTATAGAAAACGTGAAGAAGAACAAATTGATCGAGCTTTGCTGAAAAATGTTCAATTAACTTATTTAACTGATCTACCAAGAAATTAGGAATAATGTAAGGAATGCAAAGATAACTCTGATTGATAGAAAATGTGAAGAAGAACAAATTGATCGAGCTTTGCTGAAAAATGTTTTAAATTATAGAAAACGAGAAGAATAAATTGATCGAGCTTTGCTGAAAAATGTTCAATTAACTTATTTAACTGATGTACCATTTCAACTAGTGAGATGTAGGTAATATAAACCAAACCAATGAACTTTTGATCAAAATTAGTTTTAGTACAATAAACCCTAATCACACCCGTAAGGCGTTATGCTGCCGGATTTTTCTAGAATTTAGGGTTTAGCTAGGTTAGTGAAATTTAACCTTGTTTAGGATTATATTATTATTTTTTGCCAAGTATCGCCATTAGATTTTTGTATTAAATTATATTCTCTCTTGTACCTGATTTTGGCTATTGATTTTGACTTAGGTCAAAATCTCTTCATTCACATAGATTAACTTAGGGTTTCGATCATTGATCCTAACCCTACTGGCGACATTAACCGCATCGCATCAACCCCCTAGTTGGCCTTCATTGCAAATGGTATGCGCAAGTGAACATATCACCCTGCATTCAACTGTCTTGTTTACACCTTAAGCGTAACGCCATCGAGCACGCTTACGTGTGCGAGGGGGTTTCTAGGGAAGCGTAATTTTTTTGATATTTCATGTCATGACCACATGACAAATGTGGACATGACACGTGTGATGCGTGTTGTGACTGCATGGGAAATGTGGGCATGACAGTCCCCAATGAAACATGAACACTCAATGGTCTACAATCTGCCATGCTGAACCTATCCAACACGGTCTTCACATACTTACTCTGGCTTAACCAAAGTTTCATGTTAGCTCTGTCTCTTTTGATTTCCCTTCCCAGAATGTACCTGGCTGCCCCAAAAATTTTCATCTCAAACTGTGTTGACAACTGAGACTTTAAATCAGAAATCATGTTCTTACCATTCCCAATCAACATCATATCGTCAACATACAATGCAATAATGAGAATGCGATTATTATCAAACTTGTAATACACACAATGATCAGATTTCGATCTCAGAAATCCAATAGACAACACAAAGGCATCAAATTTCATATACCACATCCTAGGAGACTGCTTCAAAGCATACAAAGACTTCTTTAACTTGCAAACCAAATTTTCTTTACCTTTCTCTATGTAATGCTCTGGCTGTGACATGTAAATCTCTTCCTTCAAATCACCATGAAAGAAAGTTGTCTTCACATCCATCTGTTCTACCTCTAAGTCATAAGTAACTGTAAGAGATAACAAAAATTGAATGGATGTCAGCTTTACAATGGGAGAGAAAATTTCACCATAATCAATTCCATCCACTTGTGAATACCCCTTCGCAACCAATCTAGCCTTGTACTTTTCAACACTGCCATCTGCACCGAATTTCTTCTTGAACACTCATTTGCATCCAATGGGTTTTCATCCATCAGGAAAAGGCACCAAGTCCCATGTTTTATTCTTTTCCAAAGAAAACATCTCATCTTCCATGGCCTCCTTCCAGGAACCTGCATCTTTCATACACATAGCCTCTTTCACAGTTCTAGGCTCATCAGTATTAGTAAGTAAAGCAAAAGCACAACTATAATCAAGTAATAAATAACCAAACCTCTCAGGTTGCTTTCTTGTTTGTGTTGACCTCCTCAGTGGCTAAGGTTGAGGTTCTGCTTCTTCTTCTGAGATTTCAAAGCTGTTAGAGCTCTCCTCATCATCAGGTCTCACACGGTCTGTCTGTTCGGTCTTCTTAGGGGTAGAAGGAAACTGAACCACATCTTCTTTCTTTTCTATCTGTTCTGGCTATAGATCAACGAAAGAAGGTGTTAGCTCTCTGAAGATAACACTTCTGTTGTACAATAATTTTTTAGCCACAGGATCCCAAAGCTTGTATCCTTTCACACCGACACCATAGCCAATGAAAATACATTTAACAACCTTGTTCTCCAATTTAAAACGTTTCTCCCTAGGCACATGTGCATATGCCTCACAACCAAAAACACGAAGATGTCTAACTGAAGGCTTCTTACCAGACCACACCTCCATAGGTGTCTTACCAACAAGAGCTAATGTAGGAGATTTATTTACCAGATAGCAAGCCGTGGCAACAGCTTCAGCCCAAAACTTTTGTTCAAGGCTGGCTCCACTAAGCATACTCCTAGCCTTCTCCATTAGTGTCTTTCTCATCCTCTCTACAACTCCATTTTGCTTCAGGGTTTATGGAGTTGTCTTATGCCTTTCAATCCCTTGATCTTTACAGAACTTATCGAACTTTGCCAAACAAAACTCACCACCGTTGTCAGTTCTCAAACACTTAATCTATTTACTAGTCTGATTTTCAGTAAAGGCTTTAAACTCCTTAAACTGACTAAAGACTTTAGTCTTGCTTCTGATAAAATAAACCCATATCCTTCTACTGTAATCATCTATGAAAGATACAAAATATACAAATTTTGAAATCGAAGGAACATTAACAGGACCAAACACATTAGAATGAATAAGATCCAATACACTAGAAGACTTGTGAGAACTAGAGTAAAACTGAACATAGTTTTGCTTTCCATAAATGCAATGTTCGCAAAAGTTGAACTCAAGATTCCATATTTCAGGGTACATAGACCCTTCTCACCAATGTGGCCATATCTCAAATGTCATAACATAGTCTTTTCAACAGGAAGCTTAGCTTCCATAGCATGTGCACTCCATTAGAACTAGTTACAACAAATTTCTTCACTACTCATTCAGATGGTGGGGATGAAGTGACTGTAGCTCTTTTCTTTGAGTCAGAAGATCTATTGCACTATGAAATGCATGCCTCCAGCTGAAACAGAGTACCTCTCTGAGTATCCTTTGCAAGCACCATAGATCCTCTAGTCATCTTGCATCCATTCTTCGAAAAGACAACCTGCACACCTGCATCATTCAACATACTTATAGAAAGCAGGTTCTGTGCAAGGCCTAGAATGTGCATAACTCCAGTGATTCCCTTCACTCATCCATCAGTGAATCAGATTTAGACTCTTCCATGACCAACAATCTTCAGATTAGAGTCGTCACCTAGGTACACTCTTCCACCATCGAACTCTTCATACTTCGTGAACCAATCTCGATGTGAGGTCATGTGGAATGATGCACCAAAATCAATCAACCACACATCATCAGATGCATGGGTGGCTAGGGCTGCGATGAAAGCATCACCATCATCTTGTGACTTGTCAGAATTTGAATCAGGAGCTTTCTTCTTCTTTTTCTTCTCCTCTTTGCATTCATTTCGGAAATGCCCAGTTTTACCACAGTTCCAACAGAGAGCCTTGGACTTTCCAGGAGATTTTGATCTCCCACGAGATTCGGATCTACCCTTATCACTTTTCTTGTCCTTCTTCTTCCCTTTCTCTTTGGGTCTTCCTTGAACCGCAAGAGCCTCTTTGGCTACCTCAGAAGACTTTCTCCACATCTCTTCAGATAACAATGAAGATACCACTTCTTCCATTGTGAATGTGGATGTGGTGCTTCCAATAGCCATAACAAGATGATCCCACGAATCTGGCAAAGAACAAAGTAGGGTCATACACCGATCCTCCTCCTTCATCTTCACACCCATGGATGTCAACTGTGCAATGATCATGTTGAAAGCATTCATATGGTCCGCAACAAATCCTCCATCTTCAATCTTCAGAGAAAATAGCTTCTTTTTTAGAAAGAGCTTGTTCACCAAGGACTTGGCCTGATAAACATCTCCCAGCTTCTTCCAAAGAGTTTTCACAGTCTTCTCCGCATGGATATTCAATAGGACAAAGTCAGCTAGATAGAGTCTAATGAGACCCTTAGCCTTCCGATCTTTGAGGTCCTAATTAGATTATGACATTGCCGTAGGTTTAGTGGCATCAGTGGTTTCCCATAGGTCACGATCAACAAGTAGGTCCTCCATCTTGAGTTTCCACAACTCAAAATTTGTGCCATTAAACTTATCGACCTCTACTCTTCTAGATGTGGTTGCCATCTCCTTCCTACAACAAGATACATAATACTCTACACAGACTTCCACTCAACTTAAGATCAGCTCAAAAAACCCCTTCACAATAGCTAAGACCAAAACTGGCCAGGCTCTAATACCAACTGAAAGGAAGTTAGGTGTGCGGAAAATGCTTCCTACACTAATCTAATGAGGGGAAAAGAGTGTAAATTCAATTTAATCCTTACAATTACAGAGTGTTAACAACAACAATGGAGATATTGAAGCAATACACATACACATAGAAATGAGATAGAAGAGAGAGACACAAGATATATGTGGGGAAAACCCTTATCAGGTGAAAAACCCCACACTCCAAAACCTACACAATGTATTATCAAAACTGAAATGGTTTACAATAAACTTGCAATGCAAGCTTTCAGGAGTCTTTGACACTCATATCTGGAGGCAAATCGGTAGCATAACAGTACCTGTCAAACCTATAATACATCTCCTCTCCAAATAGCCTGTTTATATAGAATATACAAGGCAGAAATGGCTCCACATAGGGATGGGCGTCCAACATGGCCTCATGGCCCAAAACCCATGCCTATGGACACTTGTCCAACTTTGTACGATGCTCCTGACACTTGTCAAGTCACCCCATCCCAAGGAGGTCAGCTATTTCCAAAATGGGCTATGATAGATGCTCTTACGACTCTTACAACCGTCATAGAATTTGTCATAGCTGTCATAAATTATAGTTGTAAGAGAATTTGTCATACACAGGCTATAAATATCATATTCTCTTACAACATGTCATAGTCCACCTTGGGGTGCCCAAAGATGCCTTTTTCAAAGATGCTCTTCGACACATGTCTTCACCTGTCATAGAATCTCCTATTTCCGACTCTTACATGTCATAACTTCGTCATAGGAATCTATCTTGACTGTTACAGTCAATATTCCCTTATACAACATCCAAGATGCTGACACATGGCAAAATATTCTTACCACTAAGTGGGACGCCTATCTCCTCATGTGAGGACAAAAATACATGTGGTCATATGCCATGTAGGATGACACATCATCGTGCCAACTCCCACAATATGACAACATAGGATTTGCATCCAATTAATACAATAGGCAAATAATAAATAAATACAATGTAAAAATACAAGGAATTACCAAGGTTGAGACACCTTAATTCCCAACACAAGGAATTGGTCCTTTGCTGCAAGAACTCCACAATCTTGGCTCTAGGTTATTATCCTTGATTGCTTTAGGAAAGGGTTAGTCCAATAGGAAAATCCTCATTCACTAAGTTAGATTATTGTAAAAAAATACTTAATCATACCACATTATGTTTAAAAACAACTTCTTTAACATACAAACATCCATTAAAATATAATACAAATATCATAGTGTCTTGTCCAAATATTAATTAGAGTTTCTACTTAAAAAGTGGAAATGTTTGTAGCAATATGGATTTTAAAACAAGAAACATGGAGACTAAAAGAGATAATTATGACACTCATCACTATCCCCCATCTTAAGATCTTATTTGTCCCCAAGCAAATATGGCCATGTATTATACATAAGGGCTAGGTTTCTAAAATCATATGGTACTTTGTGCCCTTCTCTTTCCTTCAAGTAGAATCCTTTCTGCCCCTGGATTCACTCCTATCTGGCATTCTTTCCCTCTGCAATGTAGATTTGGTTTCCTCGTCAGTGTGGAACAGGTAAACCATAGAATTGGTTGCTAGAAGGTAAGTGGTAGATATGCAAGTTTGTTTGATCTGGCTATGTTGATTGAGCGATTTCCCCTGCTTATAATTGCATGATAATTATATATTGAATGTGGTTCTTTTCTTCACAGATTTACTATAAGCTCTTGCCACCTACCCTTACTAAACTTGAATGATTCTTTTCCAATCTTTCTCAATACTTCTTGATACATTGAATGAACAACTTGCTGATCCTGGAGGATTGTCATGACCACTATTGGTTGTTCTATCAGAGACAACCATTTAGTTAAGACCTCATCAGGGTCTATTGCTTCCCCTTTGATTTTAAGGAAGTGGACTTTTCCTAATCTTTGTATTTTTGCATCTACAATCCCCTATTTTGTTCATTCTAAATAAAAGATGTCAATGCCTTGATATGCACATCCCCTACATATAAAATTGGATTCCAACTCAAATCATAGGGAATGGCCATATCATGCATGTAAAATTCATAGAGCTTGTTCTACAGCTCAATAGTGGATGCTTGATAAATTTTGAAGAAATTGCTAGGTGTATCTATAGACACCTAAATTTGACCATATCTTACGACATTACCTTGCGACATATTTTGTCCTAAGTCCCCTTCATGACCCCTTCCATCATTCTCATTAGTTAAATAAATTGTATTTATTTAACTAATTCCTCTCATCCATTTATCCTTCTCTTACATCAAATTAAATAAATCTTATTTATTTAATTCCATTTGTCCTCCATTTGCACCACATTAAATAAATCTTATTTATTTAATCTCATTTTCCTCCATCATCTAATTTAAATAAATTAAAAATTGATTTAAATGTCACTTGTCTCTAATGATTTAAATAATTTTATTATTTAAATTACTTATTCTCACTCACATCTCTATTTTTAGCCTCATTCATTGTGCGTCATAAGCACTTTCTCTCCAAAATAAATTAAAAATCCTATTTATTCCCACTATTCTCCTAATTTTGGCCTCCTATCATACCCCTTTATGGTGCGTCATAAGCACTAGGTTTGACTCTCAATCATGTCCATCCACCTCATCCCCTCTCGCTTCTAATCCTAGCCATTCATTTGATTCCCTTTCCATCTATAAATCAAACTTCATTTTCTATTCCAAACCCTCACACACTCTCATCAAATTTCTATACACACGCATATCTATCAATCCTCATTTATCTCATCATTTTCGATCATTTGCAATCAAGATTATGCTGGTTGTGTGAGAATCCCACAAATCATCCAAATGACAAATCAATGGAGCTTGGGTGCACTTCATTTCGTCCTATCCGAAGTCTGAAATTATGCAAGGTTGAAGGTATTTTCATTGTTTATCTTTATGTTATTTGCCTCGCATGATTTTATGGGTTTCATTTTGGCACATCTGGTTATCTGTTATTAACTCACTTGCCTTGATCTAGCTTGCTTTTTGTAGGTTTTGTTCACTTTTTGTTGCAGGTTTATGCCATTTTTGGAAAAACAAAACCCTAGGTTTTAAAGATTTTATCATATCTTTCAAACGGTTGTGAATTTTGCTACAAGATTTTAATAGAAGTTTATGGATCATCTTAGGAACCTACATCAGAAAAATCATGTCTTTATCATCAGTTTTGAATGAGTTATAATGATTTTAGTTTTTTTCATAAATTTGCATTTCTGTACGCAAATCAGTGAATTTTCCAAAACACTTTACATTTATGGTAAGCTCTTGAAATTTTAATGGGAGTATGTTTTTTATAGATTTAATTTTGAGGCCAAATAAGGTACGAAATTATTAGATCTTTGCCAACTATAGCTTTTTCATAAATCCACATTTCTAGGTGCAAATCAGGGAATTTTTTTGACTTTTTTATATTTTTGGAAAGGTCTCATAAAATTAGTAGGGGTCTCTTTTATGATTTTTTACATTTCAGGTAAAAAACGTTTCAAAATGATTAAATCTATGTCACTATCTAAAAAACAAATGTATATGAAATTGCAATCTTCTAATGAGCTTATCTTTTTATGGCTACATTTTAACATTATTTTCTAATTCTTTTTAGGGGTTTGGTTTTGTGCTAACACTTTGATTGTAGCTATCTCGTTTGTCGAAGATCAAATCATTGAAACTACTAACAGATTGTGTGCAACACCGCTTGTCAAAGATCAAATTTTTATAACTAATCTAGGCACTTAGTTTAATCTAGGGGGTTAATTAATCATTGTTTGTTGTGCTTGTAAGGTGGTAGGTGTATGCTCTCCCCTTGTGCAAACTCGGTGATCAGAAGCCAGACCCATCTATTTTATGTTGTTAACCCCTTAGAGGGCATGCCTCCTGATTTGTGAGAGGGAATGACCCAAGTGGTACTTTCGTTTCGGTCCACTATATAAATAATTATGGTTGTGATGAAAGTCATCAATCACCTAGTGCGGATGTTCTATACCAATGAAAGTCTCCCTTAGTATCCATGAGATGCGTAAAAACCCTTTTTGAGGGCTGGGAGGCCTCTTAAATGAGTGAACTTCCGCATGTATAGACACCAAATTATCGCAAAACATTGACAAGAAACCACTTGTTGTAGAGGCCAAAAACTATTTTTGCTTGCTGGTGCAGGAGGTCAGACCTCCAAAGCTTCCCTACACATACTATTCATGGTAGAGACAAAAAATCCCTTGTTTCATAAGATCTCTAGATCTTTGGGGTAAGAGATATGGTGTGCTCGTGCCATGGTGGGGGAGCCAATGTCACCAATATCTCTAGTTGTCCGCCTTGTCGTAGTATATGGAGTAAACCAAGTAGGGACTCAACAAGTAGTATCCTCTTTCCAGCCTAGGTTGTGCATACTTACGAGTTTTTTCAAATTTTTCAAGACCAGTGAAAATTTTTGGGCTAATCTAGGCCCTCATTCAAACTTTTACTCTGATTTTGTATCAGAGTCATCCAAAACTTTCTGTCTGCCATGTTTTGTGTGTGTATCCAAAACAAATCAGAATTCTAACCATTGTGTTTTTGTGCTTGAAGTACGTCCTTGTCACCATTTGTCATTGTGAATACTAAGAAGTTATTTAATTGATCAAATCATCTAATCTATCCATTTCCCACCTAATTCATTTATCATCATTTTACTCATATTCTCATCCTTGAACCTAGTCCAATCTTCATTTGTCAAAATGGTCATGATCATCAATAAATCTAGGCCAAATCCAAAACCATATATACTCCGAGGTAGTCCAAAATTCACTCCTAATGATGATGAGGATCTTGTAGATTTTGAGGCATACTTGGAGGAACAAACCGAAATCCAAAGACTTCAATCTATATGTAACTCCATCCCAACATAAGAGTTAGCCCAAAAACCACAAACATACCAATTCCATGAGTCACCCTCATCATCATGTCACCCTAGTTCCTCCTTATCAACCAATCTCATGAATATTCTTCAATATCCATCTCCAAATCCTCCACAACATGAGCATGCTAGTACTAGCCACTCCTCACACCAAGATCATGCATCCTTAACCCATCTTAATGATACTATTGACAAGGGAAATACCACCTTAAGTTTAGAATCATACACCACTCCATCTACTAGTCCTCCATCACCATCCAATAGAATGCCTATCCCAAAGCATACTAGTCCTATACCAATACCACCATCAAACTTCCCAAGCTCTAATCCATCAACCAAAGAATCCTTGAAAGATTTTCTCTAAAGATTCTTTACAAAATCTAAAAGCAAAAGAAAAGCTATGGAGAAATCCAAATCCACTCATCCAATTTCATCCCCATCTAGCACAAGCAATCCTAATCTTACACATAAGCCTACACCTTCTACCATTATTCTTCATCCATTATATTGTGCATCTACCCATATACTAATGAAGGATGTGATCCATTGGATATTAGCAAGGAATCAACCACTGCCCTCATGCCATCAAATTCCTATCCTTGAAACCATCCAAGAACCCTCAAATGTCATGCCTATTTCTCCTATCCCATCTTGTAGTCCAAAAGCTATCCAAGAACCTCCAAATGTTCTTGAAGATCCACCTGCCATTAGCCCGATTCATTCCCCACCATACATTGAACCTATCAAAGAAACCTCCATGTCTATCCAAACTGAAGAGCTATGTCAAGAGTCAACTCCAAAGTAGGATCAACCTTGTTCCTTACCAAATCAAGATCAAAGCCATCAAGAGCTTGTCACTCCTTCCACTCATGGTCCCAATACTATTCATGATAAAAAAACCTCCACCACTCCTATCCATTCTCCACCTAGTCCTATCCATCATCCCCCAACATCTAGTTCCCTTGATGAGACGCTTGGTCCCCACAAGCACATAGATGATCAAACAAATACATTGGATCTTAGTAAGCATAATGATAATCAAGATCTTATTGCTCCTTCACCATCTCATATTGATCCCATCTCAAATCCACCATCATATCCACATGGTCTTACTACCAAGCATCAACCATGGTCTGCCTACCTCGTGTCTTGTATCCTAAAAGATAACCATCCCATTGCACATCGTATATTCCAAAAAATGAATTGGCTACCTCGTGTCTTGTAAAGGCTTAGGCCTTCATGATCAAGGTAACTTGGAACCCATCCATGTCAAAGTCTCTCCAAAACCATATGGTATTGGTTATATATCTCAAGGAAGTCAATCCAAAGATGTTGGTACCACATCACTGCCTCCTAAATCCACTTCATCCAAGCCCAAGCTAGGTGCACCTCATCGCACCCATAAAACATATGTTGCCATCCCTCCTCCATCATCCTACGAACCCAAAAAGCATGTGATCATCCATCTACCTCCATCCACTTTACCTCCACTCCTTCCAACTCCTAATATTCCCATCCTTAAATCCCCTTATCATTTTACCCACAAATCCATTAATCCCTCCATTCACACATCTTGTTCCTATAAATACCCTACAATTCCTAATCATGATCAACAAATGCACACATCGAATAAACATGAAGCTATCCCAAAAACCCCCATGGGATTCAAAAATAAAAATTTGGATGTCTTCACCCATAAAGCAAAAAATCCTAATAATCCTCATGCTATAGGATAGCAATGTAAAGAATCAATGTAAAATTAAAACTCAAAAAGGCTACCCAAGTCCACATCTCAAAAAGCTAATTTCAAAACCAAAATGGTTTGGGTCCCTAAGCAAAAAGAACCTAATTCAAATGGAGCATCCACAATCACAAAATCCCAAACATCTTGCTCCCCATCACAAAATCTTAAAATTCGTAAGTCCATTTGTAACATGTCACTTGTTTTACCAAATAGATTTAACTAAGTTTTAACCCAAGAGTAAATAAATCATGAAACCAAAACAATAGTAATACAAATTTTACTTTATTTAATTTGATATGATGCACATTTGAAACATATTTCAAACTTAACCATTGCACAGTCAAATTACCTTTCAACAAAACATGAATTGAATAATTCTCAATTACAACATTTCACAAGATAGTTACATACAAGCTTCATAAAGCTAATTTTTAGTAGAGATACAATGGTTCTGATGTTTGTCTTCAAATCTCAGTTGCCAACTGCATGAGGAGAAGCATCACTCAAGCGCTTTTTCACCAACCACAGACTAACTGCGGTTCCCTGCACATTTACCAAACTGGTAAATGGCCCTACCCTTCGACGAAGGGATTGGTATGGTAACCTCAAAGAATAGCCTATATTGAGCAAGATGTTGTGTCCTACATATCTAGTACTATCACACTGTGGCTTCAACCTACAAGCATGATTGCCCTTCCTAGTATGTAAACCTGGATCAGAGTGAACTGACAGTGTAAACGTTGGCTACTTACACTACTTTGGCCAAAGTTTCATCACCCCTAACTCGGAATGGACATCACATGCTCACCCATCATTCTAGCTTGATTTGGTAAGACATCAATCTCTATACGAAAGTTATTCCCTTACCCATGGATCAACTAATCCTAGGAATAGCCTCACTTAACAATTCTAAGTTTTCTATGACACTCTCATCAAAGTAATACAATTGGTAATACATAGTTTTCCTAACTTGACCATTCATAATGTAGCAATACTACTCATACCTGTCTTATTATAGTCCACTATAGTTACTTCTCTCTACTAAGGAGATTATTAAACAATCACTGCATAATGTTCTCATACTAAATATATATATCTATGTCTATATATTTCTCATTGATCAAATAAGAGAATACCCAATGTAGTAAAGAAAAAAAATAACTCATTTCCAAACAATACTCAATACATACAATCTTTCAACGGAAATGACATAATGAAGAAGAGATTCAGCATGCCTAATAAAGCTATGCTCCAAATAATCTACCAACTCCTTGCTCTCAATTCCTCAAACTGGCCGAGTATCTCCTCCAAAACCACACAAATCCCTCTCACTACTTACTAACTTTCCTCATAGCTCAAGACCAAAATAAAATGTATAAACAAGATAGAAAACTCAAAGAATAATAGCAGCAATACATAAGCAACTTTAAAGGAAATTGTGTGCCAAAAGAACAAGGAAGTTCCTCTATATATACAGAAATTTGAGCAAGTTATGGCTACAAACTAGTTGATAGAACTGCCACAACTCCTACTCCTTACTTTGACTCAGCAAAACAAACTCATGGTGGCAGCATGAATCGATGCAAAAGAAACACATATGAGGACAACATGAAGCAAACTCAAAAATACAAGGTAATTGCTCAGATTATAGACTTCTAATGGGTTTGTATCTCTCCAACATGGCACCACACAATCAACCATGCTCCCTTATTCTATTACAGGCAGTTTACAAGAATGGGTCAACGTTTTGGCACGTTGGAAATCAATTATATGCCAGCACTGTCAAATGTATACGTTTTGCACTTTACAAGTTTTAAAACCTCCAAACTCCTTAAATCTATGCACTTTATATTAGCATTGCCCAATAATACATTACAATGCACTTTATGCACTTTAACAAATATAATGTATGCGTTGAATAGCCTTATGCTATTCGTTGTATTCCAATGCTCTTATCTAGTTTATGATGCTGTGAAGTCAATATGGTATTACAAGCTGCGCTCATAGTCTTAAGACTATGTGATTTGCAGTATCATTCACTTTGTTTCCAAAGCTAAGCACTTTATGAAATGATTACTAACTTTTCCATAAGGTTGCGCTTACAAAAACGCTAAGATTTTAACTCATATACTATAAATATTATATATATCTATATATGAACTCTATAAAAAATATCAATAATAATAAAATCCACATACTCATATTTACATAATTCACCAATCACATAAGTATACCATATATCGTAACAAACAAATATATATATATATATATATATATATATGCAAATAGCTATATATATTATCGTTACATAAAAAACAACATAAAACTCATTAACCCACATATCCACTGACGATGTGTATGACTAAATACACACATATATAGATGTCCCTCGTCTAATTGATATGCTTATGCCAATGAGCAATATGTTCTTGGGCATGCATAGATACGTCTACTTATGTATACTCATGCATGTATGGTCTCATACGTATAAGTTATCGTGGACATGCACTATCATATGTGTATATATTCATTTCACATTTAAACCTTGCCATATGCAATTCCCAAACTATATCAAAGAAGACTTTCAATCGATACTCAAACAAGATCACATTCCTTATTCAAAACACTCATAAAATCATATTCAAATAAGCACTCTAGATTACCATAGGTTACTTACCTTTACCCACACTGTCTCAACATAACCTAGACCAACTAGGGTAGTGGTGTGTGCTTGCTCAGTTTAGGCTTTCTCTAACATTTACTAGACCAAGTCCTTTTGAGTGATACTTCCCCTCCTTTCCGGAGGAGCAACCTATTCCTGCATTCAGCTTACATCATCACAATAGTAGTTAGTTGATCACAATATAATCATATGCTTCATACATTTCATAATAATAATCACTTATAATACATCACATTGCATCATTCAATTTTTCAATATATTCTATTCAAGATTCTCAATACGCATTAATGCAAAGATTCATAAACATTCATTTATCCAAGCATATTAACCAGTCTAGGTAAATAGTAAATAGTTGGAAACACATGGGGTGTAAAATACTTCCCCCTTGTGAATCATCATCCCTGATGATTTTTAAGTGTCAAGTATACCACAACATAAACAAGACATAAAAAGTATCATATTACAAAGCATATTGTTCTCAAGAGTTTTCAAAATTCAAAATAACTTGCAGAAATTTCTGCTTCATCTCAGCATAATCTTCCCAAATGGCAAAATCTTTTGCATTCTGATCCCATTGGACCTTGCATAAAATCCATACTAATAACTTGCCACTTACTTTTGGGTACATCATGGGGATATAATAAACATGTAGGATGATGATGTTCTGCCTTTACTCTCTAACATTCTAAACAACTTGCCACAAATCTTACGGCATCCCCTTTCATTTCCTTCCAGAAATATAACGGCTTCACATCTACTAACATCTTAGTAACACTAGGATGTCCTTAGTATGGTACATTATGTACTTCCTTCCATACCAAATTTCTTAACTCACCAGAATCAGGTACAAAAATTCTTCTTTTAAAACCTTCATACCTTTTATCTATCAAATTATTTGAGAGTGCTCGCTTGACTTGTTCATAGAACTCATCACCCTTGGATCCTTGCAATACTTGACTTTTGAAGTCAGTTTGGATAGATACCATTGAAGATATATGCCTTCTTTGACTCAAAGCATCGGCAACTCTATTCTCTTTTCCCTTGATATAACTAATGTTGAAATCATAGTCTGATATCAATTCTAACCACCTCCTTTGCGTTGCATTCAAATTAGGTTGAGTAAATAGATACTTCAAACCATGATGGTCTATTTTTAATTCAAAAGGTTTTCCCAACAGATAATGTCTCCACATCTGTAATGCATGAACCACTGCTACTAACTCTAAATCATGTGAAGCATAATTTTGTTCATAAGGTTTTAGCTTCCTTGATTCATAGGCTATGACCCGCTCTTCCTGCATTAACACTCCAACTAAACCTTCACCTAATGCATCTGTGATAACAACAAAGTTACCATCTGGATCTGGCACTTTCAAAACTGGAGTTGTGGTCAACTTTTGTTTCAGGAGATCTAATGCCTCTTGACATTTTTCAGACCATTCAAACTTTTTCCCTTTCCTCTACAAAGAAGAGATAGGAAAAGCAATTCTAGAAAAGTTTTCTACAAACTTACGATAATACCTAGACAAACCCATAAAACTTCTAACTTCAGGGACATTCTTTGGCACTGGCCACTCAAGCACTACTTTAATCTTAGTTGGATCAATTGCAATTCCTTCTTCTAAAATCACATGTCCTAGATACTATACTTCCTTCTGAAAGAAGGTACTCTAGGAAAGTTTTTTGTACAACTTATGCTCTCTTAACCATTGAAGTACCATTTCTAAGTGCTGAAGATGCTTCTCTTCACTCTTGGAATAAATTAGAATATCATCCAAGAAGACCAACACAAATTTATCCAAGTAGTCTCTAAACACACTGTTCATAAGGTTCATGAATGTCACAGGTGCATTTGTTAACTCAAATGGTAAGACTGTGAACTCATTATGGTCATACCTAGTTCTGAAAGTAGTTTTGGAAATGTCTTCCTCCTAGATCCTTAATTGGTGATAACCCGATCTTAAATCAATATTTGAAAACACTATTGCATGTTTACCGCAATATGGTGTGTTTCACAGAATATGAAGTAAACAGAATTAAGTAGTATAGTGCATAACACAGAGCATGAAATTATAACAGCATTGCACAGAATAAAGCATTGTTCCCATTCATTGAATATATCAGTATTACACTACAATGTTACAATGCCGTGGGGTCACCCCTACTACAAAGTATTAAGCCAATATATAACTTGGCTAAGGTTGGTTGAGATACCAACCATTGGCAATGACTCTATAACTATCCAACCGTCGGGGTTAATTCCCGATAACACTCCTAACATAACACCACTAATTAATTTATGATTATTTACTTGGCCGACTACGGCCGACTACAATTATGACCGACTACATCATCCCCCCCACAAAATTAGTCATCTTCCAAACGACAGAAAACCATCAAGTGACATTAAGTAAGCTTTTGCCGACAACAATGCTGAAGTAGGAGTTGTGTAAAAATAGAACCAACACATTTGGAACCCTTGCCAGTAGACCAACCAACTAAGGGACCCAATCTAATAGCACACTGAATGCTGCGAATGTTGTACCCCATTACTCACTAGATCAAGATACTACTGATTTGATGGGGGTTTAGGGGCAACGCCCCCTACGGGGTCGAGGGGCAATGCCCCTCCTAGGGGTTTGGGGGTAGCGCCCCCAGCGGGGTCGAGGGGCAGCGCCCCTTCACGGGGTCCGGGGGCAGCGCCCCTGGTGCGCTCCCCCGCCGCCAAGCCCAAATTAACACCTTCAAAACCATTCAGACCTTCATGGCGCACATCATTTTTTTGACAAAATCAAACACTCATCTGCAATCCAAAAACTCATATAGTCGTGTCTCCTGGCTTGAATTCGTTGTATGGCCTTAGCAAAAACTTCTTTCTCATCTGGCATTTTCTTTTAACTCCCTATCTGTTAGCTTTCATTGTTAAAATGAACTTGCACGGCGAGGTGGTTGGCCGTATGACGTACGGCGTACGACCCAACCGTACGTCATACGATCTAGTCGTACGTCGTACACCTACTGTCTTCTCTCTCTATTTTTTATTTTCTGTCAGGCCATACGTCGTACGGCCTGGTCGTACGGCGTACGACTTAGATGTACGGCATACGATTTGGTCGTACGTCATACGACTTGTCTTTTTTTTCCTTCTTTTAAAAAAAATTCTTGTTAGCCGTATGTCATACGGCCCATGTCGTACGTCGTATGGTCTGGCCACGTCGTACCTTTTTTTTCAAAATTTTTCTGACATTTTTTTTTCATTTTTTCTAATTTTTCATCCATGTCAACCGGATTTTTCTATTTTTCTCCGACGGGGTCCACGTTCGATTTGCAACTCTGACTTTATTGATTTTATACTCATCTGCAGGGGTCAGAATTATTGCCAGAATTGTTGTCTTTCAGAAGCCACATACTACGTTCGGTAAACTGTCCAACTTTTTAACATCATTTTTTCTCTGTTGCTTTTCACCGATCGCCAAAAAATTGCAAGTTCGCTGAAATACTCTATAATCCTTATTCCTTCTGTATGGTCTCTTTATGGCCGGCGTTTTCAATACTGAGTTCCCGTCATAAGTTCCATCACCCCGATTCACCTTGCTTGTCAATGACTCTTGATACCTAATCACCTTGTCTGGTTCAAATGTATGTGCAAGTGTATCATCTATCTTGGCATTACCCTCTGTATATTTTTTCTGTGCCTCTCCTGGTCGATTTGTCTGTTTTGGTTGACATGTCTCTGCCACTAGTTGTTTTGTTACTTTTGACTGATTATTACCTTCCTCCCCTTTGTCACTCATTACCGGTTCCCTCTTACCAAGTGGTCAAGTGTTTGTCAATCCATCCAGTGCTTCATTTATCAACAATGTTTCACTGGGCCCAATATTGCCGATATTGCCGAGTGGTTCACTAGTCGCCCGAGAGCATTCGCCACTTTCTCTTATTGAAATCATGTTACACTTTGGCTTGAAGAACTCATAGTCTTCCATCTGCCAATGGAAGAGCCCACTAAAGGAATTAGTTTCATCCTCAGAATATTCTTGCAGTTTTAATACTCCTTCCTCATCAGGTTCTATTGGTCCTCTGTCAACTGACTCCCCTCCGTCTGAATCAGAATCTGATGCCAACTCTTCACTTACAACCTATGTTCTCAGATCTATGACGATCTTCTTACCTTTGTTCTCTATTGACATGTGTTTCTTTTCTAGTTATGGTTGGCCTTGGCAGCTATCAGCCACCCTCGGCCGAGTAATGCGTCGTACGACGCATTTTGTGCTGTTATGACTACAAAGTTTAATCGAAAAAGTTGGGTGCCAATCCTTACTTTCTAAGCCATTAGCAATCCCAGCGCTTTAATTCCGTGCTAGTCTGCTCCCACTAACTGGAAATTTTGTGGCCATAGTGTAGGTTTCCCCAAGCACTTCCACGTATCTTCTGTCAGAACATTCACTCCTGATCCCCCGTCGATTATTGTGTTTGTTAGATGACATCCACCGATTTCCATGTGTATGACAGCTGGGTTCTTGCCACTGTTTACTGCCAATAGTCTTGGGTTGATGACTTGTTCTTGTTGTGATGTTCACAACACGCCCCATTATACTCCTTAGCAAAATGGGGACCCCTGCTGATGTTTTGCTTTTTGCTTCTGCTTGTGTTTGTCTGCTTTCTGGCGGTTTGGTAAAAATGAAGGTCAGGATGAGGTAGGTCATCATCATGAGGTCAGTTTGTCAAAGTTCATATTTTGTTTCTGTGACCTCATATTTAGAAAGAGCTTGAAATTCCATGCAGGTTTGCCTTTTACTTCACTTGAAAATTCGTCCATATGTGGAAGTTATGCACAGTCAAAGTTTTGGTCAAACCTGATAATCGCAAGTGATCATCATATTTTTTTCATGTTGTCAAGGTCATCATGATCTTAGTCTATCACCCGATAAAAATCATGCAGTCGCAATATCCGGACGTCAATCTTAGGTGGTAGTGCCCTTTACCCGTCAAAAGGCCTTATGCGCATCGTGAGCATCATGATTTTAGGAGGGTTATATTTTATAAACTCAGTTTTGCTGTATGAAGAACATCATCATCATATTTGAAACGCCCCCCCGATAATATCCTGAGGTTCAAACATCATGATGACGTCAACTTTGAGTCACGGTAAGTTTCCCCGTCGAGCGGTCTTTTGTATCGCGAGCATCATGATATTATAACATCACCCGATATTATAATATCATGCTGATATTATAAGATCATCCTAACTTAGAAAATCCACCATCGGCATATTTGCATGCGCATGTTAAAATCCTATCGGAGGGTCATCATCCTGATATTTGTTGAAGTTCGCTAAGATGATGATGACGACTTCATATCCTCCTGATCTCCTTTTGCATGATCATGATGATCGCCCTATCTTTTAAGAAGGTGATATTCTATTCCTCAATAGCATGATCATATTTTAAATATCACCCTAGCGCAAACCTGATGATGACCTCAACTCATCTTCATGCTCCGAAAACGAAATATGATGATTACGTCATCATGATAATTCGATGAGGAGGATCATCATATTTTTATCCTGTCCTGTTGTCAAGATCATCATGATCTTGTTTGTCCACCTGATATTTCGTAAAGTCCTCCTGCCGATGAAGTAAGACCTTTTGAAAATATCCTGATGATCCTCATCATCCTGATTTCCCTTCGGCAGGATATTTTCCAAAACATGATCCGGTTAGCGAAATATCATGATGACATCATGTTCTAAGTTTAACGAAAGCTCCGGATATTATGATGACGTCATCCCGATCTGATAAACGAAGAAGTAAATATCCTGATGATCATCATCATCACATTTCCCTTCGGCAGGATATTTTCCAAAGCACGATCCGGTTCCCGAATATGATGATGACGTCTTATTCTAAGTTCGACAGAAGCCCCAAATATCCTGATGATCCTCATCATCCTGATCTTTCGAGAGGGTTACCTTGGCCGCAAAAGGGTCATATTACATTCATCATCCTGATCATGCTCCTTAGGTGACCTGATATTGCATTTATCCCCTGATCTTAACGAATATGACGATGACGTCATCTTTTGCATTTTTATGAAGCCCGAATATGACGATGACGTCACCATCATATTCCTTTCCTCAGCAGCAGGATCATATTTCACATCCTCCTATTTTCCTTCAACATGATGATGATGATGATGATGTTGTTCTTTTCCCCATTACACAGAAGCGAAACATCCTGATGACGTCATCTGGACCTTCGGAAGGGAGTGCATCATATTTCTAGAATATCATGATGATGAAGTGAATATCGACCAACATGTTTTTTTTGACACGCCGATAGAGATAGTCATGTCGATGGGCGGGAAATGAGGCGGTGGAATTTTAAAGTGTTTTTTTTGGCGCCTGTGGCATTTTTCCGGTCAGCGATAGTTGACCCGATGAATTTTGAGCAGTCTGAACGCATTTTGGGCGCGTTTGAGGAGTATTCTGGATCCGATCTCCGCAATTTTGCGCAGTCACCTGGATTTAAACGATTATTGTAATTTCCTGCTGTTTATGTGATAAATGTAATACTTATTGCTTGTCTTGTCTTGCAGGCTTGCAGTTGAGGAAGCAGCTGGAAAGTCAACACAGTGACCTCATGGAGGAAGGAAATCCAATCTCAGGAGCAGGAAGATAAGGACGAAGTGCGGAAAAGTCAAGGCCATTCAAGTAAAGAACAAGGTTGCAGCTGAAGGTATTACTGCAACAGACAAATAGAAGTTATTGCCCAGCTGCCGGAACTTCTCAGAAGGGGCAATATTTCGCCCAGATTTGACACTGCTCAGAGATATTTTGAAGAGCTAGTTCACCTGTATTTATTGCTGTAACCAGGGGTTCAGTTAGGTTTCTGCTGTAGTGAGGACAATCAGAATGTCTTTATATTGTGCCTCCCTACACTGTAATATTTTACACAGGGATTTTAGAATTTTGCCAGAATTGTAGAGTCTTTCTGGGCATAGTTTAGAAGTAGAAGAAGGAGGTCGCCTGTTTGTCTGCAGTAAGGTGCGCGTGGAATGTCTGGCTGCCTTACTGTATCTGTAAAGCTTGTAAGTTCTCGGTAGTATGATCAATGAAACTAAGAGTCATTCCTACATTGTAAATCATGTATGACTATTCGTTTATGATACAATAGAATCTGGAGTTCTGCATCTATCTTCTGAGTGTTCTCCTGCTCTTCTTTGTGTTTTGAAATATCTTCTTTGAGAGCTTGCAATTTTAAATGTATGTTTGTGAAAATGCTCAGAACTTACATTTAAAGTTTTTTACTGTGGATTTGATCAAATTACTGTGGTATTTACATAGTGTATAACAGAAACAATTAGATCCTTCGGTAGATTAAATGAGGTACAGATTAGATCTTTCTAACTTTTCCCAACCCATCTGAAATATTTAGCTGAAAAATGTAGAAATCTAAAGGAAATTGTCTCAAATTTGAAGAAGCATGCATAACAGAGCTATAAGTAGACAGTTTTCATAAATAGATAAAGAAGAAAGCTGCAAAAAATTCAAGAAAACAATCTAAAACTTGCAGCACAGTAACACTTTTATGCAAAGGAATGAAAAGTATTGACATATCTCATGACCTTTTTGCATATTCTTAGTCCAGTAAACCACCAAACAAACCTAAACTACGTAAGGCCCCTTGAACATTACAGCTTCACATTGACCAACTGAACTTGACCAACCAAACCATTGTAGACTTGGGATTAGTTGAATCTCAAATGATTCCTTCTTATCTTTCAAGTATAGTTTCAGTTCATTATATGTGAATTTTAACTTATTGTTATGATTGCATCAAAACAGTCATCAACAGTTCTCCCTCGAGCGGTGGCTCCATTATGATGTCTTCCTCCTTTGTTTGCCTGTTTGGTTCCCCTTCCATCACCTTCGAAATTGCCATTCTTAATTGTGGCATGCTCTGTAAAAGATTTGCTATCTTAACCAATACCGTGGCTTGTAGCACCTGGTTCACGATGCTCTTTTCTGACTTTGGTCGTACAGTAGTTGTTTTTCTGTTCTTTTCTTCTGTTTCCATTGCCATCTCTACTTCCTTCCTAGCCTCCTGAAGTCTCTCCTTCTCAGTCCGGGGATCTGGATACATCGCTTTTTTTCCTTGTGCTCAGGTAACCGCCAGGATCTCTTCATCCTTCTCCTTGAAACTGATCATATTCACCCATTTTTGCTTTGGTCAATCTTTTTCTTCATGATCTCCAGGCCCGCACCACTTGCATAATGCATTTATTATGTTTTGATTGTTGTTCGGGCATTCTCTTGCAAAGTGTCCCCACTCGTTGCATTACCGACACTGTATCATAGGTCGCCCCTTGTTGTCATACTGCAATCTGTTTCTTGGACTTCTATTGCTTTGGTAACCTCCAGGGGATGCATGGCTATTGTACTGGGGCTTTGGTGGTGTGTTCGGTGGGGTTGACGGTTCTCCTTGAGTGAACAGTACTTGCGCACCCCTTGCTTTCAGATTGTATGGGCATTCCTTGATGGAATGTCCCATCACTTGGCAGATATCACAAAACAATTTTCTCAGACAATTTGTCTTTGTATGACCTTCCCCCTTGCAATTTGTACACCATAGTTCTCTGGCTTCCCTCATACTCTCCTTGTCAGCCTTCACTTCTTTCATCATTCTCATCATGTCCTTCCTGAGTGCTTGCATGGTCTTGGACTCACTGTCGCTGTTGTCATCCATACTCTCCTCGTCGTCCGTCTTCCTTTTCCCTCGGAAGGATATTTTATTTTCACTCTCTATATCCATCGCTCGATTGTAGGCTTCATCGTATGATGACGGAGGCATGACTTTCATTTTCTTTCTCAGTGATGGACGCAACCCTTCGATGAACCATCGCTTCTTCAGCCCGTCGGCCGGCTGAGTCTCCAGTTTTCCCAATAATTCTTTCAGTCTCTGATTGTAGGTTCACACGTTCTCGTGCTTCCCTTGCTTTGTACTATAGATCTCCGCTACAATTTCACTGTCATCCTTCAGAAGTTTGAATTAGTCTTGGAATGCCTTCTTAAGTAATCTCCATGATGCCCTGTGTGCTTGGGCCAACTCTGTGTACTAGTCAATGGCACTATCTCTTAGTGTCGCTGGAAATGCTTTTAGCTAGTAGTCAACATCGTCTTGCCCATTGGCTATCCAAATTGTCTCGCACGTCTTACAGTGTCGTACTGGATCTTCTGACCCATCCCCCGTAAATTTTGGCAGCTTCTGCCTCTCGGCTGGTGGAGTCACATACTTTCCTGATGCTCTCCTTGTGCGTTGGGCCTGACTGGACTGGTTCTCTCGCAACATCCCAGTGCGTCACTTGCACTCTCGGCCACGTTCGAGTCTTCCCCGTGTCCTTTGTCAGCGTCCTCTACACCTTGAGTCTCCTCAGGTTTGTTCTGATACTCCCTCTGCCCTGGGGTCTTAGGTTCAACTCTTCCAACTCTTGGCCCTTCGTTGTCCGATATGGATAACTCTCCGATGTGGCATATGTTGTTTTCAATTTCTTCTGTCAATTCATTTTCATTCCCTTTTTCTTTATTTGTCAACGGTGTCTTGAAAATTTCTTTGTTGGCATGATGATGTTCATTGACAATTTGTCTCAGTGTTTTCCTTCATTCTTCTTGTTCCTTTAATCTCAATGATCTTCATGTTCTTTCCTCTGGTGTTTCATGCCCACTTGGTACTCGGTTCTTATCCTTATTAAGTTGTATGGGCATTAATTATTACTCGGGTGAGGAGATGGTCGACGTGCAATTGATCCCAGATGACCGACTGAGGGATCTCTCGTCTAAGAGCGTCTTCACAATCCTCGTTTGCTTGTACTGGCTCTTTGATCGGCTGCCCCATCACGACGCCATCTTCATTGTGTTTTTTTTTTCCTCAACCCTGGTTACACCCGACGGTTTGCTTGTTTCTAACGATGCCACTTGTCCGATGGTTTTCAACGACTCAACTTGTCATCGATAGCCAATTTGTCATCCGATGGTCTCAACTTGTCACCCTCGACCCGTTTTCGAATTGGCAACGGCACCAAATGTTTACCGCAATATGGTGTGTTTCACAGAATATGAAGTAAACAGAATTAAGTAGTATAGTGCATAACACAGAGCATGAAATTATAACAGCATTACACAGAAAAAGCATTGTTCCCATTCATTGAATATATCAGTATTACACTACAATGTTACAATGCCGTGGGGTCGCCCCGACTACAAAGTATTAAGCCAATATATAACTTGGCCAAGGTTGGTTGAGATACCAACCATTGGCAACGACTCTATAACTATCCAACCATTGGGGTTAATTCCCGATAACACTCCTAACATAACAACACTAATTAATTTATGATTATTTACTTGGCCGACTACGGCCGACTACAATTATGACCGACTACATTGCACCCCGCATCTGATCAAAGAGATCATTGATACATGGTAAAGGATACTTATTTTTTATCGTCGCTTTGTTGAGCAACTGATAATCTATATAAAAACACAATGTCCCATCTTTCTTCTTTACAAAGATCACTGGCGCTCCCCAAGGTGAGACACTAGGCCTTATTAATCCTTTGGATAACAATTCTTCAAGTAGTGATTTTAACTCCATCAATTATGTTGTTGTCATCCTATATGACACTTTGGATATAGATTCCGACCCTAGAATTATGTCAATGGAGAAGTCGAACACTCTTTTGGGAGGCAATCCAAGCAATTCTTCTGGAAATACATCCGCAAAATCTCTTAGGATAGGATATTTCCCATATATGTCTTTTCTGCATCCTCAATCTCTCCATCCTCATCTTCTTGGAGATCTTGTGATCCATAATATGCCACATCATCTTGATTGATAAATTCTTTGGATTCATCTAGTTTTTCTATTTTAATTACAAAGAGTTGACAACACTTTTTCCTTGCTCTATGCATTTGCACAGCTGATATTTGTCATAGCCTAACGTCTCTAGGGTTCCCTTGCAAAGATACCTAGTTCCCGAGATCATCTAGGCATTCTACTATTTTATCTTAATTCAAGACATAGGATGCCCTACTGGATGCTTAAGCTCAACCTTAACTTTCTGGCATTCTTGCTACAAATCTTGCAGCATCACTCTTCATTCTTTTCCAAAAATAAAGAGGTTTCTTATCGATTAGGAGTTTAGTTACTCCTAGATGACTTGTTTATGGTACGGAATGAATTTCCTTCCACACAAGGTTTCTTAATTCTAAAGGGTTAGAGACATTCCAAGTGCATTCTCTACAATTTACTCCCCTACATAATCTACTAGAGGCCCATCCAGGACATGATAGAGGTAAACATTGCATAAAACATAGTGAACAACCAAAATGTTCTAGTATAGTGACCACAATAATTTAAATGAATTTCAAAGTATAAGCAATTTAATTTTCAACAATAAGTCAAAAGAATGAGCTCTATTTCGACAATAAATCAAATTTTGACCAACTAGTCATAAAATAAATAATTTTCAAAATTTGGTGGCTAGACCATTCCAAAATAAAGGAATAAAACAATGTCAATCTTAGCAAGAATTAAAAGAGATCTTACCAAAAATCCAAAGAAGTGTCAAAATCCATAGGAACACTTACTATGCACTACGTGACTAACTAAGTCACTAATAAGGGAGTAGATTGCTGCACTGCACTCAGGTTTTCCAAAAACTTACAGTGGGTTAGTGATCATGCTACAAGCACAACAATTAGATAATCCCCTTAAGGCTTTCATTTTGCTTAAAAAAAATTCAAATCAAAGGGTTATATCACATCCACTCCTATTTTCTGGAGTATCTATCATTCATCACTGAGATGATATTATTAGATGGTGTTATAACAACACATGAAACTATAGTTGGAACATAAACTTCTTCTCTTCGTTCTGCTTAAAAAAATCTATTCCCTTCCTCACTGAAGTTCAAAACTTTAAACAACTTGACTAAATATCTCAGTAATAATTACTTCACCAATGCAGTTGTACTTTTTAGCTTAACCAAGAGGCAAGGTACATAGTTCTCAACCATTTTTCTTAGCATTCCATGCCAATATTTCACTACTTGTCTTTTAATGATCCTTTTATTCCACTTGGCTCATTCCAAGCCATCTATGAGTTATTAAAAAACCCATCTTATCTATGTATCTTTGACACAATTCTAGGATCTTGAATACCCAGTTACTCTTACACCTGGTTGATTACTTCTAGATCTTCCCATCCGTAAGTTCTTGAGAAAAAAAAGAGTGATCTTGACTTCATACAGATGCTGCTCTACCTAAGCTCATAGTCTAATTAGCAATTGACCAAGGTTTTACCTTTCTAGTCAAAGTCTCAGAATCTTTCTGTTATTCATCCCCAATAGAGTTAAATTGACTCAATGTCTTCGTGTCACTTAACCATATGTCGTTATCATCATTTGTTCCCTTAATGGCACGAACAATGGCTTCTCTCTCCTTGTCCTTTAGGTAGCATTTGTTCCTAATGACTAACTTCCTTGCAGTCATTCTGAGACGCACCATCTTGGCACAAGAATTCCAAACATTAGATTCTCATAATGTTGGATGGGAAAGAATAGCAAGCACATAGGTTCCAGAGCTGAACCTACTAGCTTTGATACCACCTGTAATATGCCACTTGTTCTACCAAACAAATTTAACTAAGTTTTAACCCAAGAGTAAATAAATCATGAAACCAAAACATGAGTAATAAAATTTTTCCTTTATTTAATTTGATATGATGCACATTTGAAACATATTTCAAACTTAACCATTGCACAATCAAATTACCTTTCAACAAAACATGAATTGAATAATTCTCAACTACAACATTTCACAAGATAGTTACATACAAGCTTCATAAAGCTAATTATCAGTAGAGATACAATGGTTCCAATGCCTGTCTTCAAATCCTAGCTGCCAACTGCATGAGGAGAAGCATCACTCAAGTGCTTTTCTACCAACCACGAGCTAACTGCGGTCCCCCGCACATTTACCAAACTAGTAAATGACCCTACCCTTCAACGAAGGGATTGGTATGGTAACCTCAAAGAATAGCCTATACTAAGAAAGATGTTGTGTCCTACATATCTAGTACTATCATACTGTGGCTCCAACCTACAAGCATGATTGCCCTTCCTAGTATGTAAACCTAGATCACAGTGAACTGACAGTGTAAACGTTGGCTACTTACACTACTTTGGCCAAAGTTTCATCACCCCTAACTCAAAATGGATGTCACACACTCACCCATCATTCTAGATCGATTTGGTAAGACATCAATCTGTATATGAAAGTTATTCCCTTACCCATGGATCAACTAATCCCATGAATAGCCTCGCTTAACAATTCTAGGTTTTCTATGACACTCTCATCAAAGTAATACAATTGGTAATACATAGTTTTCCTACCTTGACCATTCATAATGCAGCAATACTACTCATACTTGTCTTATTATAGTCCACTATAGTTACTACTCTCTACTAAGGAGATTATTAAACAATCACTGCATAATGTTCTCATACTAAATATATTTATGTATATCTATATATTTCTCATTGATCAAATAAGAGAATGCCCAATGTAGTAAAGAAAAAAAACAACTCATTTCCAAACAATACTCAAGACATACAATCTTTTAGCATGCCTGATAAAGCTATGCTCTAAATAATCTATCGGCTCCTTGCTCTCGATTCCTCGAACTAGCCAAGTATCTCCTCCAAAACCACTCAAATCCTTCTCACTACTTACTAACTTTCCTCACAGCTCAAGACCAAAATAAAATGCATAAACAAGCTAGAAGACTCAGAGAATAATAGCAGCAACGCTTAAGAAACTTCAAAGGAAATTGTGTGTCAAAAGAATGAGGAAGCTCCTCTATATATACAGAAATTTGAGCAAGCTATGGCTACAAACTAGCTAATAGAACCACCACAACTCCTACTCCTTGCTTTGACTCAGCAAAACAAACTCGTGGTGGCAGCATGAATTGATGCAAAAGAAACACATATGAGGAAAACATGAAGCAAACTCAAAAATACAAGGTAACTGCTCAGATTACAGACTTCTAATGGGTTTGTATCTCTCCAACATGGCACCATACAATCAACCATGCTCCCCTATTCTATTGCAGGCAATTTACAAGAATGGGTCAATGTTTTGGCACATTGGAAATGAGTTATATGCCAACGTTGTCAAATGTATATGTTTTGCACTGTACAAGTTTTAAAACCTCCAAACTCCTTAAATGTATGCGCTTTATATTAGCGATGCCCAATAATACATTGCAACATACTTTATGTGCTTTAACAAATATAATGTATGTGTTGAATAGCCTTATGCTATTCATGGTATTCCAGTGCTCTTATCTAGTTTATGATGCTGCAAAGTCAATATGGTATTACAAGTTGCGCTCATAGTCTTAAGACTATGTGCTTTGTATTACCATTCACTTTGTTTCCAAAGCTAAGCGCTTTATGAAATGATTACTAACTTTGCCATAAGGTTGCGCTTACAACAATGCTAATATTTTTACTCATACTATATATATATATATATGCGAACTCTATAAAATATAAATAATAATAGAATCCACATACTCATATTTACATAATTCACCAATCACATAAGTATACCATATATCGTAATGAATATATATATATATATGTGTGTGTGTGTGTGTGTGTGTGTGTGTACACACACACACACACATATATATATATGCAAATAGCTATATATGTATATAAAAATTTTATTGTTACATGAAAAACAACATAAAACTCATTAAAGCACATATCAACTAATGACGTGTATGACTAAATACACACACACACACACACACACACACACACACACACACACACACACACACACACACACACAAACACACACACATATATATATGTCCCTCGTCCAATCGATACACTTATGCCGATGAGCAATACATTCTTGAGCATGTGTAGATACGTCTACCTACATATACTCATGCACGTATGGTCTCATACGTATAAGTTATCGTGGACATGCACTATCATATGTGTATATATTCATTTCACATTTAAACCTTGCCATATGCAATTCCCAAACTATATCAAAGAAGACTTTCAATCGATACTTAGACAAGATCACATTCCTTATTCAAAACACTCATAAAATCATATTCAAATAAGCATTCTATATTACCATAGGTTACTTACCTTTACCCACACTAACTCGACATAACCTAGACCAACTAGGGTAGTGGTGTGTGCTTGCTCAGTTTAGACTTTCTCTAACGTTTACTAGACCAAGTCCTTCTCCTGAGTGATACTTCCCCTCCTTTTTGGAGGAGAAACCTATTCCTGCATTCGGCTTACATCATCACAACAGTAGTTAGCTGATCACAATATAATCATATGCTTCATACATTTCATAATAATAATCACTTATAATACATCACATTGCATCATTCAATTTTTCAATATATCCCATTCAAGATTCTCAATACACATTAATGCAAAGATTCATAAACATTCATTTATCCAAGCATATTAACTAGTCTAGGTAAATAGTAAATAGTTGGAAACACACGTGGTGTAACACCATTTGGGTCCCTAAAGACCTAAATAGGCAAACCCCTAAGAAAACATCTCCATTACTCCCAAATCCCCCTTCCAATAAAAAGCTTCAAAATCTAATTTGGTGTGTGCAACCATTGGTCTTGGTTCCCTTCCACTCCACAACATTCCCACATACCTCCATTTCCCCATCTTCCATCTACTATCCTACTTATTTCTTCTATCATATACCTATGGTCCATGCTTTTGCTTAAGTCCTTCTATCTATATTTTTATCTCCATCCTAATCCACTATCCTTCCATCCTAATCCCCATCATAATTCATCCATTGATGATCCATACCTACTCCATCTCACTTTCATACAATCCCCATACCAACATCGGTGAGCACAATTACTTGACATGGTCCATGCGACAACATTCGTTTCTAATGGGACTATCACCGTCCATGGAACTAGACACTTGAGTCCCTCCTATCCATATTCCCCTCTCCTATCAAAAAATCATAAAAAGGCAAAAAAAGAAGATAAATCCTTAGTCGAATTGTGAAAACCATTTTTATGGCACCTTGGATAAGTACCATGACGAAAACCTGGCAAACAGGCATCATGTGTAGATGATTATCTATGTGCTTTACACTTGGGGGGATGTTGTCTCATCCATCCCATCTCATATCCTATCATTTTCCATCCTATCTTGCCATCCTTACCCATCATATCTATCATATCTTCCTCATTGTACCATTTCCCTTCCTCCTTTTTGATCTTGATGAGGGTAGGGGCAAAATGTTGAAAAATGCTTTTGAAACCTCTTGTCATACTCTAAATTCCACCCATCTATTTCTAAGAATATCCTCCATACATCCATCTACTACTAACTCCATTCATCCCTTCCAAGCATTATCTCCATCATGCATCCTAATAAGCATCACCTTGCCAAATCCTAGGCCATAATATCTAGAGTGGGGTCGGGTTATTCCTATGTGATGTAGTCCTTGGAGATTACATCCTGAGATCCCTCCATCCATCTATCATGTGCTTTCCATCCTATCAACACCCTTTTATCCATCCAATCCTACATTAGCTTTGCACCTAGACTTGGTTTTCCCTTGTCATTGGTATCTAGCACAAAGGCTATCCAAATTGTCATCCAATGCCATCCTCAAAACATTTCAAAAACCAAAAATATCACATGTCAAAAATCCAAAAAAAAATCAAAATATTCCCAAAATCCAAAAACAAAATCAAATATCCCACAAAAATCCAAGCAATAAAATCAAATCCAATCAATTCATCAAATCGTCAATTCAGTCCAATCAATCAAAATCACATCAAATCAATTCCTCAAATTCAATCCAATCATCCAATCACCAATCCAATTCATCAACTCAATCCAACTCTTCAAATCAAATTGTCAAATCACATCAATCCAATCATCCTTATCAAATCATTCCAAGCAACGATCCAAATGCAAGTCATTAATCAATCCATACCAATCAAGTCAACAATCAAGTCAAATTATCCAATTACATCAATGGTCTTGATCCTAATCTTGATGTAAACCAACTCATTTAATCAATCAATCATTAATCAAATCCTGGTGTTGATTCGCATGGCCAACAACACTAGTATCAATCAAATCATATCAATTGTCTTATACAGGATGTTGCATCGTCAAAACTAGACCAGGCATCTTATATGACATGTTTCATTTCCTGAAACTAGATCCTATCATTTTCAATTAATCAATCAACAATCAATCAATCATTGGTTTACATCTTGACAGGGGCAATACCTTGTTTGTTTTTGCATCATTTGTGCATGCTTGCTTGCTTGCTTGTGTGTGTTATCATTTTCATCTTGCATTTGTATCGAATCCAAACCAGCTAATATTCATATCTTGTATCTAGAAAAGGTTGTATTATGCTGGTGCACAAGACACATCATCACCTTGGTCCTTATAGCTTGGTGCATAACGTCTAGTGCTATATCAAACTAGGGTTGCTCTACACATTATACCAACATAACAATCTCTTCTCTATCCACTATATCCATTATGGATCTTCACCTCTCAACTTATCTTTGTCCACTATCTTTTTCACCTATTTCTTTCACCTTAACAATCTATCCATTCCTAAAATTTAACCTTATCCATCCTTTCGCTTGCATCCTTTCTTTTATCCAACTTCCTTTTATCCATTTCGAGAGCATACCCATGTTCTCCTAACATGCCTATCCTCTCGAGGGGGCATCCCATCCTTACATCATTCCTCCTCATCACTCCTTCAAGTGGTTGGGGCATCCCTTTCTCTTCATCCATACCTTTTCTTCTTTGAAATTATGTTACTTCTCTTAGTTGCAACATCATCTCAAAGAGGGGCAAAATGTAGACACCTAAATTTGACCATATCTTATGACATTACCTTGCAACATATTTTTTTCTAAGTCCCCTTCATGACCCCTTCCATCACTCTCATTAGTTAAATAAATTGTATTTATTTAACTAATTACTCTCATCCATTTATCCTTCTCTTACATCAAATTAAATAAATCTTATTTATTTAATTCCATTTGTCCTCCATTTGCACCAAATTAAATAAATCTTATTTATTTAATCTCATTTTCCTCCATCATTCAATTTAAATAAATTAAATATTTATTTAAATGCCACTTGTATCTCATGATTTAAATAATTTTATTATTTAAATTACTTATTCCCACTCACATCTCTATTTTTAGCCCCATTCATTGTGCACCATAAGCACTTTCTCTCCAAAATAAATTAAAAATCCCATTTATTCCCACTATTCTCCTAATTTTGACCTCCTATCATACCCCTTTATGGTGCGTCATACGCACTAGGTTTGACTCTCAATCCTGTCCGTCCACCTCATCCCCTCTCCCTTCTAATCCTAGCCATTCATTTGATTCTCTTTCCCTCTATAAATCAAACTTCATTTTCCATTCCAAACCCTCACACACTCTCATCAAATTTCTATACACACGCATATCTATCAATCCTCATTTATCTCATATCATTTACAATCAAGGTTATGCTAGTTGTGTGAGTAGCCCACAAATTATCCAAATGACAAATCAATGGAGCTTGGGTGCACTTCATTCCGTCCTATTTGAAGTCTGAAATTGTGCAAGGTTGAAGGTATTTGCATTGTTTATCTTTATGTTATTTGCCTCACATGATTTTATGGGTTTCAGTATCAAGTCTATAGGGAAAATTAAAAAAATATTGCATGAATTGGAAACTCAATAATTGCTCTTTCAAAAACAGAGCATATACCTTGGCAGGTGGTCTGCACTGAATAATCTGATTTGTCAAGTCTGCTAGCTGCTCAATATTTTCTTTCAACTTATTATTTTCCATTGTCTTTTCTTCCAGTTCCTTGGTAAACCTCTACTCCATTTCATTCTTCTCTTCCTTCCATTTCCTTCTCATTAATTGTATCTCCTCATCTCTCTTCTAGAGAAATAGCTCAAGAGAGGGACCATCAGTTTGTGTGGCTGCAGACTGTAGTGTCTTAGGAGTGGCTGATGTAGAGGGAACATCCTATTCTAGAGTGACCAAGATTGTTAATCCTTCTATATTCCCTTGTTCTTTGTCAATCTCTTCTACTGCTAACTGAGATTGCTTATCTAATTCAGTTTCCTTCTATTCATAAGCCCTGATTTCCTTACGAATTTCCTACCTTTATGTAACCATTTTATCCTTGGCCTAATCCTCAACCAAGGAATCTCCTTGTCTTCAAAATCCTAGCCAAGTCCTTGCTCCTAGCTTCCCCTAGCTCCAATAATGTATTTTTAATCCTATCCCAAATTTGCTCTTGTCTCACCTTATCTTGGAAGATCCTCTTGTTCCTTTTCGGCCAGAAGTTTTAAATCCTAACTATAAGGAATAAATTATAAATCAGAACCAACCTAGGGGATTTGATTTTCAAACAATAGCTCTGAATCAACTCCATCACATCACTTGGAAGAGGTCCAATCCATCCCTATTTTTGGAAAAACCAATTCCAAATCTTTGCTACAAAGGGGCAATGAATGAAGATATGGGCATTAGTATCCTACTTTTCCAAGTAGAAGAAACAAATCAAAGGGTTTGATCTCTCCATATTCCTCAACTTGTCTCATATGAGGGCTCTCCAATTCATAGTGATCCATAGGAAGGCATTAATTTGTGGTAACCCACTCATTGTCTAGACTCTGTTAGTAGGGAAGAAGCCCCCTTTTCCTTCTCTCCAACTTATAATTTCACATTCTTCTTTGACCTTAACATCCCCATTCTACTTTTGTCGCAAACAAGTCTACCCTCCCTAAAGCCTAAGGGGATATGCCACTTCTTAAGAAGAATATCAATATGCCTACACATTGCTCCCAACTATGGGTAGGGAGATTTAGTGTAATCCATGACTTTCCTTTTGTATCATATGCTATATAGTCCTCCACACTTACTCCCACTACCTCCTCAGAGTGGGATACTATGGGCCTGTAGTCCTCACAAGTGATGAGACCCTGATTATCAATCCAAGCCTCCTTTCAAAACTTGACTTTATCTCCTTTGCCAACTCTCCATCTTAAGTCTTTCTTTACTTGATCCCTAGACATAAACAATAAATTCTATACTTTTGATCCCCTAGGGATGAAATTTAGTGTGAATAGGTTTTCCACCACCCCCTCCAAATATTTATATAATTGAAGAAAAAACACCAAAATTTGTCCTTCTCCGAGTACAACCACCAAAGGAGTTTTATTCCTATAAATCTATTCACAAGTTTGCACTCTCTAAATCCCAAGCCTCCCTATTTTTTACTTGCACACACCTTTGACCATTTGACACAATTGTATTTCTTCTATTCCACTATACTGCACCAAAGAAAAGTTCTGTGTAAATCTGTTATAGCTTTACCCACTTTACCATTCATGTGAAAATTTGACATGACATAAATAGAAATGGATGAGAGGGAGGCCTTGATGAGGATAATCCTACCTACGAGAAAATCTTGTTTTGTATCTTATTGACCAAGGACTTCTATTTCACACTAGAGGCCTTCTTGTGCAACAAGGGCATACCCAAGTATGATCTCAAAAATCCCCTTACATCATAACCTAGGATGTCTTGAATAGTTAAGGAGTCTTCACTATGCTCTTTAAGAAAGAAAATCATGGTTTTGTTTGGACTTATCTTTTGGCTTGATGCTCTTTCAAAACTACCCAACACTTTCTTAAGATCCCTTGATTCTCTTGTACTTGCTTCATAAATAGGAGAGTGTCATTAATGAACTACAAATGAGTGATTTTTCTTATCATTGATGCATTCTATAGTCCTTTGAGATTCCTTGAAGCAATTTCAACCTTGAAAGACCTCCGTAACACTTCAACAATAATGAGAAAAAGGAAGGGTAAAAGGGATCATGTTGCCTAAGACCTCTCTGAGCTATGAAGAAACTAATGGAAGAGCCATTAACCAACACATACTTGCTATACAATTGTCAACCCATTTGCACCAATTGTTGCTAAAGCTAAACTTGTAGAGAACCATGACCTAAATCTCCCAAGACACCCTATCATATGCCTTATATAAGTCAAACTTCAATAACATCCTATCCTTTCTCGTACTCTTGATAGAATTGATGGCTTCATGAACAATGATGATCCCATCGAGAATCTACCTTTTTTATAAAAAAACCCCCCTTGCTCCTTCAATATAATGCTATTTAAAATTTGCTTAAACCTCAGAGCCATTACCTTAGTGGTAATGTTGTAAACTATATTGCATAAGAAGATAGGTTTAAAATCATCAAATTACTTTGGCTTCCTTACCTTAGAAATAAGAGCTAGAAAAGTGGAATTCTGACTTCTCAACATTGCCTCTCTTCCTACACTCCTTTGTTGCCTCCCAAAGATCTAACCCCATAATGTGCCAGAATCTCTAAAAGAAGCTAGCCTAGAAACCATTAGGACCTAGGGCCTTCTTTTCTCCCTAAGAGAAGGTATCCACCTTGATTTCATCCACTGAGAAAGGAACCAAGAGGGAGTCATTCTACTTTGGAAAATTAGAGAAGGAATGTTTCCTAGAATATTTAACTTTGCTTCATCATCAATGACTTTAACGCCTACTAATAGATCCTTAAAGAATCTAACACCTTCCTCCCTAATCACCACTACCTCACCTATCTCCTAACAGGAAGGAAGGATTATATTCTCAATCTTATTGATATTTCTTATGATATTATTTGAAAGATGGAAAAAAGTTGTATTGTAGTCTGCTTTTAGTGACTTTACCCTAGATTTTTGGAGCTAAAAAACTTCCTCCATCGTGACAAGAGAATTTCGCTCATACAACATCATCACCTCCTTCTCCCTTTTGACAATTGATAAATCCTCTCTTGCTATCTCTTCTTCAATTTTGCCTAGAGCTTCTTCTACCCCTCTCTTTCTATTGAAAATATCTCCTACCACCCTGCTATAACAATCTTTTGTTGGTGTGAATGGGGTTTATTACCTAATTGGTTTCCCTCTTGGGTCCTTTTCACACCTTATTACTTAAGTTTACTGAGGGCATTTTTAGGGCATTTTCATTTTATGTCTCAAGTCATAAGATTAAGACATGTGTAATAATCCTATATTGTCCTATGTCTCACCTTGGCCTATATTACCAAGGGTTTCTCATTGTATCTCATATATTCGTGGATTAATGTATTCATTGCATATTTGCATCCTTTGATAGTGAAAGGAAGCAAGGTATGCATAAACACTTCCTACACCAAACTAATGAGGGAAGTAGAGTGCAAATTCTTTTTAATCCTTACAATTGCAGCAATGTTAAACATATAACATAAAGATTACAACAGCAACACAACACATAAAGAGAGTGACACAAGATATATCGTGGGGAAAACCTTTTCAAGTAAAAACCCCACAATCTAAAACCTGCACAATGTATTATCAAAACAATAACATTTTACAATACACTTGCAATGCAAGTTCTTCCAAGAGCCTTCAAATGTCATTTCTGGAGTGAACCCATTAGCATAATAGTACCTGTACAAACACTATGCATCTACAACTCCAAAACTCTACAATATATAGAGTTGCAAGGCATAAACAAGAAGCTTCTAGATATGGGCGTCCATCTTGGCTACATGGCCATTTTCCTACATCAAAGGACACTTGTCCAAGCTGTAATTACCTCTCTTACATCTGTCATACATGGTAGATTTGACTTCCCAAGGATGGAGTGCTCTAGGCTAAAAATAGCTATGATAGATGCTCTTACGCATCTTACAGCTGTCATAAAATCTGCCCAACACAACAACCCTAAATGTTGTAAGAGAATCCGTCATACAAGACTAAATATAGCATATTCCTCTTACAACATGTCATAGCCCAACTTGGGTGCCCAAAGATGCCTTCTTCACATGCAAAGATACTTTACAACACTTGTCTTCACTTGTCCCGAGAATCTCTATACTTGGCTCTTACGTGTCATAGATTTTGTCATACACAATAACACCTCTGTCATACCACAAGATGTTGACACATGGCATATTAGTGCCACCTCAAATGGGACACCTATATCCACATGGGATGAGTTGACCATCCTAGTCACCTTCCAAGTTGAGTGACAACTCACCATGCCACTTCACACTAAATGACAAAACAGGATGTGCAACATAAATTACATCATAGGCAAATAAATAAATAAATAAATAATCAATGCTAGGAATTGCAAGGTTGAGACACCTTAATTCCCAACAGATAGAATATAATTCTTCTTTCATGTTGGGTCTCTTTTGCACTTTCATTAAAGCTCCTAGATCTTGGGTGGCTATCCCCATAGGTAAATCTTGCATGGTATAGAACATTCTATACCAATTCTTACATATTTAACTTCCCTTTTCACCATCATTAACTTCAACTGCAAGATGAACATTTTACAACCCTTAATCTCTTGATTCCACCACTTTGATAGATAGGATTCAAAATCTAGATGACCAAACTAGAAGAACTCTATTTTGAAACCTGGTTTCCCCTCATCTTGATATCCCTATACTCTAAAGTAATTTCAAACAATGGTTAGACCCCACAAAATGAATCACCTCTGTATTGAAAGAAATTGGATCCAACACACACTCTAAATTGATCAGGAAGTGATCTAGTTTGCTTTTAATATTCGCCTCTCGAAAATCGTAAAGAGAAAGATCTAAGCACCATGCCTTAAAATCAATGGACTTCTTGAAAATTCTTGGAAGATCATCCTCTTTTTCTTTAGGGCTTAATATTATATTGAAGTCCCCCACAACAACCCAATTGACACCATCATACCAGGAGTGTAACTCCCTCAATTCTTCCCACATCAATTATCTTTCATTATCCTTATTAGAGTCACGTATGTTAGAGTAAATGAACTTAATGCCAACCTGAACACCCAAATTGAGCTATGCGATGAATGTAACAAGGTACTTGATAGTGTCTTGCTATTCCAGAGAGCAACCAAACCAACTGGGCCATCCCCTTCGTGTCTACTACATAAAAATCACTTGCTCTCCAAACACATGGCATTGCCTTCCTAAATTCTTCTCCACTAACCTTAGTCTCCTACAATAATAAAATATCTAGATATGATCCTTTACTATCTGTTTGACTAAACAACACTTCTTAGTGGTGTTAAGGCCCCTCATGTTCTAACTTAGAAGCTTCTTAATTTCTTTGGAGGGAGGTGCTTGCCTCCATTATGACAGGATTTTGTAATTGAGGCTTGAGTTTCTTTCTCCACCTCCTACAAAGCGACCACCTTTGCCTTACTGTCATTTATCCTTCACCCTTTTCCTCTCGATGCACCTGAGTCTACCATCACACTTTACACCTTGACACATTATCTCCCTCCTTTCCTACTAGCTATACTCAATCCCTCAGATCAACTTTCTCTTCAAATGTGTCTTTAACACAATCCTCTTCACTGTCCCACTCATTTATAATGTTATTGACCATATTATTTCACCTTGATTGCAAGATGACTCCTTATTCACTTCTACTTCCCCCTATTCCAATTCCTTACTTGCAATTGGCTCCTCCTTAGGGGCCATGTGACAAATCGTCCTCTCTTTCTCTCCCTCCCTTGACTTCATGCATTTCTCCCCCCTACTAGGGTATAAATTAGACTTATGTTGTTGAGAATTTTCCTGCTATTTTTTTTTTTGGGAAATCCTTCTAGACTTTCTTCCTTCCCCACACTTCCATGCTACATGACCAACCTTCCAACACTTAAAACATTGGATAAGTAGGCATTTATAATCCACCTCCTACAACGACTCCCTCATTGAAGAGTCAAGATTAATTATATGAGAAATTGGTTTACTCAAATCCATCCTTACACAAATTATGGCATAAAAGGCCAACTCCTTATTCTTCGTGGCCATAGAGATAAAAAATATTCACCCAATGAATTATTGATTAGTTTGAAGACTACATTCTTATCCATAACAATGCCTCCCTAATTAGTTCCTTTCTTGGATCAAAACCAATAGACCAAGCATGTAGGTACAAGCCTACATTACCCATGAACCACAAACCTCTCTTCAAAATTTTGTCCTTGTCTTCTTTAGATAGAAAGGTTATTTGAAGAAACCCTAGGAAAATAAAGTTGATAAAAGATGAGTATAATCCAGCCAGTGCTACTCCATCCAATTCTTAATTCAATCCATAATAAGACAAATCTTGATAAACTTCCCTATGGTCACCTTCCTCTTGAGCTCCTCGATAACCGAGTTTAAGAGATTACTTGAGATGATGATAGTTGGGATTTTTAGTTTAATGTCCAAATCCACATTGAAAACTAAAATCTTACACTTACTTAGAGCCTTGTAGTCCTCCTTCCGCTCTTCCTTTCCCGCCTCCATAATTCTCCCCAAGTCCTAACTATTCTTGGCCATAAGCACCGACCCATTGTCTTCAAAAAAGTCTTGCCATCCTTGGTTGCTCCTCTTGCGCTAGCCTTGGCTTGCTCCTCCTTTTATCTCTTGGAGTCTTTTTGCTTTTCGTTGAAATCCTCTTTTTTCATGACCTACAATTTTTTATCACTAAATTTTAATTAAGTTGAGATGCATTCTAAGTGGCATAGAGAATGTCATGTCGTGAAAAAACTAAAACTATAAAATAACTCTTAAGTAAATAAAACAACTAATTAGTAAATAAAAATAGCCCTTACAATCTAAAAAAATAAAATAAAATAATTCTTAAATAGTTATAAATTAAAATAAAATAACTCTTTAGTAAATAAGATAACTTAAGACTATTCTTGACATTTTTTAGATAGATGTATTTAAGATAAGATGCTATAGAAAGACCTATACAAAGATAACAAGAGATATTATTATAAAGTTTTCACAACTAAATTTTAATTTTAATTTCCTTTCCAGTATTGCAATAAAGTATTTGCTCTCTAGTTGATAGATGAGCCAAGACTTAGCGATTGAGAGGTAGGCCAAATAACAAGTTGAGATCAATGGATTCTTGCACATTGAATGTATTGCATTTTATCTTGGTGAAGATTATAGTTGTTAGTGCTAACTTTGACCCCAAGTATGATTTGTACTAGGCACAACTATGACTAGCATAGTTGAAGTTGAATTTGTTCCCCAGAATAAATATTTATTAAATATTGATCAACAAATGATTTCATTTGTTAATAAATAGCCTTCATAAATTGTTGAATTGATTTTGATTTTGAGCCTTCATAGGTTTCGTAGTTGAAGTTGAGTTTGTCAAGATGAGAATTGAAATAATTTTAGCTTGTCATTGATATAACGTATTATGTGAATTAATATGTTAAGTAAGTTATATGTATATATCATTATTATATTGATTATAATATAATATAAATAAAGTAATGAGAAATATAGATATATTAAATATATCTATCTAAAAAATATGAGATCAATCTTAGTTATTCTATTTAGGGTTATTTATTTTATTTAGAACTATTTAAGAATTATTTTATTTTATTTACATAGTTTATTTTATTTTTATTTGCTTAAGAATTATTTTATTTTACTTTATAACTATTTAAGAATTATTTTATTTTATTTACATTGTTTACTTTATTTTTATCTAGAGAATTATTTTTATTTACTTAAGAACTATTTTATTAGGCACAACCACTTACATATATTTAAAAAAATTAAAACTATAAAATAACTCTTAAATAGATAAAATAAAATAACTCTTAAATAGATAAAATAAAATAACTCTTTTTTTTTAATCTCTGAATTTGGCTAGAGGGGGCCATACTAATAACCATTCATGGTCTATGTATTAATATTACTGTCTATTTACATCTCATATAAAACAGATGCATAACAAAAATGTTTTGAATTTCTATTATATCTTAAATCTATTAACTATAAACTATCTAAACTCTAATGGCAAGGCTTCTATGCTTTAGCAAATCATGCCTATTGGACCTCCTCCCCTGCCTTGTCTTCACTGGAACCACCACTCTTCAAGTTGATAGCGAAGGACCAATCCACTTCCTGCATTGGGAAATGCCAGCTACCACTTTGAGGAATTCTAGTCCACTTCAACAGTCAAAGGTTAATTTGGACCAATAAAAATAGGAGAAATATTTACCACTTTTTGTTGTGAATGAGGTGTAAAATTGCTATTGAGTGTTTGACCATTAAAATGGATGATATTTAAGTAGAGACTGCCCTACTATCGCGATTACAAATGGTGCTCAGGGACCATTGTAATGCTTGAGAATCATTGGCTAGGTGCCGTTACCAGTGAGAAAACCCAGACATAACATTACATTGTCTAATATTCCTTTTAGCCCATCGTACCACCTTGGTTTTATCAATGTCTTTGTCACTTCCCTTATAACATTCTTCAGCTCGCTCGAGTCTTGGAGAACAACAACGAACATGGATGAAATGTCAGTGTTCACCCGATAACGGTGAGAGGCGATCAAGAAGATATCATCCAGAACCATTTGGACAATGTGTAGAGCTATTGTTGATTTTGTTCTAAAATCTTTTTTAACTTGCAATCAGAAACTACTCCAATGAATGATATTTGTCCATACTTGGATTTTAGGCATATAGTGGAATCCATGGTTCTCGACCTTTGCAAATGATAGCATCAAGACGATCAAAACTCTCCATGATAGGTATGCTAATAGTTGTCTTCATTTATGGCTAAGCATGTTTTAGATGCACTTCAACCACCTTGAAGTAATATGCCCTTTGCTAATTAACAATTCATCATTCAGATGTCAGTTATGCACGTGTGAGAATGGCCTTCAAATTCGGGGAAATCTCATACCATAGACACATAGAGTTTGCATAATGATCACTCTCCATGTTGATTGTTGTGTTGGCCATTGTGTCAATCTTTTCATTCCCTTTGTGGTCATTCTACTTAAATATCATCCACTTCAATGGTCAAACAATCAATAGGGATTTTACACCTCATTCAAAACAAAAAGTGGTAAATATTTGTCCTATTTTTATTGGCCAAAATTAACTTTTGACTGTTGAAATGGATGATATTTAAGAACAACCCTTTGTGGTAGATCTGACATGTTTTGAATTCTTGAAACTGATCAATAAGGCATCTACAGAGTTTGAGGATATTGTCAAGTTTCCAATTTTGAACTGACTTCTTCCTTATTGCGTTCACTATTAATTGAGTCACCTTCAATGTGAACTCTGGTCAAACCTAGTATTTTGCAAATGCGAAGCCCAAGCAATAATGCTTGGGCTTTGGCTTCATTGTTTGTTCCCATTGTGAGTTTTTGAGCCGCTACTCCGACCAAATCTCTAAACTCATTTCTTATTATACATCCTGCCAGTTGCCCTTCACTGTTCTGTCAAAATTAAGTTTATACCAATTCTCCACGTTTCTCACTTTATATTTCTTCTTGATTTTGAATATGAATTTGGATGAACCCAACCTTCCCAACATATAACTCTTAATAAAATAACAATAATTTTTCAAATAAAAATAATTAAACAATATAAATAAAATAAAATAATTATAAGACAAAATAAAATTCAATCATACCCATTAGAAAGCATTACCCCACTTCATAAGTGGTGGTTGTAACCTCATATATTTATAGAAAATTGAAAAACAAACAAACGAATACTTAATGCAATGGGCACTCATTAAACGTAATACTAAACCATAGATTGTGAAACCTCGTTCTCCTATTAAAATACAAAACACTCAAAGATATTTCATCCCTCGTGTAAGAGCCTTTCACATCCAAGTTTTTGCTTTGCCCATGGAAATTTAAAATTTCACTTTTTTATCCTTTTAGCTTTATAAAGACTTCATTAGAATTATGGTGGGGGTACATAAACCTATGGACACATTTTAATCACCTAAGACTTGAGGCTTTTTAATAATTCACCCTATCAAATGATCAACACTTAAAATAATGTGCATTCCTAAAGTCATACCAAGTCTATTTAATATAGATTTGCTGCTTTTGGGTTTTTAATTAAAATATTAATTAGTTTGGTAGAAAAATAGGTCAATATTTTTGAGAGTCCACTATTAATTGTTTTGGGTTAGGTAAAGATTATAATAACAGCTGAAAATTTCAATCAACAAAAATGTCAATAAATAATAAAATGTTAAATATCAATAATTGATTTTTTAAATATTTTTGATTAAAAAATTTACATCTCAAATTTATAAAAAATAAATAAATATTTCTTTTTAGGTAAGAAAAATTATTGTATATAATTAATTGATAAGTATAACTAGTTCTGACCATCATAGTTCATATCAAAAGGTTTGGGCGAATGATAGGAATAAGTGGTACGCCTCCAAATAGTTTAAATTGGTATAGCATAACGATGGAATCTATGGGAAGGACAAATGTATAATTTTAATTTATGTTTCCTATTTATGGTCACAATTTGCATTTTTTAAAATTTATTAACTTTACTCTGGGTATCCTTAGATTTGCTAAAGTTAGAGACTTGTGACTTCCACTAGAGGAGAGGGGCCAGTGGCCGCCGACCCTAACTTCGCGCACATCAAGCTCATAGTTAGATATATCTGATTTCGATGATTTTTTTGGGTTTCTCCGTATGCGACTGAAGAGCTTAAAGCTATTTTTTCTAACTGTAAAGCTATTCTTTCTGATGCGTTATGTGCACATGGGTCGAAAAAGTGTCATTTCAAAATGTCGCCCCATAAATGTGCAATGATGTGCCAGTAACCGCTCGCCATCACATTTGTGCACTTGTCTTAATTTCATTGGTTAATTTATTGGAGTTGTGAACATGTACAAATGTTGTTTGCATTTATATTAATTTATTAGGTTGGTATTTTACATATATTAATTCTTTTTTAAAATTTAATTGGGGGTCCCTAATTAAAAACATAACGGTTATTGGAGCGTGGGCAGCGACTGGTCCCTTTCCCTAACAGATTTAGGAAATGGTTAATCACTCCCAAGAAAGATCTCAAAATTAAAGCAGAGTAATATACCAATGACACCTATAACGGTTGTTGGTCTTCATATCAATGACTTCAAAAACGAAGCTCTCATGGCAATGATTACCTGGGCTATAAAGAAACACACATTAATTAGGTAGCCAAAATTTATGGGCTCACAACCCTAGGCAAATGAATTGGCCTGGAAGGCATACTGGAGTATATAAGTAGAGTTAGAGCGGAAACAGGGTGGAGGTTGTAGCTTAAAAATAACAATGGACAGTAATGGACCACACGCATTAGCTTTCAGAAAAGGGGAGGGGCCTCCCATGGCTCCACCTGGTTGGAAATGGATAACAGGTAAAAGAGCAAAGGACATTTGTTTTGTCTCACCTGATGGGGTCAGAATTCGTTCCAAGGTCGCTCTCATGAACTTTCTTGCTAACTGTCCCAATCCCCCTGCTGTGCACGAGTTTCTTTGGAGAGTTCAACCTTTAGGTCAGTACATAATGCCATTATTCTCATCTATGAAGCTTGAATCAATGCAAAAATCTGCATTTATGGATGTCGTGCACCTGTAAATTTTCAAATATATGAAGCTTGAGTTAATGCAAAAAACTGCATTTATGGATGTCATGCACATGTAAATTTTCAAATATATGAAGCTTGAATTAATGCAAAAACCTGCATTTATGGATGTCATGCACACTTTAAATTTTCAAATATATGAAGCTTGAATTAATGCAAAAATCTGCATTAATGGATGTCATGCACATGTAAATTTTCAAATGCCCAAAAGTGCAATTAGTTCTTTGAGTTCAAGAAGCAGAGTGCCCATTGTTAAAAGCTGCATTTTGCATGAGACTTGAGATATAGATGTCATTTAGGTGCTAATTTTTAAATGCCCAAAAGTGCAAATAGTTCATTAAATTCAAGAAGCAGAATGCTCATTTAACTTTTTTTGGGGATGAGGTGGGGGAGAGGGGTTGATTCTAAAAACTGCAATATGCATGACAATTTTGAACATGCCAACGCTAATTTTCAAGTACCCAAAACTATGCATGAACCGTTTTCTTTAAGAAAGAGGAGAATGCTTATTTAAACTCTTTGTTAATTATTGTTGCTAATTGAAATGGGAAGAAGCACCTGGAAACTCTAGATAAGATCATAGTTTTGAAGTTAGAGTGGCATTAAATCTCTTATCTAGTCTTCTTAGCTTTTTGGTATTTATCGATGTAGAGGAATGCCATTTTTCAAAATCTCAAGATTTGAATATGCTAAGCACTGCAATAGGCACGTCAATTCTGAAATGGATATCATTTTCAAATGCTCAAACTGCTACAGACAGAAGCGCCTGAGAATTCTAGCAGAAGTCATAATTTTGAGGCATGGGTGGAATTTTATCTCTTCTTTAGTGTTTTAAGCTCGTTGGCGTCTACATGAAGGAATTGAAATTATAGGTACTACATAAGCCTTACTAAGGTATTGAAATTAGAGGCCTATGTTCTTGGAAGTAGCAATAGAAAGAGGAGGTGAGGATAACATTTGGCAGATAAATACGGTAGCTTACAGACAGGGCGAGTATTTCACAAACTCGAAAATCTACAAAAGCAATCATAACTTTTGTTTCTTGGTAAAGCTTGGGCGAGGTTATGGGCGGCCTTTAAAACTGTGGTGGTTTGTGGGGTAAGTTTAAACTGAGTTATTGCATGTAAATTTCTAGAGATATGGGCCGCTTCCTTGCAGTAAGGGGCATTTGAAATTGAGTCAGACACTTACTAGTGCCCTTCATTATCTTACCATTATATATTTTTAAATGATGTATGCAGCAAAATTTGAAAATGATAAGAAAGCTGTCATGCCAATAGAACTTTATCATCTGGTGGCATAAAAATCTGGGATCCAGTACACTTTAACCAAGCTTTGGCTATGAGGCCAGCATGATGTTTATATGCCCATCCTTGCATATCATAGTCTGAGTTATTCTGGCAAAGATATCAGCTTTTAACCTTGGGCTAACTTGACAAGTTCAATGGCGACACTTTCCATCGTGTATAATGAGACACATTCAAAATGGTTTCCCCCTCCTCAAACGCAGGCTCACATGGTAGTTGGAAACTGGAAAACAACTCGTTTCTAGGAAGACATTTGGGAAGAACATCTGGTGTTAAACAGTGAAACCTACCTACTCATTAAGTACTCTATTTAAACATCACATGCATTAATGGTCAAACAATCAATAGCAATTTTACACCTGTCATCCCCACCAAAAAGTGGTAAATAGTTGTCTTACTTTTAGTGGCCAAAATTTACTTTTGACCATTGAACTGGGTGATGTTTAAGAATACCCTCATTGAGACTCTTCTGCAGGCAAAGGGACTTCTACATGCCAGCAGAATCTTTACTTATTTTTACAGTCTTATAGCATAACTAAACCCCATTGGTGTAAGCATGACACCTACATATACTATTCCCAGTGATAATTCAGGTAACCATGCAACCAATGTGATCTTACCTTAACGCAAACTTAGCTATTGAGTTCATCTTATTCAACAAAAACTTGTATAGTAAGACCGGCTATTAAATAATTAAAGCGTCTGAATTTAAAATTACTCATGACCTAAAATGTACCCAAGTCTTACTGGCAGTACTAGGATCTGATGAATGATGTCTTCTACAGTTGAACTTATAGTTTCTTGTATTTATGGTTAGGTTTGTGGATGATATCGCATGATAGGTTTTAGGTAATAAGGAGCCATAGGGGTAATCTAGCTTACTTAATTTGTTAATGATAGGCTTCCAAGTTAAACTTGGTATGAGATCATCTTCTCAGCTTATGTTTTTGGGTTTTATTTCTATTCTAAAGGTGGACATGTTGAATTCAAGCAGCGACTTTAGATTTTTCAAAACATATGTGCTGTTTGATTACATTGAAATCATTGGCTAGGGAAGACTTGTCAAGAAGACCACGGTTCATATCTGCCATATGTTCCTCAAGCCTTTCTTGGATTGGACAATTGACTTCACCTATATACAAACCCTACCATGAACATGAAATCTCCTTGATGTTGCAAGGCTTAAGTTTTTACTTTTTCTTTAATTGACTAATGAATTGATTTGATAGTTCTGTGTGGGGTGAAAAATGTCATGGTGCTGGTCTTGTTTTGGATTATAGCTATTTTTCCTTTATATTTTGGGCAATTGGAAAAATTGCATAATGGATTAGGTTGGGAAGATTTGGGAGTTTGGTTTTTGGGAGATTGAGTGTGATGAAGCATTCTCTTAATTCTCTTTTGACGACTAGCCATTATTCTTAAAAACATTAGAGAGGTACAATCTTATTTATTCAAGGTTTCCTTTATTTGAGATTCACAAGGCTTGATAAGCAAGGGTATTTAAAACAATTTCTTTTTGTGTGGGATAATATTAGGAGTTCACATGAAGGTGTTTGTTTTCCTCTTGTAGTTTTGATGAGATGGAACTTTTTGGATTCTTGGAAACAAAAATGTTGAGTGAAGGGAGACACTTGTGTTCTTGAATTTCCACGATGAATATAAATGATCTGAAAGGCTATTAAAATGTCTGATCATGTGTAATGTCCCTTTTAAATTTTCCATATTTTTTTTAAAATATAATAAACCCTAGCTCACAAATATATTAGTTTGCACGATTGGCATAAATATGAAATCCTTATGATTCAGAAATTTCTGCCAATAATTAATTCTATAAATCAGATTTAATACTCAGAAAATAGTTTAGAATGACTAAATTATCTCTTTCTAGTGGCTGGTAAAATGGTCCCATTTTGAAGCTATTTATCTTCAAGGAAATGCCTTTGAAATGTCTCCAAATCTGCCTGAATCAGGGGCTTTCCTCCACTAATCCAGTGATGAAAATTAGGGGGTTTCCGTCCTCCAATCTCTTGCCACGAAGGGTTTTGTCCTTTGGTGATTTGAACCGAAGTACAATGCTCGAACAAGGGGTAGAAATCAGAAATAAAATTGTTCATCAATGCATGCCTCCTCCTTTCTTGGTCTCTCTTAAATAAAGTTTTCCTCCAAAAGACATAACTCTTCTCCATGACCCTTAGAGGAATTATTTAAAATAATATTTAATTAGAAGAGACTTCTATTTAATATTTTAACTTTCCTTTTAAATAATTTTGTAATATTACTTAAGTGATCCTTTTATTATGACTCTCTTAATTAATAATTATTATTTATTATTATCATAATATTATTATTATTTTTAATCCCATTTTCAAAAAGGGGACATTACAGTCTGTATACACCTAAAAATGGCTCGTGTCGAATTAAGTAAATACTTTAATATTTATTTTAATTCTTATTCTTCTATCAATTAAATAAATATTCTAATTTATGTGATTGGTTCATTATTTGAAAATTAAATAAAAATCAATTTATTTAATTAAATACCCTAATTCTTCTAATGTCTCATATAATTAAATAATCCTAAATTATTTAATTAATTCTAAATTCCTCTATCCTAAAGTCCTAATTTCATAAATCCACATCACCTTTCCACCTCACCATGTTGCACACATAATTAAATATTTTAATATTTAATTAGCTAATATCCCTTCATCCACATGTCCTATTTATCCTCCAATCAAATTAGTTAACTCATCAATCAAATCAGTTAACTAATTAGTCAATTGAGTTCACTTGGTCAATCACCTTTCCACCTCACCATGTTGCACACATAATTAAATATTTTAATATTTATTAGCTAATATCCCCTCACCCACATGCCCTATTTATCCTCCAATCAAATTAGAACTCATCAATCAAATCAGTTAACTAATTGATCCATTGAGTTCACTGATCAATCAATTCAGTCAACTCTTCAATCAACCTAGTTAACTGATCAATCATCTCGGTTAACTCCTCAATCTATTGTTAACTCCCATAACTTATGAAATGATCTTGGACATTTGTCCTCTTCTGATTTGCGCACATTCTCTCAAGCTTCTTCAACCGTACATGTCACAGGTAATTCCTCCAGTCATGGATCTATTGACACTTGGACTTGGTCTCTACTCAACCAATATAAGTAAGGTCCTCACACCCATTTTGCATCCACTCAAGCTTAAAAGCAATCTTACTCTGCAGAAATCCTACCAGCGTGCCTTTGGCAAAGTATCCTCATTGCATTTGCATAACCTCATTATCATCACAATCATCCAACCATGTATCCATATCTCCATTATCCATCATCATAGAGTTGCATTGTTAGTTTAACCTTCATTGCACATTCCAATCACAACCATTCTCTTATTGTCATCTTCAACAGCAAGGAAGTACAACTTCTGAGACCTAAAATCATACACAAGATTGATACGAGATAGGCAACAATGGAAGCTACGAGGTCAATCGGTCTATGAAGGTAATATCTTTGTTTACTGTATTTGCATCAATTCCATTGAGTTATTGGATATTTAGTTGTTTAAGACTATTGTTCATATTTCCTCTAACACAGTCCGTCCTTCCCAAATTGCAAACTAGGATGCTCCATAATTTCTTTTTCACTTGATTGAGTCTCTCTTGAAGATACGGGGATCCCAAATCGATCTTGGAAATACTCTGAATCTCTCTAACGATGTAGTGTATTTTGTTAAATGCCTATCTGTTGCTAAGTCTTGCTGATGTGGTTTCTTAACAACTTCATCTTTCTTGTCTTTAGACAACTTTGCTTGACAATCCAAATTGCCTTGCAAAGCTTTCTGAGTCATACTCAACTTTTCTAATTGCTCTATCTTTGCAACGTCTAACTTTCTCGGGGGGTTGTTCTTTATGAAGAACCATTTCACCATTCAACTTCCGCTACGCTACTCTGATATTATCACAAGTTGTAAAACTTGAACCATGAGATGTGTTGGCCTCCATTTCAAAAAGTATGTTATCCCAGTGGACAAATCTCTTTGCATCTATCTCAAAAAGTGGGTTATCTACAACCCACTGGAAAAATTGAAAATTATTCTTGTTATTAGATGGGAAATCAATTTCATGTTAAGACCATGCATATTGGCCTAATTTTGAACAATTGTCTTCTGAGTCCATTATTTCTGATCCCAATCAATGTCATTATTCTCAAATTGCTTATCATTAGTTGTTGATCTAACAATTTTAGCAAACTCAATACCAGTAGTAGTAACTATTGAAACCTTTTCTTCAGTTTGTGGCTTTGATGTGTTTACTTCCTCATACTCCACCTTATTTCTGATTCTTCATCAAGTTTGCCCGACTCTTTTTTTGATGTCATCGGTTCTTTGCTTCAACACTTGTGGCTTGGCTCCCAAGATTCCTTGCATAAGAAGCAAATATTTTCGCTTTTAAGTTTGTTTCAACTATCATCAGTCTTTTTTGCAATAGGAGAAATCTTCTTTTGTTGATTAGGAGGAGATGCCTTAGGATGGGATCAAGTCAAAAGCACTGATTGCTCTAATGTTGTAACTCTTTTGATGACTTCTTGGGGGTTTTGGCTCTAAATGTTCTTTTTTCTTCTGCTCCACAAATTCTTTATTGAAAATTGGGAAATTCTTGTGAGGTCTAGGCTCAGATCTTGATCCATTTCTGGTTCTCTTCATATTCATGAAATTTGTGAAAGACATTGCCTTTTGGATCTCCGTAGGAAGATTTCTATAATTTGCATGATTGGCATTGATATCTTCCTGTATCGAGTTTTGAAATTCCAGCACAAGAATGTCATGTTCCTATAATGATTTATAATTGAATCGTTTATTTAAATAATAAGTTAGCCTTATATAAACTAAATATATAATATATTTATTTAAAATATATTATTAATATGTATTATTTAATAAATAGTATTATTAATTTAATATAATATAAATATATGAAATATACATATTTAATTAACTAGATCTATTATAAATATAAATATTTTAATATAATATTTATGTGAATAATTAATAAGATATATTATTATATATAAAAATAAATATTATGAAGAGTCTTACCCATTAAAGCTAGAAAGTAAAGTAATTTAGAATAAGGCAAAGTAATACCCTTAAACAAAAGGTCAAATTCAAAATAAAATCATATAAAGATAAATGTCTAATAAGACAAAAACATTATCCCACCATATTATATGTTTGTGAATAAAATAAGATAAAAGAGCTCCCATACTTAATAACAAATGTATTTATTTAAATTTTATACTATATATATTATATAAATAATGTACTTTAAAAAGATTAAGGGGAGGCCGAAAGAGGATATTTATAAGTGCAGCAATTAAGTTGGTTGATACCAGCGATCACATAAATAAATAATATATTATAAATATATCTAATAATATAAATACAAATATTATTATTATTATCTTATATTGTAATATAAATATAAATAATTCAATATAAACCATATATCATTTATTATGATATAAATGATAGAATATAAATAATATATCATTTATTGTAATGATATAATATAAATACAAATAATATAAATAAACATCTTTTAACCTATCCTCTTATGATAAGGGAGTTACGTATGGTTAGAACTAGTTTTACCACAAAAGGGAATTAATATAAAGTAATAAAAATTATAAGAGGGTAAGTATGTCTTTTACCAGCAAGCATAATAAGAGATGTGCCTCTTCGAGCATATTTCTTGAAAGGAAAATAAATAAAGGTTGTGAGATAGAAGGAAAACATCATATATATATTTCTGAGTCATAAGTAGGAAAGATATCATAAATTAATATATAGAGATATGTACATCAGCAGTAAAAAGGAGTGAAATATATATTATAAAATATATAAACGGCAATATCAAAACAATAAAAATTATATTACGGCAGCATAGGTAGAATTCCAGGTAAAACTACAGCAAGCAAGTAAGTATTTATATTTAATTTGTTCAATCTATAATTGGTAAAAATAAATGGTAAGATTATTATATATAAAAGAATAAATATATATGTATGCAATCCCTATATCAAAATAGAACTATACTATGTGAACAACTAGTTGATTGAAAGTACATTCTTAAATAAAGAAACATGATTGAGACATATATGAACATATATATACATTATGAAACTTGAGGAGAAAAACATAACCATCCCATCACTTCCATTTCCTATAACTATAGGAGAGGCGGTCTTGTTAGGGAAAGGTGAGGTAATTCCATCACAATGCATTAGAGAGGGTTTAACGCACCCTAGACAAGAATACTAGGGAAAGGCAAAGTAATTCCATTCATAATGCACTGGAGAGGGTTCAACGCGCCCTAGACATATAATTCCCCATCCATGGTTAAGGAATAGAAGGAAGATGACATATAGAGATAAACGTAGTTATTACTTCTATATATATTTCTCTATTACTTCATCCTTTAAGGAATGATAGGTGTTGTGAGGGAGAGGCGGAGTAATCCCATCCGTATTAAAGCCCGTAGGCTGGGACATAGTTCTCGTAGGCTGGGTCAAGAGATGGTTTCAGTGCCCCTATACGTGTAAAGCCTAGTTCCCTGAGGAAGAGTAATAAGGAAATATGAATGATTGAATTATGGAATGGTTATCAATAGCAAGTAACAATTAGGAAATAAATAATCCTTTAACAAGGAATGATGTGAATACATTATCATTGATCTTATTTGATCTTATCATTAAAATTTATTAAAATTTATTGTTCTCTAACGTTACTAATGTCTCCTTGAGAATCATTTTGAATGCAGATTCAGGTTTAAGTGTTTCCTCTAGAAAGGGGACATTACAAAGAATTTATTCTCTATGAATGAAAGTGGGACATAGAGGTCTATCAACAAACCCAACAACTTCTCTGTGTGTGATTGTTTTGATTATTGTTATTGGATCCTGAAGTGCTTGCCTCACTATTCCGCCTTCTAGAAGCATTCATATCATTTTGCATCTTGTGGAACATTTGACCCAACATGTCTATGAATGTATCAATTTTTTTTCTTTATTAGCATCCATCTCCTATTATTAATAATTCCTTATGAGAACAATCCTTAGTTTTCGCTGACAACTCTTCTCAAATAATTCATATAACATCCAAATTCTCCTTCAACGAAATTTGCTCCATCCTATTAGAAGCGCCCAAAATATAGTTGTTTGTATATTGTAGCTTCCCCAAAGTTACTTTTCTTACACATAGGTCAGCAACGATTATATAATAATATTGTTTCTTGAAGATTATGATTATATAATAATTTAGAAGAAGTGGTAGGTGAAATGTAATTTGCATTCAATTGTTGGCTTCTCTTTTACAGGCTGGCAAGATCCAACTCTGATACCATTGTAACGTCCCTTTTAAATTTTCCATATTTTTCTTTAAATATAATAAACTCTAGCTCACAAATATAATAGTTTGCACGATTGGCATAAATATGAAATTCTTATGATTCTAAAATTTCTGCTAATAATTAATTCTATAAATCAGATTTATACTCATAAATAGTTTAGAATGACTAAATTATCTCTTTCCAGCAGCTGGTAAAATATTCCCATTTTGTAGCTATTTATCTTCAAGGAAATGCCTTTGAAATGTCTCCAAATCTACTTGAATCAAGAGTTTCCGTCCACTAATCTAGTTTTGGAAATTAGGGGGTTTCCATCCTCCAATCTCCTGCCATGAGGGGTTTTGTCCTTAGGTTATTTGAACCGAAATCCAATGCTCGAACAAGGAGTAGAAATCAGAAATAAAATTGTTCATCAATGCATGCCTCCTCCTTGCTTGGTCTCTCTTAAATAAAGTTTTCCTCCAAAAGACACAACTCTTCTCCATGACCCTTGAGAGGAATTATTTAAATTAATCTTTAATTATAAGAGACTTTTATTTAATGTTTTAACTTTACTTTATTATAATTTCATAATATTACTTAAGTAGCCCTTTTATTGCGACTCTTTTAATTAATTATTATTATTATTTTTAATCCCATTTTGAAAAAGGGGACATTACATCATGATGAACTATTCTTGGAAACCAGAATGTTGAGAGAAGGAATGCACTTGTGTTTTTGAATTTCCATGATAAATGTAAATGATCGGAAAGGCTATTGAGTTGTTTGATCACGATGAACTATTCTTGGAAACTAAAATGTTAAGGGAAGGGAGACACTTGTGTTTTTGAATTTCCATGATGAATTTAATTGATTTGAAAGGTTATTGAGATGTTTGTAAAGTTAGTCTATCTTTTCTTTTTTACAAGGGCATTTAACAAAAGTGTCATTGGCATGCTGGAAATATCACATTGGTTTGAGAGGGGATAAGTCCAAACTAATTTTTTTTTGTAAAATGTTCCATGAAATATTTTTGTGACAAGTGAAAAAAGAGTTGAACTCTGTAATATCCCAAATGGGGATATTTTGTACTAATTTGGATTTACGGGCTTTCCAAACTTCTAAATTCTGATTTTCTGCTTAAACCCTAGTGTTCTGAATTTCTGATTTTCAAATTAGACTTAAAGAAACATTCACAACAGCCCATAAAGCATGCCAAATCATTATAAAAACATCACCAACATGATTATCAAACATATACTTGCATTCCACAATGAAATATGCAATAAATCCACTTCAATTGGCAACCACAAATGACTGAAAATTAAATCAGAAGTCTGCTGCTACAAAAATCAGAATTTGACAAGTCTTCAATTACACCAAATGTCTTGGGCAAACATGACAAACATGCCCAGCAACAATCTGCCCTAAACCCTAAGGTTGTACATACCAAAACAAAACAAAAATGACTTTCAAATGCTTGCCAAAGACCTCCAATGAGTGCTGCTCCAATTAGGGCATGAAACCCTAGACTCTAAGCTCTTCAACACCAAGGAAATCTGCTCCAAATCAGGGTGCACAGGTCTGCTGCTCCAGAAAAAATGATCAATGATGCCACGGATGCCAACAAACCACCACAAATCAGTCCTCCAATGATGGCGCTCCAAAGTAGGGTTAAACCCTAGCCAATGATGCAACAATCCACGCCAAAAGGAATCCTTCAAATGATCTTCAAATCTGATTTAGATTTCTTCTCTTCTTCTCCACCAAAATCAATGAAGCACAAGTGAACTCCCGTCACAGAATCCTCCAAAGGATGAGCTAGGTTTTCGTCCAACTCTTTCTAGAAACTCAAGGGTTTTCGTCCTTGGTTTCTTTGCCCAACTTTCGTTGCAGCCAAGAGAGATAAACTCCAATAAGAATGAATGATGAATGATGATGCCAAATGCCACCAATCTAACTTGTATCTATACATATCTTTTTCGTTCTTTCCTAGCTGACCTGCGAAAGATACTTTTATTAATTTTTTTCCCTTGACTAGGCCGACCCAACTTGAGGAATCCTAGTTGGCAATAATTCAAATTAAAGGATTGAATTAATCTTCTTTTTTCTTCCCTCCAAGTCTTCTTCCTCAAGTGCATGAAGGATAGGCATTAATTTATTATTTAATTTTCCTTCACAAGTTGTCCAAACCAATAATGCATCAAGTGAGACCTCCACAAGGATGGTGCACACATGAGACCACAATATTATAACTTGTCCGTCTTCCGGTGTGAATGAAATCATCCATCAAAGCTATCTTCCACAAGCTAACAACTCCATGGGCAAATCAAGTGACATGAGACCACCAAGTCTCCCATACAAAACAATTTTCACACCAAATACCATACCTAGATGGTTCCCTCCATAGGAGGGCAAATTATTTCTCCCAAGAAAAATACATGACAATTATTAGAAAAATATAACAATGCATTTCCCAAACTCCATTTGCCCAACAAAAATCCCTAAGTGTGAAAATTGCCTCCCAAGTAGACCTAGGGCAGATATTTATGAAGAGTGCTTCAGACTTATATTGAAGAATATATGCAGCCATGTATGAAGGATAAGTGTAGATATATATGAAGAACATGTGTGAAGATTAAGAGCAGATTTTGAAGGAAGATATTGAGATATTTGTATTCAGATTTGTGGAAGAAGAGAATAGAGTATTTGGATCAGATTTGTGTAAAGGAGAACAATATCATTCATTGAGGAATTTGAAGGTCGGTGCTTATCAAATAAGAGATTGGTGTCTCTTGCTGAATTGGTGCTCAGCTGTGGGGATTGGTGTCTCCAGTGGGTTGGTGCCTACAAATTCTATAAGTGGGGATTGGTGTCTCCAGTAGGTTGGTGCCTACATAAGAAGACTTGTAATAGGTTGGTGCTTACGAAGAAGATCAATATATATATATAAGCAATATTTTGCCGTGGTTTTCTCCCACAAGGGTTTTCACGTAAATTGTGTGTTTTTCCTGTGTTCTAAATTGTTAGATCTTGCATGTGTGTTATTGTTGTGGTTGATTAAGTTTTGAAAAGTGAAAGATTGTTTTATACTAATTTACCCCTGCCTGTCAGTATAATCGTGTGCTCATCAGGTTTATTTTGGGTTTGTCCATACAAAAACATATAATAATTATATATATATAAAAGCTTATTATAAAAAAAAATCCTAATATTTTTAATGTATAGTAATATTTATAAGGTTAATATATAATATTATAATATAATATTAATATAATAAAATTATAAAGAAAGTTAATATTAAATTATTAATAAATATTATACTATATTATTAATTTTAAAAATATGGTATGACTATTATTAATATATTATAAAGGAAAGTTATTAATATAATATAAATAAAATTATTAAATAAAGTTATAGTATATTAATTAACACTATTAATATCAAATATGTTATATTATATTAATATTATAGTGTTTATAGGGTGGGGGCCCTAGCTCGATTGGCTAAGTAATTCCGTTGCGGTAAAGATGGTCACGAGGTCCAGTCTCCCCCATCCCCGTGATACTGGAGGGCGTGTCATGCCAGCGTCATCGGTCACGTGAAAAAAGTTTACCAGGCACCAAAAAAAAATAAAAATTATAGTGTTTATAATAATGTTAATTAATATACTTATAGTATATTATATTATAAATATTATAAATCATAATATGTAATAGTATATTGTATCATAAGTATTAACTAAATAGTATAGTATATACAATATAGAAATGATAATAAATACTATCGCAGTTGTATCTATGAATCTGCGACAATTATCGTAGCTTACAAATTTAAAACAAAAATGACAAATATTATCCACGTCGACTGCTCTGAATCAAAGGGCAACGTTTATCCAACGTCCTACATGCACATTTGATCGTATTTACAAATCACAAACCATTATTCCCACTGTCTCCATTATAGAAAATGGTACCCCTCCTTAGGTTCATCGCTATAGAAGCAAAATGAAGTTAAAATACAGGATGAGTTCACCTGGGTTTGTCCCTGACAAACCTATAGTGAAAAAACCGACCCTTGTTCGAATCCTTGCTAGTACCGAATCCGGATCCAGATCTAGGCCAGGTTGGACCCAAATCGGGAGGTCCAAGGGGCCGGACTGGTAACTTAGGATTTTTGTGCCCTTGTTTTAGTGATTGAAGTGATCTAGAACTGTGAGAGGTTGTAGGGTGTGATGCCCTAAGTGTTCCACTAATTGGAGTGGTGATTTACACCTATCATAGGCTGTTGATTTGAATTTTACCTAGCTGATCTGTTTGGTTTTAGAAGTTGCAGTTATGATTAGTCTCGGTCTTAGAGAGTGTGACCACCTAGAAGGCACTTACAACTTCACACCTTGGAAGTGTAGATTGCAAATGCTTTTGGTAGAAGTTGATCTTTTGGTTTTGTGGAAGCTAAGGTTGCACCTCCTATTGGTCCTGTTTAGTTGGTTGAACATAACAAAAAATCAGCCAAGGCGAAGTGAATCATAATAGATTCATTGAAGGACCATTTGATCCCTTACATCACAAAGAAGAAGACAACAAAGGAGATGCATGATGCCTTGATCACTCATTATCAAAGTGTGAATGTTTCCCACAAGATGTTGCTAAAGAACAAATCCAATGCCACATGCATAAGTGATATAGACAGTGGCCACTTATCTTATGAAATCATTGGACTTTGTGACCAACTTGTTGCAATCGGGGTAAAGGTGGATGATGATGGGTTGGTGCCCATAGCTATAATGGGTTCTCTTCATCCCAAAACCCATTTGTTCAAGGTGTCTACACTCGCGAGAAGCTTTGGACTTTTGAGAAGCTTTGGGATGATTTTATCCAAGAGGAGACAAGACTAGAGATTGTTTCAGCCACAATGGAAGAGAATTTGAATCAATCCCTTGGGAAGATGAGGAAGGTTGGTAAGAAAGGAGGACTTGAGAAGGGGTAGAAGGGAAAGGAGAACTCATATGCTTCTCAATAGGGGAAGAGAGACTTGAGCCATATCATGTGTTTCAAATGCCTAAAGAATGGCCACTATGCTTCTCAGTGTCTTGAGAAGAAGGGGAAGGGCAAGCCACAACAACATAAATAGTTTGTAGGGAGTGCATAAGCTTCAATAGTGGATGAGATTTGATTTAGGCTTGAGACATCCTTTCTATGGTGTCATGTCTATTTAGTAACATAGTTTTGGTGTAGGGTGGTGTTGTGACGTCTTCACACATCACCCCATTAAAAATGGGGACCCCCCCTTTTTTTCTTGCGTTCTGTCTTTGTTTTGCTTTAGGTTTAGTTTTTCTCTGAGCTTGTAGGTCGATATATTCTAGCTAAGGAGTCCGTATCTTCTCGTCCTAATGCATGTCCTGAAGCCCTGAAATTGACTAAGTCTGATGTCCTAAAGTCTAATGTTCTGAGCCCTGAAATTGACTAAGTTTGAAATCTGGTGGATCCTCAAAAATCTAGAATCTGCATGTGAAATCTCATGGATCCAGGACCTATCTCAAACATCCTGGAAGTATATTTCAAAATATTTAAAGTATAGGAAAACATATTTTTAAATATACTTCCACCCAGGATATTGAAAATGGCCAAGTCAAAAGTTGAAGTCTCGGACCTTGAGCGGAAATATCTCATTAGCAGGAAATATGCGCCCTAGTAAATGAAGAAAATTTCTCATAGCTAAGAAATATGCGCTCAAGGTCTTGGATGTGTTTTTTTTCAATTCTTTGGAGTTAGAAATGCAATGTATTTGAGTTGGAGTTCGCCTAGGATGAAAGTTGAAATGAAAAAAAACTCAATGAGAAATTTACGCCCTGGGAAAAAGGTAACTGGATTCATGAAAAAATGCAAAAAGTCATCAATTTGAAGAGAAATTTCGCCTAAGGCCAAAGGAAGAATTGAGAGTGAGATAAAAAAAATCTAAGTATGAGAAATGCAAATTGAGGAAATTTCTCATCAATGAGAAATTTGCGCTCCAGGAGGAAGGAGGATTTGATTCATAAAAAAATGCAAAATCATTCAAACAATGAGATGAAATTCGCCAAAGAGAGAAAGATGTTGAAAATGGGAAATGAAGAAAATTTTCTAAGTCAAGTGTGGAAATTTCTCATCAACAGGAAATATGCGCCCATGCAAATTGAGGAAATTTCTCATCAATGAGAAATATGCGCTCTAGGGTAAAAAAGGAATTTGACAAAGAAATCAACACTTGTCATGAAGATTGTCATCTTGCAACTTGATCTTATAAAGCATCGGACAACTTACTGAAGATTGTTTGGAAAACTTGGAAAAATTTGCAAAGTTTTAAAGTTGCAAAGAAGGAAATTTCTCGTCAATGAGAAATATGCGCCCATCTAGAGGAGAATTCACTAACTTAGGAATTGAAGTTGCATTCCCAAATTGCATGAAGATAAATCCTTAAGACACTTCAAACTTATGAAGAATGCATTAAAACAATTTGTCAAGTGTTGGTCAAATGTAGTGATGAAAAGAAGGAAATTGTTCATCAATGAGCAATATGCGCTCTATTGAAGATCTCATCTTTGGAGTCAAGATAATAGAATATTACTTTCCTTAGTCAAATTTGTGAGAATGCATGAAGAAAAAACATATCAAATTGCTTGAGAAAATTAGAAGAAATAAGAGATCTTATGAAATTGACTAAGTACAAAAGGAGGAAATTGTTCATCAATGAATAAAATGTGCTCTTGAAGGGCGCATAGTGCTCATCAACAAGGAAAATCCGCCCTTAATGTCAAAAGGAAAATTCGCCTAAGTCAAAAGCAAGTCGGCCTCAAGGAGAAGAAATTGAGTTTAATTTTGCAATGAATAACTTTCAATTTCTCATATATGTTAATGAGTTTGATATAATGCTTTCATGATCAAAAACTATGACTTGTAATATTTTATTTTGCCAATTTTAGAGAATCTGGAGGTGAGATGTGCACTTGTCAAGAGGAGGTCACTTTAAGGAACATCCAAAGCATTCAAAAGAGACGACTTCATTGAAGGAGATTCTACATGAAGGAGATGTTATCAAGTTTCATCCATAAAGAAAGACTTCATCGCCAGGGCGGAGGAAATGCACTTCACTGCATCAAGGTTTCATCGCCGGAAAGAACATCAATCCATCTTGCACGTCCAAGAATCCAACATCACAAGAGGAACATCCATCCAAAGGTTCATTTCCAGAGATTCATTTTCACGTTCAAGTTCCAAATTCATCCATTTCATGCACCAGAAGGACAAAACATCCATCATGAAATCTACTCCAGGAATGCACATACATGACATCGTCCTGCACCATCCAGAGTTAAATCCTGCACAAGAAGATGAGAAGAGAAATGAGTGAAGCATCAAGAAAGTCCATCAATTACATGAAGAAATTCAAAATTCCCAAGTTTCAAGTTCAAGCAGCTAAGTTCCAAAGGTGAAAATCCAAGTTTGAAGAAAAATGACCTAAATTTGGGAAATATTCTGAGCAATGTGAACACATTGAAGATCAAACCAATTAGCTTAACACTGAGGTGGCGTGTACACATCATCAGGCCAATCAAGTTTCGCCACATCACTTATCTTTATTCAATGCATTCACACAAATTTGAAATAACAACCTAAAGTTGGCACCTACCTTGTGATGCTCCAAAGATTCCACTTCAAGCTTATCTTCTTGGAAAGTGTGCTTTCATTGCTTATGAGTTTTTATGTACACGGGTTGTGTCAACTTTTACTCTTTTCTAAAAATAGTTGGTTGTTGTAACAAACTACTTATGTGGTGTAATCTAGGCCATTGGCTTTGCCAATCAATCCTAGCCATTCATGTAATTTTGGAGTCTATAAAAGGCTCACTTCTCTCATTTGCAAAGGGAGAGAGAGAAGAGTAGGAGTAGATGGTGTCAAAAATAGGAGTAGATTAGAGGAGACTTCTTGAAGTCATTGAAGAGACATTGTGAAATTGTTGTAATTATACACTTCCAAGATCGATACAAGCTCATTGTTGCTCGCATGGTGATTTGTGTGATTGTGGAATGTTAGCATGGTTTCTAATTCTTGAATATGATGGATATGTGTTTCCAAGTAGCTTAGTTGATAGATTAGAAGTTCATTGGTGTAATGTTAATATGTTAAGATATTTGATAAATTCCTTCTTGGTTCATACTTTTCGTGGATTGTCGAAGGCAACTCACTTTGCAAAGTCAGCCTGAACCTTCATGTGCTCTAGTTCGATTGTGAAGATTGTTCAAGCTATGCTAGCTGTGGGTATTTGGATGTGTGTTTCACAATATGAAAATCATTGGGTTACGTTAGAAGATTGCACTAACTTTGTGTAATTATTGGTTCTCATGGTGAAGTGAAGTTCGGTTTCATGAGGAATTTGTCTATCAGAGCATGTCCATTATATCATTGTCCTTAGAATAGCTTTCGCAACCGTTATCCTTTTTTTATTTTCTTTCATAGCTGGTTAGAAGTAAGTTCTACTTCACAAGAAGGAGAATAACATATTTGAGTGGAGAAAGGAGCCAATTCAACATAAGCCCCTTTGTGAGTTTTCAGCAAATCACATCAACTACTGAGTCTATCTATTGCAAGTCAAGACCTGACATATCATGAACCTTGGAGTTGTCTCATTGGATCACATTGTTTAGCCTTTGAGAGACTTTGTTCAAGAGAGGAGAATACTTAGTATTTTATTTTGAGTTTGCATGTGCATAAAAAACACATCAATAGGTGGTATGTGGATGGTGGAGTATCAATACATAAGACCTTCGATAAGAAGGTTTTTATTAGACTTCAGGAGTAGAAGGTAGGTATATAAGTGGAGCTTGGTGATGATGCTACATCTTTTGATCAAGGATGAGATCTATTTCCTTCCACATGCCTTTAGATGATGTTCTTGAACTCCATGATTTCCTATATGGTCCTAGTTTATCTAAGAGCTTACTTTTAGTTTTAGCTATGACAAATCTTAAGTGTACGACTGGGTTTGATGATCAACAAGTCATTATTAGAGATCTTAGCTAGGATCCCAATCAAGGATTGGCCAGAGGTATGTGAGAGGGTGGTGTTTACAAGTTGATTGCTAATCTAATCACGCATGGAGCCTTGATATATGATAGTAACAAATTGTGCAAGCTCTGGCACAAGTTATTTGGTCACCTACACTATGGAGCATTACCTCTCTTAAAGGATATGGTGTAGTGATTGATAGACTTCAAGATAGAGACAAGAGTGTGCAAGGGATGCACATTGAGCAAGCATGCTAAGATTGCTTTCCTTAGCCAAAGCACAAATCAAGGGAGATTCTTAATCTCATCCATTTGGATGTATGCAGACCTATGTCAACAACTTCATTGGTAGGAATCATTTATTATGTTTCATTTATTGATGATTCCTCAAGTGAAACTTAGATTTACTTCATAAGATCAAAGACGAGGTCTTTGGGAAGTTTGAAGAATACAAAGCTCTTTTGGAGAATTAGATAGGAAAGAAGATTAAGGTTTTAAGGTCCGACAGTGGAGGCGAATATTGTAATGTCCCACCCTAATTTTTTTTTTTCTGATTTTCTGTTTGATACTAAGTTTGTGTTTTAGGTTTGCATTTTGTTTTGCATTGCATATAACATACATTCAAATATAAATCCAACTAATGATACCCAGATGCTTATTTATGTGGGAAACATTAATATCATCAAACTAACAAACACCCAAATGGAGGAATAACATTAACATCAAAATGGAAACATACCCATTTGCTGTTTTGACATTACAAGCCTGATAACATAAAAATACAACAAACTGGAGCCTTGTTTTGGTATAGAAAGGGTCCAAACCCTAGCTGCTCCAAACTTCTAAGCACTGACAGAGATGCAACAGTCCCAAACACCTCCAAAGACACTAAATGCCACTCCAAAAGCTAGTCGTTTTGCCCTAGAAAAGACCACGCCCACTTTTGGTATTGTATGACCTGTTGTGATACGGCCCAACAACAATAAACTTCATTCAACTTCTTCCAATACCCCACTCAGTCGCTTCCTTATCATCTGCAGTCAATCTTGACTTCCCACACCAAGATAGAAGAGAAAACACCAAAATGAAGTCAAATGTCTCTAAAACTGGTACAACCTGCCCCAGGAGTGGTACGACCAGCAAGCAAACTATATGCAGACCTCAAAACTCATTCGAAATTACTTTATTTCATTTAGAACTCTGCTCATCCTCTTCATTCAAAATCTGCGATCAAAATCCTTGTTCAAAACTGTAGAAATCAAACCAGTGCATTACCAGCATAGTTATTGTGTGAGACCATCAGCAAACAACCTTGGGATGTCTCTCAATCCTACAGTTGTTGATCCTCATGAGGGATTTCATCCTCACAAAGCCAAGCAGAACCAAAGTTCAGCCACAAAACTCTGTAGAACAATATATCAAGCATACTTACAAAATGAGCTCCAAAGCCTTTTATATTTTCCCCCAAATCTCATGCTCAACTTGGGCATTTAATATTTAATTCATTTTGCTTTATTACCCACCTTATAACTCGCTCAAATTGGATGCCAAGTTAAGTCATTTAACTTAACTAATAAATATGCTATTTTTCCCAAAGCTGGGCGCCCAAGCATATAATATAAAGTCGCCTTTATAATATTTAATTATCGCTAAGTTAAATATTTAATTTAACTTAATGCATTAACGATAATTAATATATAACATCTCTCCTCAAATGGACACCAATGGGCATCGGGTGAAGAGACCAATCATGACGGAGCATAACCGGTGTCACATGACCAAGTCGGTGTCGAGCGGTGACCCTGCTAAAAATCGTGTGGACCCCATGTCCAAAATGGCCCCTAGAAAGCATCTCCGTGAATCCCCTGACATCTTTGAGCTCAATGCAACCTTAGAAAAACCCAAATGAGTGAACTGTCCTGCCATCAACCCCCTCTGATGGAGTCCCCTAACCACCATGTTAGCCTACGGGAACCCAAGTAATAGGCTAACCATCACTAATTGTCGGATGCTTAGGAAGGGGACATTACAAATATACCTCCAAGGACTTTGATGTCTTTTGCAGAGATGTAGGGATCAAGAGGGAGCTAATTGTGCCTTATAACCCTCAATAGAAGGGGGTTGTAGAGAGGAAGAACATGTCTATTATAGAGACAACAAAGGCCATGATTCATGACCTAGATTTACTCATGTTTCTTTGGGCAAAGACATGCAATTGTACTGTTTACATTCTAAACAGGTCTCTCATAGAGTGTTGAAGGATGAGATTCTAGAGGAAGCTTTCATGGGAGAGAAATTTGATGTTTTCCATTTTTGGGTATTTGGGAATCTTGTCTGCATTCATGTGCTGGAGGAGAAGAGGACAAAATTTGAACCCTATAGCTTGAAGTGTGTTTGTGGGATACAACGAGTCCTCCAAGGCTTACAAGATCATGTTTCATCACAACGAAAGATAGTAAGGAGCCGAGATTTGAAGTTTGATGAGGATGTTTGGTCCTCTAAGTCTTAGGAGCCTTCTATGGAGGTTGATGAAAGTGAACAAATTGCCATCCCAAGTTTTGATCAGCAAAATATAGCGGTACCAACTGTAGTTCAGCCAAGTTCTAGTACAACAACAAAAACTGCATTACCACCTAGTAAGCTAGAAAGCCTAGATGGCTTACTCAAACATTGTAGGAGGCACAAGTACAAGTAGGAACATTGAAAACTTCTTTTTGAGTGAGTCATCCCCAGTTTCCAAGCTATGTTGTTTTGATGTCTTCCATCATTGATGCGGAACCTTCTAGTTTTGAAGAGGCAAATTCGGAGCAAGTGTGGTGAAATGCCATGATAGAGGAGTATAACTCCATTATTGTAATGTCCCCATTTTAGGCAGTTGTGGTTTTTGGGTGGTTTAGCCTATTCCTGGCCCTCATAGGCTAACGCAGGTGGTTAGAGGGCCCTGTTGGGCGGATATTAGTGTGGTTTCTTCTCCAGATTTAGGCTTGGCCTTTGCAGAGGTTTCAGAACTCAGTTTCTCATACTTACTATTATAGTAAGTCACTTTGACGGGTTTACTATTTATAGCAGGGCACCTGATTATGACATGTGGGTAGAGTCGATTTCGGTATTTAGTTGGATTGGAAAATTAAGGGAGATAATAATTAAATTAATTATTTGTAAGGTTATTAAATAAATAAATATTATAAAGTGACCTTATATTTAATTAATTTAATAAAGTGACTTAAATAAAATATTATAACATAAAGTCACTAAAATAAATTAATAATATTATTTTTCTAGAAGCTTCTTGGAGATGGATTGAAAAAGTATAAAAGAAGATCAAGCCATGCTTCATATCATCTAGGAATTGATATTTGCTTTGATGTTGTTGTTTGGTGAGGAAGCCAGCTAGGGTTTCTGCTATTTCCAGCCATTGGGAACGAAAACTCTCATTGGTTATGCAATTTTGAGGCTGTGAAACCATCAGCTGAGATTATTGCTAAAGTGTGGGCTTCATCCAGGAGTCCAATCTGTGCTTAAATTGGAGAATACATTAAGTTTCACAAGGGTTCCAAAGGTTAATCATTTGCATAACTGAAATTGTTAATGACATGAACAGTGTCATGAACAGCGACACGAACAGTGGCGTGAATAGTGTCATGCTACAGTACCCGCTACAGTGCACATGAACAGTGATTGCTACAGTAAACGCTGCAGTAATTGAAGCAATGTGAAAGGAATTAGTAGATTATTGAATGATAAATTGCATTCATAGTGGAGGGCAATCTTGGCATTGAAGGGGATCGAAGGAAGGTGTTGCTGTTGTCAATTATCAGTCATTTGCTGCAGACTAGTACCCCATGATTTTGCTTGTGGAGGCTTATCATTGCATTGATTTTAACTTGGGCTTGGAAGGAGTTCATTTTTAGTGGGTATTGCTTGATTCTTCATCAGCACTTTGGGCGCCACTATCACTAGGTTCTTTTTGTAATTATTAGTATTTTGCATTGTTATCCCAAGCTTATTGCTTTAGGTGATCATTGATATCAGACTTTGGCACTGTATTGAATAACCTTTGTAAACCAAGAGACATGGTATTTCTTAATATCATTGTGTTCGGGGTTGCATGTAATAAAAGAGTTATCAATTGCATGCCATTTGTTCGATGTAATGTCCTTCATTATAGCATTCCTTATCAGCATGTTAGGTTGCATGCCAATTGTTTGCCATATTGTCAATTGGCTGTAAGTATACATTTGCATAGAGATTTATATGTAACTTTCATTGGAGATGGAATAGATGCATGCCAAGTGTTTGCATTAATGTCTTATTGCTGTAGGTGCACATCAGCCATCTTAGGATGCATTGAAAGTGTTTGGCAAAATGTCAATTGGCTGTACAAGTTAATTTCAGTCACTATATGTATGTAAAAAAAAGTCAAAATCAATTAGTATATCATTCCTATTGCATTGTCAATCCATCTTACATCATTAGGAGTATTCCAAGACCCCATTTGCAGCATCTAAACTCATAGCCAAACAAACAGAAATGAATATCAACAAAATCAGACCTTGCATACAAAGTGTTTGACAATATTCCTTGAGCTATAAATCAGCAGGTTGAGGTCAGTTTGAGCAAGGGATATTACAATTATATAGAATGATGTTTTGGTGAGTGTGCCATGATCAAATGGGAAATCAATGGTTGTTTCCAAGTGGTTGTGTATGGTGAAGCATGTAGCAGATGGAAGCGTAGAGAAATACAAAGCCAAATTAATTGTACAAGGGTTCTCTCAAAGATAGGGAATTGATTATGATGAGACCTTTGCTCCAGTTGACAGATACACTTCTATTGGGGTAATTATGTCTCTTGTATCTTATTTTAGTTGGTCTTTATATCAAATGGATGTAAGGACAATTTTTTTAAAAGGTAATATAGAGGAAGAAGTGCATATAAGTTAGCCTAGTGGGTTTGAGGTGAGAGACCAATGTATGCAATTGAATGCCTTGTATGGGCTTATGCAAGCACCATGTGCTTGGTACTCATGGATTGATGAGTACTTGTTGAAGTTGTGCTTCATCAAAATTGTTGCAAATCCTAATCTTTACTATTTGTTTGATAAATCCGATCTTTTATTTTTAGTGTTGTATGTGGATGACTTGATTCTTATAGTAAGAAACTCATAGAAGAAGTGCATTTAAGAAACTCATAGAGGAAGAAGTGCATATAAGTTAGCCTAGTGGGTTTGAGGTGAGAGACCAATGTATGCAAATTGAATGCCTTGTATGGGCTTAAGCAAGCACCATGTGCTTGATACTCATGAATTGATGAGTACTTGTTGAAGTTGTGCTTCATCAAAATTGTTGCAAATCCTAATCTTTACTATTTGTTTGATAAATCCGATCTTTTATTTTTAGTGTTGTATGTGAATGACTTGATTCTTATAGGTAGCAGTTAGAAACTCATATAATGGTGCAAGGGGGAGTTGACTTTTGAGTTTGACATGAAGGATATGTGCCTTGTGCACTATTTTTTGGGTCTTGAAGTGTGGAAGGGTACAAGAGAAGTCTTCCTAAGTTAAGGGAAGCACACGATAGAGATTCTAAAGAAATTTCAGATGATGGATTGTAAGGCCCTTGCTACTCCAGTGATTTTAAATTAGAAGTTGATTATAGATTCAGAATCAAAATTGGTGGATCCTTTTATGTATAGGCAGTTGATAGGTTCCTTCATGTATTTGGTGAATATTCAACCTGATATTTGTTTTGCAATGGATACATTGAGCTAGTTAATGGTTGAGCAAAGACAAATTCATTGGACTATTAATAAGCATGTGCTCCGATACTTGAAGGGTACAATTCATTATGTGTTAAGGTATGTTGGAGATGGAGAGTTAATGTAGTATGGCTTTGTGGATTTTCACTGGGCAGGTGATGCCAGTGCTAGAAAGAGCACTTCAGGTATTTGTTTCAGCTTGGAGTCAGGTGTGATATCCTAGTTTAGTAGGATGTAGGCAGTAGTAGCATTGAGTTCTATCGAAGCATAATACATAGCAACCTCTTTTGCTAGTTGTGAGTTTGTTTGGCTTCGCAAATTGATGGCATCAATTATTGATCGTATGTTGGGAGTTGACAAAAGTGTATTGTGACAATCAGAGTTGCATCAAGCTCTCTGGGAATCCAGTGTTTCATGATTACTCCAAGCATTATATAAACCATAGATGCATTACTCGCCAAAAACTCGCGAGTTTTTGAAAAACTCGCGAGTTTTTTCAAGAAACGAGTTTTACAGGCAAAAACTCGCAAAAAAAAAACAAGAGTTTTTGTGAAAAACTCGCCAAAAACTCGCGAGTCCGCAGAGAAGACTCGCCCGCGTGGGAAAAGGTCATTTCGGCGCGGTTTAAAGGGTCTTTTTGACTCATTTTTGTCATTCTATTTGCTCCAAACTAGAAAAAAACTCCTCCAAACCATTTTACACCTATTTGCAGCATTTGGCATCGATCGAAGAAGATTTTGAGGCGGATTCGAATCAAGTTTGAAAGGCAAATCAGATTTCCAGGTAAGTTTTTGTTTTTTTTCTTTCTCTTTCTTTTTTTGAAATTTCTTCTTCATTTTCGAAGCATCTAAGTTTAAAAAACATCATGAATGTAGTATAAATGGATTTGTATTGATCCAAACAAGATTTATATTCATAAAAACAAGATTCATCACTATTTTGTTTGCATTTTTTCATTTTTTTCACATTTTTTTCATTTTTTTTCATTTTTCTTCGTTCTTCTTATTTCAATCCAATTTTTTTTTGTTTAAGTCTTAGATTAGTTTGCATTTTTAGTAATTTAGAGTAATTTGTTTATTTCTTCATTGTTTTCATATTTTTTCCAAACCCTAGTTAATTTTTTTTTTGTTGAATCCATGTTTTTTTGGAACAAAATGTTTAACTTTAGAATTTTACGTTAGTTTAAATTTAATCTATCAAGTAGAAATCTAATTTAGGTTGTTTTTTAATTTTCTATTAAAAATCTAACAACTTGTGCTTTCTCTTTGTATGTGCAGGTTAATTTATAATGGCAGATAGAGATGCTTCTGTATCCGGTTCAGCCTCAGGGCCTGTTGCATCATCATCATTTGTAGGCAAACGTCCTCCAGGAGCTAGAGATCCTGCGTGGAAATATGCTTATCTAGGACCGTACCCTGGCTCAGTTTTTTGCATCAAATGCCAAAACGTATACCGTGGAGGCATTAACCGCCTCAAATACCATCTTGCAGGCATCAGTCGTCGTGATGCGAAGGCCTGTACTGGAACCACGGAAGAAATAAAAAGGCAAATGAATGCCATACTTGCAGCCGCAGAAGAAAGAAAATTACAAAGGGAGAAGGCAAAGGCAGCCATGCAAGCATCCATAGCTTCTTCTCAAGGTGCTCCAGTCAACCTTGAGTCGGATGATGATGCACTTCAGGGCATAGTGGGCTCTCTTCGTGGTCCACGTAACCGAAGGCAACCCACCACCACTGCGAGCCCTTCATCTACTTCCAGTAGAGCACCAGGATCAGCACCTACACGCACAGTAGATAGTTTTTTTGTGCCTAGAAACACACCTGGATCACAAACTTCCTTAGAGGCAACTGGGTGGAATAAGGAGGTGCATGAGCATGCATACATTGCTTGTGCCGATTTTTGGTATTTCAACAACATCCCTTTCAATGTGGCAAATTCTCCTTATTGGCATAATTTGGTTACTGCACTGACGGTTGCAGGAAAGGGCTTCAAGGCACCTTCTCGCACAGAATTGAGTGGGAGGTTAGTTAATGATAATCTTTTACGTTTTAAGTTTTTGATAAATTTATGTTCTTTAATTTATAGAAATTTATGATGAATTTAAGCTATTTTTTGTTTACAAACAAAATTTTTGTACTTAATTTCACTTTGTACTTGTAGGTTGCTTACAAATGCAAGGGATAGGGCAAGGGCAGTGGTGGAAGACCAAAGAAATGAATGGAAAAAATACGGCTGCTCTATTCTTTCCGATGGGTGGACGGATGGTAAAAACCGCACCATCATTAATTTTTTGGTAGCTTGCAAGAATGAAGTGGTGTTCTTGAAATCAGTGGATGCCTCCAACATAGTGAAAAATGCAGAAAATTTGGCTAACATGTTGGAGCAAGTTTGCATGGAGGTTGGGATTGAAAATATTGTGCAAATAATTACTGACAATGCAGCAGCATATGTGGCAGCTGGTAGAATCCTCCAAGAGAGACACCACACAATTTCTTGGACACCTTGTGCAGCACATGTCCTTGACCTTCTTTTGGAGGACATAGGCAAGCTTGATTGGGTCACACCGATTGTAGAGGATGCAAGGAGGATCACAAAATTTATCTACAATCACCCTTGGGTTCTTAACATGATGAGGGATTACACCCAAGGGAAAGAGTTGGTGAGATCCGGTGTGACAAGGTTTGCAACGGTTTTCTTAACGTTGCAAAGCATTCTTGGTGCATTGGGGGCTTTGAAACAAATGTTTGTGTGCCCAAGATGGACAGAATCATCTTATGCGAAGAAGCCAGAAGGAGACAAGGTTGCATGCATTGTCTTTGACAAAGTATTTGTAGAAAGAGCTACAGAGATTGTGAAGGTAACTTCAAAGCTTCGAATTTAAATTCAAATTGAATATTTATTTATTTTTAATATGTCTTTCATTGTAAATTAGTACCTTTAATCTTTTTGCATTTTTATATTGTAGGTGTCGGAGCCCTTGGTTAGAGTCCTCCGCTTGGTAGATGGGGATAAAACCCCAATGGGATATCTTTATGAGGCCATGGATAGGGCCAAGGAAGCTATTAAAACTTATTATAAGGGGGACAGCCTCAAATTTGATCCCATATGGGAGATTATTGATAGGAGGTGGAACAATCAACTCCACCAACCCATCCATGCAGCAGGGTACTTTTTGAACCCCCGTTTCTTCCATTCAGGCACCTTCTCAGATCCTACTGGAGAGGTTATGGAGGGCCTCACTTCTTGCATTCAGAGGATGACACCCCAGGCTGAGGTGGCAGACCTCATTGTTGATGAATTGCAAGCTTATAGGGAAAGAAGGGGTAGGCTCTTTTCTTCAGACCTGGCTACACGAGCAATAAACAATCAGTCACCAGGTATAAAATTTCAAATTTATAAGTTACAAACTTACAAGTTACAACTATTGATAATTTGATATTTAATATGTTTTGAACTTTTCACTTTCCTTTCTAAGTTTCTAACTCTTCAATATTTTTTTTGCAGAGGTTTGGTGGACAAATTGGGGTGGAAATACCCCAAATCTCCAGAGATTTGCCCTCCGTGTCTTATGCCAACCATGTAGTTCATCCAATTGTGAGCGCAACTGGAGCTTATTTCAGGCCATCCACACAAAGAAGAGGAACAAGCTAGCTCAGAAACGCCTCAATGACCTTGTCTATGTGCAATATAATCTTCGGCTGCGCACAAGAAGGGTAGAGGAAATATCAGATGATCCAATTGATTTGGATGAGATAGATCCTTACAGTGATTGGACAGGGCAGGATGAGCAGCCTTCATTGTTTTCTGAGGATGAGATCTATGATTTGGAGAGACAGGCAATGGAGGAGGGGGCTGCCGCTGGAATCGATGGATTGGGATTCTCATTGGATGACATTGAGGATGAGGAGGATGAGGATGAGGAGGATGAGGAGGATGAGGAGAGTCAGGAGACATTGCCACCAGGACCACTACCAGCATCTACATCCAGGATGGAGGTTGAGCCACGGTTTGTCATGCCGAGGAGGGAGGAGCCACAGCAGATTCCTAGGACTAGACCTAGTTCTACCACTCCCCTAGTTTTCAGTAGACTTGGGAAGGGGAAGGGGAAGAGGAAGATGTAGTATTTACTTTCAGTTTCAGTTTTACAAAAACAATTTGCTATTTCCATTTTGTTTCAGACTATCAGTATCAGCGCATTCCTCATGAGGATGCCATTTTGTATCCAATTTACTTTGAAATCAATCAAATACAACTAGACTCAGCTTGTTTCTCATTTATTGACTTGTTGGATGCATCTAATCATTGAATTTTGCAAAAAAAATGTGTTTTTAATGAAATTTAAACAATTTTTTAAGTTGCCGAGTTTTTTGCCGAGTTTTTGCGAGTTTTTTGCCGAGTTTTTGCCGAGTCAAATTTTTCAGGCTTGGCGGGTTTTTGCTTTTGGCGAGTTTTTCAACTATGATATAAACTTTTGTTATCATTTCCTTAGAGACAGTTCAAAAGGGAGCAGTAGTTCTTTAGTATGTACCCTTAGATGGGTAGGTTGTATATATTTTGACAAAGCCCCTAGCAAAAGGGAAGTTTGAAATATTGAGAGACAGGGAGGGAGTGTTAGCTTTTCAAATGTGTCGCTTGGCTTTTGTTCTCCTACAGCTAGGCACAAGAAATCAGTTTTTATCTTAATGTTTTTGTCCTATAGCTGGGCATTGAAAGCAACTTTTTAAGTTTTATTTTTAGTTTTTTTTCCCCTATATTTTTAGTTTGGTGTTGTACTCTTCTAGATTTTTTGTTTAATTAGAGGATTCTATATTGATGAAGGTAAGTAGTTTTTGTTTTTAGAATAAAGTGCTTTGTTTTCTATTTTTGTAATGTCCTTGGTTTTTTTTGTTTGAAATTTCCTGTATTTTGTTGATATATTTCAAAATGAAATAAATAGATACATGCACTGCTATTGGTTATACAAAACCAACTTAAATAAACTGGACATGTGTTAATTCTCCAGTACAAATCTCATTCAATCACTTTCATTAGTTGACTGTACTGAACAATTACAACTAAATGAACTATTGTTGATAAATCATTTCACCAATCCACACTAGAAGTTGGTTTAAACCCTTACAATATCATTTATTAATCATTCAGTTTAGTACATAATTTAATCCCTGGCATAGATATTCTCTAACTTACAAATCAAGGAAATGGACTCATTGTAGGTCCTCAAAGATGTTCTAACACTGATTTTTATTACGTTTGTATAACCCATGATCAACCTGTAGGATGGTGGACTTCATATAGGTTCGTCTTAGATGTGCTGCGAACAATTGATAATACCAATCACCCTTGTGTAGTGAGAGTTTAGGCGACAAACTAGCTGTTAAAGTTTGTACATAGGTTAGTAAACCTCCCTCTCATTGCTGTGGATGTAGGTATCCAACCACACTTGTGATTCTGGCACAATTAAACCCCTTATACCAACAGTGACCCCCTGAGATGTGTAAAGGGTTGCGATGGTGATGTAAATTTACTGTGCAAATGATAGCTCAGCTTAGATTGTAAATGTTTAAATGTGAATTGAATTCCAACCAGAATTCCTCCATTGTCAACTATATGTTGCTCCAAACTACTTGCAATGAATGATATAATCTTCAATCCACGAGATATACCAAATCTTCTCCCAAACGAATGAATCCACAACAAATGGTAATGTGCATTATCCTCAAATCTAGCGAATGATGTAGAAACCCTTTCCAAAGGTGGTGCACTAGGGAATGATGTTAGTTAACTTCAAACAACCCTGAAATCCAACTATTGTGATTTGCTTGCAAACACTCCAGCTCTCAATCCTTTGGAGAAAAGAGCCAAGAGGGTTTCATCCTCCTAGTTTGTAGAATTGTAACCAAGGGTTTTCATCCTTGAATGCAAAATCAAACTCAAACTCGAAAATGAAGAATGCCAAATGAAATTGTGATGATGAAATGAAGCTAGGTGCCTCCTTGATATGCCTTTCCAAAACGGGCCCTTGGATTTAAATTTCCCTCCAAGTATTTAAAAATGCTTTTTATTTAAAGTATTTAAAAATACTTTTTATATTAATGCTAGTGTTTGAAAACACATTTTATTTTAATTATAATTATATTATTAAGTTGCCCCTAAAATTAGATATTACTGGGCCCAACTTAAAATAATATTATTAATTATTTTAGTCTGAAAAAGGGGACATGACAATTTTATTCAGCTTTTTGTTTTAGTCTTTTTAGGTAAAAGTGTATTCTACTAAATTTGGTGCTTCAACTGAGTTGGATTTGTGTAAAGCTCAAAATATTCTCAGTCAATAATAGAGATATTGGGTGCATAACTTAGCAACATAAAAAATATAGAATACAAAAGAAGAACAATGTTTGATGTAATGCTCCCTCCTTAAAATTAAAACCCTCCAAATCATTTGGTAATCCTATTCAGGGATTACATAGTGTGCTTCAGTAAATTCAGTTTGAAATACTTAGAAATATTATTTTGTTAAAGGCAGTTTGAAAGGAGATGCGACTGTAAATAGCCACTACAAGACAAAATCATCTATAAGACAAAATCAGCTATAAGACAAAATCAAAAAGTTAATCGTAGCCTTTATCCTAGCATAAGAAAACAAAAGGAAATCGTAAGGTAAAAAGGTAGCTGGTTCCAATAAAAGAATTAATTAATATTATTAAATGAAACTATAATTAAAGATCAAAGGGCATGTGAAGAGTTGTGGTTGTTAGAGAAGAAAGGTATTTAAGAGAGACCAAGCAAGGACAAGGAGCATCATTGTGAATACATTTTTTATATCTAGTTTTTACTCCTTGAGGAGCATGGACTATGGTTCAACCAACCTGAGGATGAAACCCCTCTAGGTTAGAAATTAGAGGTTGGAAACCCCCTAATTTCATTGCCAAGTTAGTGGAGGAAAACCCCTGAATCAGGCAGATTTGGAGAAACTCCAAAGCATTTCATTGAAGATAAATTGCTGCAGAAAAGTGCCTCTTTTACCAACCACTAGAAAGAGACAATTTGGTCATTCTAAACTATTTTCTGAGTTTAACTCTAATTTACAAAATTAATTATTAGTAGAAATTTTTGAACCATACGGATTTCATATTTATACTAATCATGCAAACTACTATAATCGTGAATTAGGGTTTATCATGTTTAAAGAAAAATAAGGAAAATTTAAAAGGGACATTACATTTGAGTGTAATTCAGTTTTAATGTAATAAATGACAATTTTCAAGTGTGTGTTGTTCATATTTTCAGCAATGTGTGTTTGCAAATTATAGTACCCAAGTCTGCTGTTTTGTTTGAAGTTTCAATTAGCAGTTAGGATTTTTTTGAGTGCAGAATCTGCTTACCATGGCTTGAAAATTAGCAGGGCTTTGGAATCAGTTGTTTATTGACATCAAGATCCATAGATATGGATTTGATTGCATGGATGACCTTATTGGAGATTTGCCCACTTGGGTTGGTTTTAAACTTTTTCAGTGTTAATAGATGTGTTGTGACCAAATCACACATCGCCCCATCATGATGGTGACCCCCAATTTTCTTCATAGATAGTCGTTTTTAAGTTAATTGTTTGTATCACCTTGGAGTCAGTCAACCGAACAAGCTTTGCAAATCCAATATAGATACTTCTTGAAAGACAAAATTAGGGGGGTTTTATGTTAGAATGAGGTCCTGAGTTCAACATGTTTCAGTGAGTAAGAGCTGCAAGTAGAATTGGTTAAGTGTTGATCTAGGTGTACTTTGCCACTCTTTTCACTCCATATGAGCGCCTAGCTTGAAGAAAGTTTTCATTGTGCCTTCATTTGGAATCTCATCTTGGCGCCTTTCATGTGATTGTCTTTAACAATGTAGCCTATAACAAACGTACAAGCACCTTGATGGAATACAAGTTGAAGTCTCAGACAAAGTCTTTAGAGACATAGGCGCATTGTATGGTCAGAAATGTAGTTTTGGGCGCCTAAGGAAGGACCCTAGGGGTAGCGCCTAGTGTTAAGAGCCTTTAAATGGCCAAATCCAAACTTGAATGATAAAGGCGCTTCTTGCCCCCAAGATCACCTCAGATGAGTGCCCAATGGCCTTGATGCATCTCTACACCTCTATCATCATAGAGCGCCTAGGTAAGTGATAAGATGGAGTCTTGTGAAGACAATTTGAATGGACAAAAGGTTAATAGTGCATTGAGGTCTTGATATAAGTTTGGGCGCATTTCTTAGATCATACCACCTTATATTGATCCCATATGAACCTGGGCGTACTTTCTATGTCCTATCATCATCAATTGGCGCCTAAAAGATTTTACTTGAAACAATCTTTTCTGGAGGACTCCTAGAGTGATAAGATCATCCTACGCCATCTCCCATTGTTAGAACTTATTGAAATATCATAACTTAAGTCCAATTGATGTTAGGCGCCTAAGTATACCCATTTCATCATCAAGATGCGCCTTTAAGAAGATCAATGTCACTTGATGAAATTAGGCGCTATTTTATATCTGGAGTATCATGGATTGGCGCTTTGCAAGAGGAAGATCTAAAGGCATGAAAGTGGATGTCATTTAAGAGTTAGGATCATCAAAATTGAAAGAAATAAGTCTATTAAGCTAGGGCGCCTTTGCTTGTCACTTTCTACCACCATGAGCGCCTTGGGAAAATGATAGGTAAGTCACCATCAAGTTTGAGTGCCCTAGATCCTGAAGGGGGGAGTAGCATGTATGTGAAGATTGATTGAATGTTAGAGTCAAGGCCCTTATGGTCACCTAATTCCTCATTCTGGGCGCCTTGAAGGAAGGGAAGGTGTTATAAGGTATGAAAGACAAGTATGATGTTTGGGCACCCTGTATGTAGTTTCATATTCAACTTTGGCGCCTAGACATAAAGAAGTGGAGGATCTACAAGGTCACAGAGAAGTAAGTATTACTTGAAACATCATCAATTAGCACCTTGGAAACTTAAGGACTTGATATGAGTTTTGGGCGCCTAGAGAGTTGATTGTCAAAGAGGAGAGCTATGTCAAAAGATTTTCATTAAGTAATCCTCTAAGAGGAAGGTGCCCTTCATGTGGATTTTCACCTATTTTGGTGCCCTGTGTTTGAATGATCACTTTTGGCGCCTCTTCATACTTGGAGGAATCTTGAATAATGCCTTGAAAGAAAATGTTGGAGCTCCTCCAAAATGCACCTTAGGATGGCGCCTTGGTTAGTGGAAGGAGTATTGGAGGTTTGAAAGTAGATTCAAATGTTGTTTTGTTGCCCCTTGCCTTCAAATTCATCTACATTGGTGTCTAAAGTGGAACTACCTTACAATTGCAAAATGATGGGAGGTTGAAGTAAGTAAAGAGAGTCTCTGAGTTCCTATTATGGATAAAGGCACTCTCTAGTATTTAGACAACCCTACATTGGTGCCTTGACAAGACATCAATTCAAGACTATAAGGAGAGTGCGCCCTGAAAAGTATGAACTCTTTGAAGTGTCTAAAGTTGATTTTAGCTCTCAAAATGTCCCTAATGCGCCTCAAAGTCAAGGAAACTATAAGGTCTAGTGAATGTACATAGAGACTTCTTGAAAAGTTGGATGAGGCAAAGTTATGAAACATGTCAAACAAAGACTAGTCATTGAGGACTCTAGGCGCTTCTTGTGTCTCTACTTGCTAATTTCAGTGCTCCTCATGTGAATCCTCATCAACTTTGGCGCCTTCGAGTAGTTTTAAACTGAAAAATTTTGAAAAGTGCATTTAATGCTTAAACTTAGCCGACCCCTTAGCTGGCCGACCAACATTAAATGTAGATACATTCACTATATAACAAGGGCGCTTCACTTCATTTCAACATCATTCACATTGCAATCAGCATTAGGAGCGATTTTTCAAGGAGGAGCAGCAGATTTTAAAGGCAGACTTGCACTTTCATAACTGATTTTTGTCATTTCAATACTGATTTTCATCATTTTATACAGAAATCTGCACTTTTTTAGGTCAGAAAATTGGTACAAGGTATGTTTTAGCCACTTCTAATCCATAAAATTGCCTTTTATTTACTTAATTTTGCAGATTTTCATAGTTTTATCATCTAAAAATCAGGTTTGTGAAGTCAAATTTATCATTTCATGTTATTTATTCAAGTCTTGTCTTGTAGACAGATGGGCATGATGGCAAAGGAGAGGCAAGTGATGATCAAGATGGATGCCAAGTCCACCATACCCGACTCCAAGCTCGAAACTCAGTGGAAGAACGTGGGAGACACCAACATGGGACACGTCAACTTGGAGGAGATGAAAGATTTCTTGCTCGCCATCACGAGGAATGAAGACATCAAGGCCATTGCAAAGAGTGGAATTGTTCAAGCGGCATGCTTCCCACCTACCTTACCTAGCACTGAGTTAGTGTTGGAATGCATTCAACACTATGACAAGGAGAAGAGACAAATTGTAGCCAAAGACGGGACTGTCCTAGCTTACCTGCAAGGAGAAGCCATTTAGGAGATCTTCAACATCCCAAACCGGAAGGCAGTGTTCATTTATCCTACAACTGCCCAATGTATTTTTGAAGGCAATCCCAAGCACTACATGCAAGAAGTGAGGAAAAAATGGATGATAGATTCATCAATCAAGATATACAACTCTGAAGATCCAAAGTTTCACAAGGCAGACTTCAAACAAGAGATAAGTTACTTCATCATGTTCTTGAATCGAGTAACAGGTAGGCCTCAATCATCTACTTTTGAAGGATGGATGTATACATATTTTGATCATGTGTTTACAAAGAATAAGATGGTTGACTGGGCTGGCCTTATAAGTCATTGCCTTGATGAGCAGTTTGAAAAGTTTGATGAGACAAAGTCTTTCTTCATGACTTCCTATCTTGTTTACATCCTCGCAAGAAATGTGGTATATAAGGGATTAACATCTAAATGAGAAGTAGGTACAAAGTCTGGACAGATTCTATCACATCAGTGATATTCTCAGCTCCATTTGAAGAATATCAATCATTACAAGAGGTTTAATGATGCCTTCGCCATGTACATAGTGAGAAAGTTGCGAGGAGAGCTACATAGAAGACTGACAGGTGCTGCTAGGAACTTCATTGAACAATATGGAAGGTACTACAGTCAATATGACAAGTTTACCTATATCAGAATTCAGGGCTTCACATCCTTTCCATACAGATTGCCGAGGTATCCTACCAATAGGATGGTGTTGCTGGAAGTTTCAAGACAGTTATTGGAGTTCCATAAAATGCAAAGGGCTAGAAAAAAGGCTGGAGTTCTATTTCCTCTCAAGCTAGGGAGATATTATTCATGCCCATCACTTCAAGCAACTGAACATTCAGAGGTTGAGCTTCAGGCATATCATTTGCATCTTCATGATTCAAGGAGGGAGAACTTCGATCCACATGGAGCTGTTAAGCAATCATATTCTTCCTATCAACATGTTGAACAACTTGAGGATCATTGGGCGAATGCCATTGATGATGATGATATAAGGATGCAAAAGTGTTCAAGGTTAAGATGGGATCTAGTGAGAGCTACAAAGGTATTAAGGATTCCTGATCAGTTAGATGATGATAGAACTCTTTCAGGTGATGAATACAATAAGATCCGGAACCTGCCTTATGACATTGACTGGTCTGATAGAGAAAGAGTTTATGATGAAGAATTGATATAACCTATCATTTCTATCACTGAGGAACATGTAAAAGAGCAAGTACAAGCATTGATAGATGAGAGAAAGAAACTCACACCAAAATGGGAGAAGTTGAATAGTAGGAACAACATAGTGCACCTGGTAGGAGTTCACGAAGTAAAGACAATGAAAGAGATTCAAGTCAAACAAGGAAAAGAAAACAACTTGAATCTACACAAGGGGAATCAAGTAAGAAGAAGAAAAGAATAAGTATTGAAACTGCTTCATCTAGACAGCCAGGAGATACTCCACTGAATCAAGACATAGTTGTACATGTTGTTGAGGATGTAGTTCTAGATACTCCATTTGAAGAAGTGCCTTCAAGTCCACATGATACTGAGATCATTGATGAGGCTAACACTGAAGACAAAGATGAAGCTGAAGAAGAATCATTGCCTGTACAAGGAAAGCAAGTACAACAATCAGGGGATCTTTCATCATTGCTGGAGTGGCTACAAGATGGAATTAAAGAAAGATGTGAAATTGAAAAATATCCTCCTATTCTAGTTGAAGAGCTGCTTCTAGATATGTCTTCTGAAAAACCAAAGAAGAAAGCAACTACTCTTTCAAAGATAACCAAAGATGAAGCAGGTATAAGGAAAGTACATGTAGCTGTTCCAAGGTTTGAAAAGAATGTAGAAGATATAACACCTGAAGATTATGACATCAATACAATCAACTTGGGTCCATTGACTGGAGCACAATTAGAAGAACTTCAGGATTCAATTGATAATGCTTGAGCTATTATAAGGTAGGAAACAGAAGGGCAGGATTCGAGCTGAGCAAAGATGCCTAGCATTGGAACAATATATTCAGCACTTAGTTCATCCTATCCATCAGCAGGAGAGAGTTTCTACACCTCCATCCCTTCTTCCTCCAGAAACAGTTGTACATCTTGAGGGGTTAAGGTCTTCATCTCACAGATTGAAAGATTGGATGAAAAGGTCGAAGGAAACCACATATAGACACCTGGAAGATATCATGCAAGTGTATGATAAGATTGCTAATCTCAAGGAAAGGGTATTTGCATTATTGACAGCTTGTGCTGAGTTCAAGATTATCAAAGAACAATACATGCCACATTTGAAGAACTTGATGGAGACTTAGTTGATGAGTTGATACATGCTGCAATGATTGACGAAGGCATGACATATGACTTCTTTTCTTGGTATTATTGCTTTCACAATAAATGACAGCTACTTGATAAAGTAGAAACAGATATGTGAAGAGTAAGAAGTGTGATTCAAAGAATTCAAGATGGAATACATGCATCTTTGATGAAAATATGCAATCCATTTGGAGAGATGACTCTTGATAATATGAAAGAACAAGTTCAAGCTTTCTACTTCCAAGAGGATGATGTTTCTGATGAAAAGCTTGATAGTATCTTTTCACTTGCTGTCCACTTTGGCGCCAACAAAGCTAGGATGACTGATTGGGAGAAGACATTTGGCCTCTATGCAGATGATATACTTGAAGCTGAAGGAACCACTAAGAACACGCCAAGTGTACCTTTTGATGACGTCAAGCAAATAGTGTCCAGATTCATTGAATCCCAGAACACTAGTGACCGTTATTCACATGGAGACTCCTCATAGGCTATTGATTTGTCATCCTTATCTTCTTGAGAAACGTGCCTTTGTTCCCTCTCATATACTAAAAATAGGAGTTTGTTGTAACTATTTGTGATGTGGCATCATTTGGTCCATTGGCTTTGCCAATCAATCTTGACCCTTCATATATTCTTAAAGTCTATATAAGGGCTCCTTTTGCTCTCATTTGTAAGATTGAAGACTCTAAAAATTGTTGCAAGAGCTCTCTGAAATAATATAAGACTCATTGTTTGGTGATTCTATATATGTTTCTAAGTGTTGCATGGTTTCTGATTCCTTCAAGCGAGTGTTAAGTTAGATTAAGTTTTCTTTTAAAGTATTATGTTGGTGGAAGGTTTTATTATTGTTTGTGGTGAAATCTATATGTTCACACCATTTGTAGTTTGCGGCTTGCAAGTTGCAGTGTATGGTTGGTCTGAACGAATTGAGCTTAACTTTGATCTTTATGTTTGTTGAATTCTCATGAGCATAAGTGATTTGAACGTCTTGTATAACCCTAGAAGATAGCATCAACCTTGTGTAGTTGTTCAATCTGGCAAAGCAAGAGTTGGTTTGATTTCACTTGAGCAGTAATCATCCCTTACATCTAGGATTAGATTAGTTTCACTAAACCCTTTATGTTTTGTCTTTTTTATCAATCTGGTTAAAATTTAGGATCAAGTACTTCATTGCTACATCCTACGTCATAAGTTGTAGTACTTAGAGACTCTGAATGTTTGCCTCCATTGAAACAACGAGTTGTTGAACAATTGTGTAAGTCCCTTTGTGTTTATCAGCAAAATCGTACTAAGTCATTGAGTTATCCATCACGAAATCATAAGAAAAGGAACCTTGGAGTCATCTTGTTTGATCACCTTGTTTAGCATTCGAGAGGCTTTGCTCAAGAGAGAGTTGGATACTCCGTGTTTTACTCTATTGTTGACTTGTCGAAAAACAATCATCAACAAGATGCAAGGTTTTAAGTCTTCTAGTTTTTCATTAATTGTAGCATCGTCGTCGTGATTTGCACCACATGATTGAGGATGGTGTCGTGGAAGAAAACCTAATGACATAGTCGGTAAAATACCAAGTTACGAAATGAACACACAACAAAAACAATATAACAAATTATTACATATTTAGGAGGCAAAGATATAGTGGAATATGCTTATCTATTGAAAGAAAATGGATTGATGTAGTACATAAGTGTACAAAGAGATAGAAGGGTAAGAATGAGAATTCACATGATGAAAAATGTCACTTGCTTAATACTCTTCTCTACTTTGCCCTATATATGGGTCATTTTCTAATCTACCCTATACAATCATCATGTGCTCTACTTTACTTCACTCTATAGACAACATATCTATTATCATACATCACTTTATATGATGGGTTGCTACCTTAGTTTGAAAACTCAGACTCGCTAGCCCAAAATAGGACTTGTACTCAGAACTTGGCAAAAAACTCGGCTAGGACTTGACAAAGAAGAAAACTGTAGTTTGACAAAAAAAAATAAAAATTAATGCTCATAATCTCCTTAGCTCATAATCTCCTTTTCTCCAACCTCTAATCCACTATGCAGACTTGTTTTGTGCTTCAACTAGTGTTAAAATGAAAAAAAAAAAAACGAACTTTTTTACTTTGTTGGGCGTCTAACAGGCGACCTAGGAGTCCTGGGTCGGGACTCACCAGGACTCGACTCGCGAGTTTGTGGCGAGTCGACTCGGCTTGCCATAGGACTCGCGAGTCCGGCGAGTCTTGGCGAGTCCCAGGCGAGTTTTAAAACTATGGTTGCTACAATGCTTGATGAGGAATTAGGGATGAATTGCATTCTAAAATTGGATCAGGAATTGGAGTAGTGTTGTTGAAGTGCGTGAGTCCCAGGGTAGGACTCGCGAGTCTAGACCTTGGGACTCGCTAGGACTCGACTCGCGAGTCTGTGGCAAGTCAACTCGGCTTGCCATAGGACTCGCGAGTCCGGCGAGTTCTAAAACTATGGTTGCTACAATGCTTGATGTGGAATTAGGGATGAGTTGCATTCTAAAATTGGATCAGGAATTGGAGTAGTGTTGTTGAAGTGGATCTAAACATGGAGTCAAATGTCATGTCCCCATTTTCGAAGTGATGACCTAATGATGACCTAATAGGCCAATTTTCACACTTGGCTAATTTTGTAAGACAATTTGAGTGCGGGAGTTGATTTGTCATATTTTGTGGTAGTTTTGATGTATTCACCATTGATGAAATAAATTGCCCTAATGGAGAGCGAACCACTTGGAGAGTGGAGGATTGAAAAAATAAAGGAAAATATTGATGATGCCTTTAAGGAAAAAATAAGAAAAACTTATATTATTTTTCTCTAAGAAGGGTGACTTGAATTAAGGGCAAAATATGTTATATCACATGTTGTAAGGTTTCACCCTTGGAGGATGGAAAGTTAGAAAATAATATAAAAATAAACAAGTGTTTCCTTATGGTGTGGGTGCCCAAGAGGAGGAGAAGAAAAGAGTAAAATTAAAGAAAGTATATTCTTTATGGGTCGGCCAAGATATGGAGAAATAAGACAAAGCTCATAAGGTGAGCGCCCAAGGAAAGGTCGGCCTAAGAAAAAAAGTTAAAATAAAATAAAAAACATGTATTACTTGAGGTTGGCCAAACTTGGAGATGAAAATTAATAAAAAAGAAAAGGAATTTCCTGTTAGGTCGGCCTAGAAGAAGGAATGAGGATCATGTATAAATATAAGATCTTTTGTGGCATTTCATCATGTCATTCAATCCTAATTTCATTTGGAGTTTATCTCTCTTGGCTGCACTTTAGAGCAGCATATTCCAAGGATGAAAACCCTTGAGAATATAAGGTGAATTGGACGGAAACCTAATTCATCTTGTGAAGGTTTCATAATGGAGACCTACTTGCACTTCATTGGAGATCTTCGAAGTTTTTGGGCAGATTGCATATTCAGATTTCTGGATCAGCAGATTGGTGGCTTTTTGGTGTGGATTGCATTAGGGTTTAACCCTAACTTGGAGCGCCACTATTTGAGGAGGTTTGCTAGGCTTGTAGTGGAGTATTTTGCATGTGGAGCAACAAACCGTAGCCGTCCTTGCAGCAGCATTTTCAGACCTGATTTGAGGAGGGACATTCATCTTTGAATGGCCAATTGGTGATCATTCATTGCATATCTCTAGGGCAGATTGGAGCGCCATCATTTGAGGGTTCGTTGGAGCCTCATTGACCATCATTTGGGTTCTTGAATCCTAATTCATAGCAGCAGACCTGAGCGCCACTTTGGAGTAGCATTTCTTTGTGTTTTATCACACATTGAATTAGGGTTTCATGCCCTAGAACTGGTGCCACTTTCTAGGAGGGCGATTCCATCATTTTGCTACTCATTTGTTATGTTTTGGTATGTATAAACCTATCATTAGGTTTGGATTGTAATAGCAGAAATCTTTGAGAAGTTTGGGCATGTTTGGCCTAGATGTTTGGATGTAATTTGCATATTCAGAATTCTGATTTTGTAGCAGTAGGGTTTCAGTTCAGAAAATCAGACTTGTATTGCCCATTTGTTTGCCCTACATTGTGTAATTCATGCGTATGATGAATATCAATGTGTAGTGTCATTTGCCATAATTTTTGCCATCTTTGGATGTGTTCTATGTTCGCTGGAATTAATTGTTTAAGAGCAGAAAATCAGATCAGAATTTAGGGTTTCAGCAGAAAACTAAAAGTGCAAAAATTTAGAGCATAAATCAGAGTTTAAAAATCAGAATTTTAGGGCAGACCCTATTTGGGACATTGCATCAAATCATTTTGAATCATCTTGTTTTGAGAAAGAATGTTTTTAGTGAGATCCTCTGGAGGTACGGATTTAGATATTACTAATATGTCCTTTAATGCCTTTATTTTGGTTATGTTGGATCTTGTGACATACTCTCCCGATGATCATAATATCTGTTCATTATACTTTGTTTCATGGCATGCGCTTTGTTGGGTCCCAAAATAGCTTGTTCTAATCCCTTGAACATTCTTTAATCTTCGAGGCCAGGGTTGTCATCAAGGAGATAGAGAAGAGGTTCATTGACATGATAAGGATGATTAAGGGCCAATGGTTGGGAATGGGTAATCTCCCCTTCGCTTTTGGCTTAGCTAAACCAAGGAGGGTGTTCCTAGAGGTATCCTTTAACAAGGATCAACAATAATGGAAGATGTTCTCAAGGTCATATTCTTGCAACAATACCCAACTACTGTTTTAATCCCTAAATACAATCACTAGATTAAGACAAGCTTGCTGCACTAAAACTTCTGTTTAAGCTGATGAAAGGCACTTCTTGTAATAATGGAAGGTGCAGGTATGCTTGTTTGGTTTGCTAGAATTGATACTTTGAAGACTCACTAACAATATTTCCTATTTTCAACATAGAACCACAACAACGCATGCAATACTAACGATTTATTTCACACTTGATAAGTTTGTTTTAGATTCTAAAAAAGGTGTGGGTGATCAGACATTTCAGATTGGTGCCTATTATGATGGGCTACAGAGTCCACAGTTCAGCAGAAGGAAAAACCACATAGAAATGAAACAAGCACTTTTTGGATACCCATATACTCAGTAATCCTTTGTCAAAATACAATAATTCCTCTACAACCATAGAAGAGATCATCACATAGCATGTAATGTTTTAAGACTGTCATATTCATCTGATCAACGATTACAGTCATACCACGAAGTGTGGCAAGAGGAAACCCTAGCTGAAACTTAGGATTTCCTTGAAAAATTTCATGAGAAGGAGAAGTTCATACATTGATCCTTGAAATCAATATGAAACCTTTCATAACCTTTATTTGCCTTGCTGAAGAACTGGAACTTTTTGTCCTTTGAAACCCTAGAGAGCTCTGCACTTTGTCGCCTGAAGAACTGCCAAAAGACCAACCCTTGAAAAGGGTTTCCATCCTGCCTTTATAGCCTTCTCAATGCGGACCTAAGAGTGAAATGGGCTGGAAAACCCTCAACAACCCCACCAACTGCAATAAAAACATTGATATCAACTACCCACTTCACATTAATGGTGATCCCAGAGGTTGTTGGCGCGTTCCCAGGCGGTGGGAGGAGTATGCAAGGCCAGAAATCGTCCTCCGACAAATTGGACTTCGGAGGTTGGGCCTTCGTTAAGCAACCTGCACTTTGGAGGAGAAGAAAATCACCATCCGACCTCGAAAAACATAGAAGAAATGAAGAGTGCTGGGGGTCGGGCCTCGGGCCTTCATCGTTCCGCCTTCCTCAATACTTGGAAGAATTTTAGTTCACCGGACTTCGGCTATCAGGCCTTCCACTTTCCATCTTCCAAAAGGAAGGACGAAAAGAACCCTGCCGCTTCTCGCAAGACAACACAATTCTGAAACCATCGGAGATCGGCCGCTAGACCTTCCTCCTTCCGCTTTTCAAAAGAAAGGAGAAAGAAAAGACAACTCCCGCCTGCCAATGCCCGCAACACTTAGAAGAAAAAGGCCCCATTGGACTTCAGCCGTCGGGCCCTCACCATTCTGCCTTCCAAGAGAAAGAAGGGAGAAGGGAAACATCCCGACTGTTGCTGCCCGCAAGACTTAAAAGAAACACCCTGGCGGACTTCGGCCGCCGGACCTTCTTCCTTCTGCCCTCCCGGAAGAAGACAATAGACCACCACCCTGACCTTCAAAATTTGCAATACTTAAAAAAATTTCAAAACCCATGGCGGATTTCGGCGGTCGAGCCTTCTCGTTAACACATGCTCTGAAGAAGACGGAAAGCTGCAAGCCCAACCCTTGACGCCCGAAACACTTAGGCGATTTTGAAGGACTTAACACTTAGACAAATTTTGGAGCCTTGGACTTCAGAGCCGATAGGAATGGCATGACGGAAGATAGGAACCCGAAACTCCGAAACTCCGACAAAGGTAGAAAATACAAGGACAACACTTATAATATGGACTTAAATCATTTATTTTTTTGGAGTTTCTTTCTTGCATTTCAAAAAGAACATGGTTGGACCTTTGATGGATTTGACAAGATTAGCTTGTTTGGGCAACTTGGCAAAATTTTGCAAATACTTGGCTTGAAAAATAGGAGTCCCAACACGCTTCATGTATGGCAAGGGTCCTTTTGTTAATTTGTAATAAAAGCTTAATTGGTAAATTAGATTTGAAAAACTGTAATGAATGTACCAGGGAAGATTTTGTGATGGGTTTTCTTGTTTTCAATAGAGATTGTTGGTTTTCATTCCTCTGTTCAAATTTGATTTCTAATTGGTTGTACAATGTATGTGGCTCTCATACAGTCTATGGTAGTTTTATCGTACCTGTTTTAATGTTTTGTATCTGCAAGGTTTAACATTATGCGTTGTATCTGTATAAAAAGGTTAGGAATGTTACTGATACAACACAATATATTTATAAGCTTTACCAGATTCAAATCTTTCAGTGAATTGCTATATACATTCTGTGCTAGAATATTAAAGGATTTTACAAAAAATGCTCTTTACAATTAGGTAGGAGTATCAAACAGATCCATGTACATGTTTAACTAGAGTAGCTACTGACAGCTTTTGAGTTATAAATAGCTAGAATTTGATTTGTGTCCATGTCAAAATTTATTGTTATTGTGATTTTCTTAAAATTACCCTAATTTTATTAACTGTATAGAGGGATTTCTATGTAATTATCAGATTTCAAAAATGTTCCTTTGCCTGGAGTGGAAAAGAAATGCTATACACGCAGAAATATAAAAAATCTGTCGAAAGAGATACAAAAACAGAGGAGACCACAGAATAGAAAATCAAAGGTTTTCCTTCCTTTCTTCTTTCTTTTGCTTGCAGATCTACACATTCTCATTAATATTATGTTTCTCTATTATTTGTACATTTTGTCTCATATCCTCAGCAAGTTAAGACAGATATCATTCATGATGGTTAGTTTTTTCTTATTTTCCATGTTTTCCTTGCAAGTTTAAATTTTGAGTTGTTTACGTGCAGTAGACATAAGTAGTAGCTATTTTAATATTGTTATTAGTACTGCTACAGCTCTCTTCTTTTTCCCATTAGGCATCTGTTTTCATTTATACAAATCTACATCACAGTTGTACAGGAAAGCAAATTTCATGACACCTTTTGTTTGATAACTCCACATGCCTTTGGATTTATTTGTTCTGCCAATTATGATTATGCTTACCAACCCAAAAATATGTAAGATCATCTTTTTATTACAATTTAATATTTATTATAAAGTTATGATCCCCAAACAGCAACTTTTTAACAAACTAGAACAAAAATTGATAGGAAATGAAGGCATTCGATTATTATGAGAAACAAAGTAAAGAGCGCTTAAATATAAGAAGCTACATTCTTTGGATGTTCTACAAGGTTGGGCTAGCCCTCATTTATTGCTCACTTTATGCGATTTCCAAATAACAATAGAATGTTACTTTCTCTGATCACACATTTTGTTTAACGCAATTCCTTTGTAATCTTCTCTCTTTATTATATAAATATATTTTACCTTATAGCCCCAAAAAAATCAACAATAGAATTTTAATATAATAAAAACCCAGAATAAGATAATCTCATGGGCCATTTTCACTGTATACATTGTATTATAATGATAGTTATAAAATTCCTTACATAAATTGACTTATTGGCCAACACATTATATCCACTACAAATTTGCATGCTCTTGTTGGGTTAGTTACACAAGGAGTTGACTCTTTATAGTGTCCTTTGGAATTTGTGGGGAATTGACATGGAACTATTTTGTATATGTCATGTCCCCATTTCCGGAGTGATCACATGTGGAGTTGATGATTAGCCTATTCACCATTCCTGTAGGCTAATACATTTGGTAAGGGAATGATTTTGGTTTGAGCTTGGTTCTAAAGGATGGAAATCTATAATGTTGGCTCAACTAGTGTTTTTATTGGATTTTTGGCTAAGTGTTGTTAAGTGATATTGTTTATCTAGCCAAATATCATGTACTTCTAGTTGATAGAGAACGGGAAAATGGGAAATGCAATATTCAAATTGTATTTTCATTATTTCATTGGTTGATTCAAATTGATGCCAAGTGGACAAAAGGGAAAATGCCAATCTTTAATTGCATTTTCAAAATATATTTCATCTAGAACTTGCAATGCCACTTGGAGGTTGACGCCACCCTTGGAGGAGATAAAATAATAATAAAAGTTTGCTTGATTGATTGGGTTTTGTGCCAACGCTCAAAGGAAAAGATGATTTCAAGTTGTCTTCATTGGATCATGCGCCCAACGCCTAGGAGGAGTTTTCAAATATTAATAAAACATTGTTCTTGCTTTAGATCATGAGCCAATGTCTAGGTGAAGATGAATAAAATAATTGATATTATTCGCCCAAGGAGAGGATCGACGCCACAAAGAGGTAACATTTAAAAATAATATTGTTTCAATTGCCAATGTGGATTGCTGCCCAAGACAAGAAGGATTTTAAATGATAAAATATCATTTCTTCATGGTTCGCTACACAAGGAGGGAGTTTGAATGATTTTAAATATTGTTTTTTATTTATTAAATGGTTTTCTCATGGATCACCGCTCAAGGGAGAGAAAATCATTTAAAATTGCAAGGATTTGTTATTGCTCAAGGCGTTGGAATTGAAAGGTGAAATGATCTAATAAAATCAAGGAATGATTTTAAATGTTGTACTTCATTGATCAAAAGCATTTAAAATTGTTCAAAGAGAGTTGCATTTCATTGGTGGACTTCAAAATTTGGCAAATTGGAGCTAATTGGGATGCCTAGGCCAAGAGGAGCATAAATAGAGCCATCTGCCATCATTTTGCAATTATTGATCCCTTGGTAAGTTTTCATATTTTGTGTTTGGCTGGAAATTGCATTTTTCAGTATTTTTTCAAGGAGATGATCCTTTGATTTTGATATGGAGATGATCCCATATCTTATTGTGAGATGATATCATAAGGATTTCATTGTTGATATTGAATTGGAGGTTTTCATTGAGGGTTTTGAAGGATAATTGAATTGCATTTGAAGCTATGGATATTGGAGCTCTAGTTTATGATTGAAGACTACCAAGGTAGTCGATTTGCTTATAAGAGCCATTTTAATGTGATTTTGCTATCATGTGAAACTCTGATTTTTGTAACAGCGAGCTGGTAAATTCATAACAGGGTTTATAGACATCATACATTTGAAGATTTTGAAGATTGGAAGCATTTGGAGCATCATAGAACCCAATCTCCAGCTCTTGGGAGCCATCGCTAGTCATTGGAGGCACCTTTTGGCATAGTTTTGGCATCATACATATTTCTGGGTAGTGTTATACAGGTAGAACAGTCTGATCAGTAGTACATCAGAAGGTATAACAGGGTTATAAGGTCATCTATAGCCCTTCTACCTGCATCATTGAGCAATTACATCATTGGGACATCATCGCCTATCATTAGGCCAGGGTTTGGTAGCACATTTGATCATATATTTCATGTGTAGTTGGACTGATCCTAAAATCAGTCACTGCTGTTATAACAAACCAGCACTTTGCATTTGTAATTTGCCCATTGAAAATCAATAATAAGCATTGAAGGATTCGGCATTCACTTTCTCATTGTTTATTAATATAATTGTGTTTGAAATTGATCATTTGGTGATTGTGTTTGAAATATATTGGGAAAAAATTTCAGTTAGAGTAAGTAGGGTATTTTACAGTGGTATCAGAGCTTGGATCTTGCCAGCCTATGGGTTATGAGCTACTACATTGATCCTTTGCCGCATCATTATCATAGAAGAACAGGTGCAATGAGTGATAGGAGGCAAGGTAATCCGCAGCCGAATGGTTGATAATCAGCGCCAGATGGCAGAACAACATCGTGAAACAAATGAGAATATTCAACGGACGTTTCAGGCTATGATGAATAATAATAGAAACAACAATCATGCTAGTCAAAATAATCAGGATAATACAGGTGTTGGTAGTGTAGCGGAATCACCTCGTGCAAGGACACGCACACCTACAGTTGATAGACCTATGCAGCCTACATTTCTTTCTAGAGAAGAAGTGGTAGTTGAGGAACCACAGGTTGAGGAAGAGGAAATCCCATTTGGTGAAGATTTGATATCTTTGGTTGATGAGTATGATTCACTTCCTGAGCATGAAGAATAGGATCAACTTCAACAACTACATGAGTTAGAAGCGGGAAAGGGAAAGAGGTAGAGTTGAACGTCCTAGAGCAAGAAGAGCACCACCTACTCAACTGAAGGAGTATAAGGATGCATTGAATAAGATTCCTCTCCTTAGTTTTGATGGCAACTGTAAGCTAAGTGCTAGAGCATGGGTGAATAAGTTGGATACTTTTCTTACACTCAAGCCCATGAGTGAGGAAAATGCTATACATTTTGCTACTATGCATTTGGAGGGATTAGCTTATGATTGGTGGCACCATGGATTTGTTTCACAACATCATAATAGGATCACTTTATATGATGAGTTTGTCAATAAACACATTACCAGGTTTGACCGCAAGGATGTTGAGGTCTACTACCGTGAGCTTGCACAGTTGAAGCAGAGTGGTAGAGTGGATGCATATGTCAATGAATTTCAGAAGATTGCGGTCATAGTTGGCAAACTCGCCAAAAACTCGTGAGTTTTTTTTCCAAAAGAGTTTTTTTGACCTTTACTCTCAAATTTTTTCTGCCGAGTTTTAGCCGAGTTTTTGCCGAGTTTTTGGCAAGTTTTTTCCAGATACTCACCAAGTCCGTGCAAAAGACTCGCGTGCGCAGGTATATGTAAATGCCACAGCTAGAAAAGGTTTTTCATAATCAGAATTTAGATTTTTTGAGCTCTACATAGCAAAAAAACCCCCTCCAAGCAAAAATAGTTCATTTGCAACATTGTGGCATCAAGAAGATCGGATTCAAACGCCATTTTTTGCGGATTTTGAAGGTGAATTCGAATCCTAGGTAAGTTTTTGTTTTTCCATTTTTCTTTTCGTTTAATCATTTTTTTTGGTTCTTGTTGCGAAATATTGAATCCAAATTGAAAACAAAATCTTCATAGAGCAAAAAGAAGCTTCATTTTTGCATTTAGATTCCAAAAAAACAAGATTCTTCACTATTTTTTGTGGATTTTTTCTGATTTTTTTCATGATTTTCGCTGTTTTTTGAAATTTTTAAACCTAGGTTCATTTTTTTATTGTAAATCTATTTTTTTGTTTAGATTAGTTAATTTATTGACTAATTTAATCATTGAAACACATTTGTATCAATTTAAATCAATTTTAGAGAGTTTTTTTTGTATTAAAAACCTAATATGTTGTACATTTTTTTTGTATGTGTAGGTTAAATTTGCACTATAATGGCTTCAAGTTCAGCCTCAGGCTCCACCCCATCCATGCCCATGACATTGTCATGGGTTCCAGGCACTCGTCCTCTAGGAGCTAGAGACCCAACATGGAAGTATGCTGTGAGAGGACCAAATCCTAGAACGGTTGTTTGCGATAAATGTACGAGGGTATTACATGGAGGCATAAATCGCCTCAAATACCATCTTGCAGGCATTGCTTGTCATAATTCCAAGGGTTGTCTTAAGACCACAGAAGAGATAAAAAGGGAGATGCTTGCCTTACTTGAGGCTGCCGAAGAAAGAAAATTGCAAAGGGAGAGGACAAAGGCAGCCATAGAAGCAAGCATAGCTAGTGCTGGTGGACATGGTCATGAGCAAATGCAAGTGGACAGAGAGTCTGAATTAGATGAGGAGACGAGTGGAGCTGATGTTAACATTGTGGGCTCTCTTCGTGGTCCATGCATTCGTGGCACATCGGCCCCTAGGCCCCCCATTTCCTCTACTTCGAGTAGAATGCCACCGCCGGGGTCTACATCTTCACGCCCACCACATAGTTTTTTTGTGTCAAGAAACACACCAGGAGCACATACATCATTGGAGGCTACAGGGTGGAATAGGGAGGTGCATCAACATGCCGACATAGCATGTGCAGACTTTTGGTATTTCAATAACATTGCATTCAATGTGGCGAGTAGTCCCTATTGGCACAATTTGGTTACCGCATTGACAGTTGCGGGAAAAGGCTACAAGCCACCTTCTCGCAAAGACTTTAGTGGGAGGTTAGTGATTAGTCATTAGTCAATTTAAATTTTATGCTAAGTTTATCATTTAAATTTTATGTGATTAGTTAATTTATGTTAAGTTATTTTTTGTTTAAAAAATAAAATTTTGTACTTATTTTAATTTTTACTTGTAGGTTGCTCACAAATGCAATAGAAAGGGCGGTGCAAGTAGTTGAAGATCAAAAGAAAGAATGGAAGAAACATGGCTGCACCATTCTTTCCGATGGGTGGACGGATGGGAGAAATCGCAGAAACATTGTGTACATTGTTGGAGGAAGTTGTCATGGAGGTGGGGATAGATAATGTTGTGCAAGTCATCACGGATAATGCAGCAGCATATGTGGCAGCTGGGAGATTGCTTGAGGATAGACATCCTACACTTTTTTGGACACCTTGTTCGGCACATTGCCTTGACCTTCTTTTGGAGGACATAGGCAAACTTGATTGGGTGGCACCAATTTTAAATGATGCAAGGAGCACAACAAAATTTATCTACAATCACCCTTGGGTTCTTAGTTTGATAAGAGAATATACGAAAGGGAAAGAGTTGGTGAGATCGGGTGCCACAAGGTTTGCAACGGTTTTCCTGACATTGCAAGGCATTATTGGTTCGTTGAATGCTTTGAAACAAATGTTTGTGTGTCCAACATGGCTAGAATCATCTTATAAAAAAAAGCCTGAAGGAGAGAGAGTTGCAAGCATAGTGTTTGATAAGCTCTTTGAGGAAAGAGCTATAGAGATTGTGAATGTAACCTCAAAACTTTGATTTTAAATTCAAATTGAGTATTTTATTTCTTAATTTAAGTCTTTCATTATAAATTTGTAATTTTTAATTTTTAATCTTTTTGTATTTGTAATGTAGGTGTCGGAGCCCTTGGTTAGAGTCCTTCGCTTGGTAGATGGGGATCAAAACCCCATGGGATATATTTATGAGGCCATGGATAGGGCCAAAGAGGCTATAAAAAATTATTACATGGGGGACAACCTCAAATTTGATCCCATATGGGAGATTATTGATAGGAGGTGGAACAATCAACTCCACCAACGCATCCATGCTGCAGTGTACTTCCTCAACCCTCAATTTCACTTTTCAGAGAACTTCTCCGATCCCAATGGAGAGGTTATGGAGGGGCTCACAACATGCATTCAGAGGATGGAACCCATGGTTGAGGTGAGAGACCTCATTGTCCAAGAGTTGGATCTTTACAGTGAAACGAGGGGTAAACTCTTTTCTTTAGATCTAGCTATTCGAGGAAGAACCACTTAGACACCAGGTATAAAATTCAGAGTCTTTAAGTTTATTTCACTGTCGCATCATACATGCATCTTAATAACTTATAATGTGATAAAATGTGTTTTGAGTCTTGACTTTGTTTTCTAACTCTTCAATATTTTTTTTGTAGAGGCTTGGTGGAAAAGTTGGGGTGGAAATACCCCCCATCTCCAAAAAATTGCCCTCCGCATACTATGCTAGCTTTGTAGTGCATCTAGTTGTGAGCGGAATTGGAGCTTGTTTGAGGCCATTCACACGAAGAAGAGGAACAAACTAGCCCAAAAGCGCCTCAATGACCTTGTCTTTGTGCAATACAACCTTCGGTTGCGCACAAAAAAGGTAGAGGACAAATCATTGGATCCTATTGATTTGGATGAGATAGATCCTTATAGCGATTGGACAGGTTAGGATGAGCAGCCTCCATTGTTTACCGCAGATGAGATTCTTGATTTTGAGAGACAGGCAATGGAGGATCTGGGTGCAACAGGAGATGTAGGGTTGGAGGACATTCATGAGCATGAGGAGCCAGAGCCAGAGCCAGAGCCAGAGCCACCGGCACCGCGCACTCGCAGGAATAGAGCATCTGCCTCTTCCCTAGCTTTGGCTAAATTAGGGAAGAGGAAGATGTAATATGTTGTGTTTACTTTTAGTATTTACTTCTAGACTAGTTTTACTATTTTCATTTTCAGCTATCTATTGTAATTTGTATCAGACTATCAGGCTTTCAGCCATTAGGGTTCCGCATGAGAATGCGATTTTGTAATCAATTTGCATTGAAGTCAATCAAAATTTAATAGAAAACACTTTTGAACTCATTTATGGACTCATTGGATTCATCTTGTCATTGAATTTTGCAAAAAAAATGTATTTCTAATGAAATTTTAGCAATTTTTTTAATTTCCCGAGTTTTTTGCCGAGATTTCTTCGAGTTTTTTTTGACTCTCCAAAAATTGGCTTGCTGAGTTTTTTGCCGAGCCGAGTTTTCCAACTATGATTGCGGTAATGGTTCCTGATATGATTGACAAAAGGATTACTATGTTGTTTGTTGAGGGATTGAAGGATAGGATCAAGGGTTTGGTCAAAGTTGACAAACCAACTACACTTGAGGAGGCTATTGAGCTTGCACTTGATTTGGATACCACTCCTACATTCACATCTCAAAAGAAAAGCTTCTTTAAGGGCTCAAGTTCAAATCAGAGGAAACCATTTCAGCAGCCTAGGTCTAGTCCTTCCATGGAGAGAGATGAATTGAGGAGGAAGAAGCTATGCTTTTCTTGCAAGCAACCTTGGGAACCAGGACATAGATGCCTTGGGAAAGGCAAGGCACATTTTATAGAGTTGATTTCAAATGATGAGAGTGATACACATGATGATACAGGTTCAAAACATGATGATGATCATACAGAGCAGCCTACATTGGAGCTTGATACAGGTTTTACAGATTCATTGACTATTGCTTCTCTTTTTGGTGTTCCTAGGTATCATGCATTTTGTGTGAAAGGAGTCATTAAGGGACAATGTGTTACATGCTTGGTGGATAGTGGAGCCACGCATAATTTCATTGATGAGGTTTAGTCATGAGACGTGGTTTACAAGCTGAGGACTTTTTAGGTTTCACAGTTGCAGTTGCAGATGATTTTACCATGAGTTGCCAAAAGAAGGTTTTGCAACTTAGTATTCAGATGGGCGACTACACATTGACAGATGATTTCTACATGGTTGGACTTGGATAGATTGACATAGTTTTGGGAGTCTAGTGGCTTCAGTCTCTTGGCCTCTACATCCAGGACTTTCAAAAGATGGAGCTTGAGTTTATACATGATGGGAGGAAGGTTATTTTGAGGGCACTCTCAAATGGAGGGCCTAGAGTTGTTTCAGCTAGGCGTATGGAGACTTTGTTTCGTCATGATGACATTGCATGGGCAGCCCAAGTTTCTATTTCTTCCAAATCTTCTTCCAGTGGTGAGTATCATGTAGACATCCAATTTGTATTGGATAAGCATGGTAAGGTGTTTGGTGACATTCCTCCAGGTAGACCACCAGATCATAGTTTTGAGCATGTGATTGAGTTAGAGGATGGAACCAAGCCCATCAACATTCCACCATATCGTCATCCTCGGCACTTCAAGATTGAGATTGAGAATACAATCAAGGAGTTGATTGATATGGGACACATTTATCCTTCATCTAGTCCATTTGCTTCTTCGGTGGTGTTGGTGAAGAAGAAGGATGGTACTATGCGGATGTGTATTGATTATAGAGCATTGAACAAGAAGACAATAAAAAACAGGCACCCTATACCCAGGATCGATGAGCTACGTGATGAGCTTCACGGGGCTGTGTATTTCTCTAAGATTGATTTTTGTTCAGGCTATCATCAGATTTGTGTTCGTGAGGAGGATATTCCGAAGACAACATTCAAATTCCATTATGGACACTATGAGTTTCTTTTCATGCCCTATGGTCTTACTAACGCACCTGCTACATTTTAGTTTTGCATGAACCATGTGTTTAATAAGTAGTTGCGTAAGTTTTTGTTGGTATTCTTTGATGATATTCTGATATACAATAAGACATGGGAGGAGCATCTTCGACATCTTGATGAGGTACTTGGTGTTATGGAGGCACAATCATTGTATGCCAAGGCTTCCAAGTGTGAGTTTGGATTGGAGGAGATACTCTATTTAGGGCATGTGATTAGTGCCAATGGAGTACACGACGAGAAGATCAAAGCTATACAGGATTGGCCTACTCCAGGGAACATTTCAGAGTTGAGAGGTTTCTTGGGTCTTTGCAGCTATTACAGGAGGTTTGTTAGAGGCTTTTCACAGTTGGCAATACCATTGACAAATCTCATTAAGAAGGGGGCATTCCTTTGGTCTATTGAGGCACAGACAACTTTTGATCGACTTAAGGAGGTGATGAGTACTACTCTAGTGTTAGCACTACTAGATTTTACACAGTCCTTTGTACTTGAGTGTGATGCATCAGGTGAAGGTATTGGGGCTGTTTTGATGCAGAATAGGCATCCCATTGCATTTGAGAGCAGAAAATTGAGGGATGTGGAGTGCCTATATTCCACCTATGACAAGGAGATGCTTGCCATTATGCATGCTTTGGCAAAATTTCGTCAATACTTGGTAGGTGCAAAGTTTGTGGTTAGGACCGACCACAATAGCTTGAAATACTTCTTGGAGCAAAAGGATTTGAACGAGAGGCAACAAAAATGGGCCTCTAAGATACATGCATATGATTTTGACATCCAGTTTGTGAAGGGTAAAAAGAATGTTGTAGCGGATGCACTTTCTAGGAGGCCTACCATTTGCTCTTTGAGTGAGATTTCAGTTGATTGGAAATCTCAACTTTTAGTTAAGTATTCCAAATCTACTTTTGCATGCGAGATCATGGATGGATTGATTCAGGATGATAGGTATAAGGTTGTTGATGTGATATATTATAAGGATAGGATTTTCTTGGTATCTGAGTGGAAACTTAAGCAACAGATATTGAGAGCCATTCATGATACACCTCTAGCAAGGCATCCAGGTTTCTTCAAAACCTATAGGTAGGTTTGAGAGAGATTCTCATGGAAGGGTCTCAAGGTTGATGTGTTGCAGCATGTTAGAGAGTGTTTGACTTGTCAGCAAAACAAGTTTGAGCATACTTTTCCCACATTTCTTTTGTGGACTTGGCATTTGATGATAGTAGTGTTGGAGTCCAGGACAACACTTAGAGGGGGGGTGAATCAGTGTTGTATAAACTTTTAATACTTTTTGCACTTTTTAACTTACAAGATTAAGAGAGAGGAAGACATCAATGCTCTGTTAAACACATATGCACAAGTATGATAATGAAAAGTATGAATCAGGACTTCAAGAACAAATCATTAGGGCACATGAACACATGAAGACAAACAAGAAACATAACACCTGATTTGATGAGTAGAAAACCCTTAAGGGGAAGAAAAACCACTCTGAAATGCCTCACTGGCTTAATCAAAAACCTCATTGGTTACATTCAAGCCTCACTGGCTACAAACAAGTCTCACTGACCATACAAGCCTCACTGGCTACAAAGTACAATTTCAGAATAATACAAATAATACAGAGGGTTTCTCTGTTTCAATACAAACCCCTGAATTTGCCCATCCCTTTGCAATTACACTCAACTCAACCTGCATTTTATTCTTATTATCTTTGCACAATCAATTCACCTGATATTATCTCTTCACAATCAATTACATATTGTTTTCATACTTGACATGGTTCATTCTGTAAATTTGCTGCATCTGGGCATGATTCATCCAAAAACATCTCATACATCTTACAAAATATTCACTTGGTTCATTTCATTTTCTCTTCAAAATCCTCACAAAATATGTCTTCAATCCTTCATATCTCAGACTTTCAAAAAAATCACATACATAATGCACCTGCAAATTCATTATATAAAAAAATAGAATGTCCTTTCATATTCCTCTCTTCTCTGCATAAATCATCTTCAAAAATCCATTCATCTGCAAAAATAAAATCATATATATATCTCTTCTCTGTATTTTCATTTTCCCCTTCTCAAAAACAAATCTTCTATTCCTATAATAAATACAATCCATCACAATGCACCTGCAAAAATGACCTTTCATTTTTTTTTTCTCTTCATATTTCTTCTTTCATAAAAACATCTTCACAAAGAGCTTCCATCATATCAAAAAAAAATCTTCAAACAGTTTATAATCACTCTGCCCTGATAAGAATAATATCTCTCTAATATTCTCTAATATTCGGATCCTCTTCTCCAAAAGAAATCATCTGCATTAAGACCAAAAAGGAAACTATAAAGTCCCTTAAGATTTCTCACAAAAGAATTCTATTCACAAAAAAAATCTGCCCCTTTTTTATTTATTTTAGATTCCATCTTTTTGTCTTCACAGCCACGAGAAGAATTTAAAACTAGAATAAAATCTTCTTAAAAAAGAAGCTTTAAAAAATCCAAAAGAAACTGCCTAAAAATAGCCTTATAAAAGGCAAAACACTGCAGTCATATAGTAAGACATTCAAATGCACGTCAAAGTGGACGTTGGAAGAGTAGAGGTCGAGATTCAAATATGAACCATTGATTTAATACTGCGCGCTCATCAAATTTTAAATGAAGACCATTGATTTCCTTTTTCCCACTTGAGCTCATATCGTGGAGACCAGCGCAGGTGGTAGTGCTAGGTAGAGGGGCCAGTTATTCCACGATGCCAATACCCATAGGTTATAACTAAAGTGCCCTTCGACCTGCTATCTCAGGTCAACAAACGATTATAACATAAAGTGAAAATGTCATATACGGGCAGTAGGGTTTTAACCTTAATGAAATAGATTAAGGTTTATTCATTGAAACAAAAAGATTTTTGGACACCCCTCAAAAACATGGAGACCATTTTTAGGAACAGAGATGTAGACATCCTATGGCAGAGAACTTATCAAGAAAATGAAGACCACCAAGTACACAACATTATGAAGCATACAATTCTATCTCTTGAAGCACATCAACATAAACCATGAATTATGACAATATGAAGATCTTTTCATACCAACAAATTCAGTCAACATCAAATCATCTTGTGACTCTCTGATGATGAAGACATTTGATCCTATGATGATATGCTCTGGCAAATGTGATATCCTCATTATCAACATCAAACTATGAATACTTGAAGCACCAAAGACAATGATATGTCTTGATCATGCATGTGTGAACTCCTCAATGCATCATGGAAATTAACTCATGAACAACTATCTCTTGTAAAGCATCTTGTACATGAACAAAGAATAAGAAGACAATGCACATGCACATCTTTGAATCACCTTATTATATCATGCATGCTGCCATCAAATATCATTTAACATAAAATTGCCACCTCTTGTTCTTGATTATCATTGACAGATTCTTGAAGACTTGGACATTACCAAACCAACTGAGATTATCCTTTCACATCACAAGTATGATACAAGATCTTCTACATGATGCAATCTGTCAAGTTCCTTCATCAACCCTTTGTCATGATCTTGATGAGCAACAAACTCCTTCAACTCCATCAATGAACTGAGATCTCTTAAGACCATATCATAAGCTATAGAAGAAGATGAACATGAAGGCATCCTTAGGCATGAACATTAAGCAAGATCATTAACTCAATCCCTCAATAAACATTTTGACATAAAGCAATGCAGATCTTGACATAAAGACCCTGACTATTTGAACACTATATCAACCATGTAACATCAATCACCATGTGAACTTCCTGAATTATTATGAAGACTCTGAACCAATACTATTAACACCTCTACTTTGAGGATCAACATAACATTGATACCAAACACCTTGTACATTATCATGAAGAATGATGAAGTCAACATGAAAGCCTTCTTAGGTGAACTAATAAACAACAAGTAGCAGATGACTAAACTCCTGATTGGCAACTCATTATCAACTTTGCATCAAATCTCATTACTGAACTTGCAGCAACTCTATGAGATTGATGTCTTCAACATCCTAAGGCATAGCAATCATCAAATGTAGATCAATAATATCAAAACATCAAATGATCAATATCAAAGCATCAACACATCATGGCATGTAAATAGGCAGCATTATCTTGTTCCAAGTCATTTTATGAACAAGTTATCTCCTGACATAGGATGAGGCATGAACACTGTAATATCTCGAATGGATATTGCTTTGAAATTTTGAATGCTATGAAATTCTAATTGAAATTTTTGCCTTGCTGATATGAATTTTCTGATTTGAATTTTTCTTAATGCAATCAATATTTTCACAAACCGCTTTCACTCATATGTTTAGAAAGTAGTGTAGATGGAAAGATTTCAATATCACAATGAAATAACACCTTATGATGAAGTTATGCTCAAATGAAATCAATGAAAACATGAGAATGACATAAGCGGAAACAAGCTTCACTTCTTAATTTATTTCAAGGGCTGGTTACAAATGACATTTGGCTGTAGCTTACAATCAACAAGTCTGATTTGAAAATCAGATCACATACATTATGCAAATTTGCCCAAAATACATAGCAAACCCTAGTCCAATGATAGTAGAATGAAACCCTAGGTAGCCATGATGAAAAACATATCAACCCTTGACTGATTTGTGACTGTAACAACACTTTTTCAGGTTTGATATGACTGCAACAAAACCTGATATGACTGATATGAAATCTGCCTTCAAACCCTAGGCTAAAACCATGCAAAACCTTCTCCAAAATGAAGCGATAGGGCTGGATATTGAGCTATTTGAACCTTGGAACAATAAGAGATGATCAATGCTCTGAATATATGACTGATGTAAGTCTGATTGGGTCTGATATACACCTGTACCTGATTGAAATCTGCCTAGAACTGCTGAAACTCACTCAAAAATGCAAAAATTGCCCAAATCATGAAATCGCCTATGCTAGAAAGATGCTGATTTAACCCAGCTTGCACCTCATGACTAAAATATGATGAAATGTGAATGATAATGAATCTGAAACACAATTTCAGCAACTTGTAATGAATTTCCAGCCAACCCACAAAGCCAAACTCCTCAAAATTGAAGCACCATCATGCCAAAATGCATCAATTTGTGTCTATAAGCCAAATAATTCCAATATGCGATCAAATCTGCCTTATTCTCCTTAGAACCTGCAAAAACACTCCATAGTAACATGCCATTTAAGCTCTATGATGAATACTGATTGCATCCACCTCTCAAAATGGGAATGGGGCCATCACCAAACCCTAGTTATCAAGGGATCATCACCTTGATTGGACTGAAATTTGTCTTCAGCAAAGAGATAAACTCAATATGCAAAAACCAAGTCAAAAACATGATTTCAAATGACTCCTAGCTGCTCCTTATAAAGCCTTCACTCCAAATAGGTCTGAAAATTTTTGTGTACACAATCACTTATTAAATGATGGTTTTTATGTACACAATCACTTAACTTTATTAAATGACGGTTTTTATGTACACAATCACTTAACTTTATTAAATGATTGTTTTTGTGTACACAATCACTTAACTTTATTAAATGATTGTTTTTGTGTACACAATAACACTTTATTTTATAAAGTGTTTTAAATTGACTCAAGTAACTTAATAAAATATTAATTTTATAAAGCAATTAAAAATACTTTATAAAATTAATTTATAGTTAGAACCTTTTTAAGTTACTTGCAAAATGGGGACATTACAAACACCTTCATGTGAAGCCTCCTATTGAAGCATGAACAACTCTTAAACACAATGAGTAAGACAAACACCATCAAGACACCTTTTGACATCAATGACAATCAACTTCCATCAAGTAGAGCTCCTCGAGCTAAGGAGTTGATGCAGGATACACAAGACATTCTTAGGATACTTAAGGATAATATTCAGCAGGCACAAAATCAGCAGAAGATATATGTGGATAGACATCGCATTGAGAGAACATTTGATGTGGATGACTTGGTATTTTTGCTCCTACATCCATATAGACAGAGTACTTTGAAGAAGAGTGGTGCAGAAAAACTCAAAGCCAAGGTTTTATGGTCCCTACATGATAGTGAGGAGAGTTGGCGAGGTTGCATCTGAGCTTGATTTGCCAGCAGAGAGCCGAATACATAATATGTTTCGTGTGTCATGCCTCAAAGGCATTGGGACAACATGTGGTTTCTTCTTCAGATCTTCTACCTCTTGATGAAGAGGGCATGTTGATTTTAGAGCCTGACAACATTGTTGATATGATGTCATGTCCCCATTTTTCAAGTAAGTTAAAAGTGTCCTAATTGTAAATTAATTTTATATATTTTAATTGCTTTATAAAATTAATATTTTATTAAATTACTTGAGTATTTAAAAACACTTTATAAAATAAAGTGTTATTGTGTACACAAAAACAAACATATAAAAAGGTCATGTGTAAGCATTTAAAATTGTATAAGTGTGACCGTGTACACAAAAACCTTTGTGAAGGTTTTAAAAGGAGAGTTGAGATCCATTTGGGATCATGCTTGTGTTGATGTTTATGTCTTTTGTCAAGTTGTATTCAGCTGATGTCAAGGTGATGTTCCTTTGCATTTGTAGAAATCGGTTTGGTGATGCTCCCTTATTGACATTGAGGTGAAGTTGCTTCGGACTTCATAGTTGTGCTTCAAGTGTTTTGGGTTTTGGTATTTTGCTTGAGTTGTCGATATTTGGTCGGGGACCATTTTATCGATTTATTGAAGACCTTTGTATGTAGATTTTAGAATAATTCAGACATCTTTGTTGAAGAATTTGAAATATATATATAGTGGTTTGATCTATATATTTGCCTTAATATTTGCATGAGTTCGTGGATTTTATGTGTGATTTTATAGATGCTAGTAAAGACGGGAACAATTTCTGACAAAAATATCTAGTCAACCATTTCATCAGTAAATCTTTATTTTTCCTTAAGGCAGTTCGTGAGTTTATAAAGGAAAATTTGTGGTATTGGACTTTATATGGTTTGCAGGCTTATTAGGAGACAGTTTCTGCAAAAACGGACAGCGTGGGTCCTAGCAAAGAGCTTATAGGAATTCAAACTTGTGTTTAAAGATATTTTCAATATTAAGGAATTTATGTGATATTTTGTTCAAAAGGAATTTGTGGCATGACTTTAAGAGAATTTGAGTGTAACTTGGAGACTTTTTCCTATGATCAACTACTATAAGGCACTGCACCATGTAAAGTGGCGTGGAATTAGGAGAAAGGGGAATCGCATAAAATGATCATGGGATTCTTTATTTGAAGTTGATGATATAAAGAATTAATCGTGGGCTTTGATAGTAAAGTAAATCTGCATGGAGTATTTTTAGCACTGATTTCAACAAGGAGATGACGTGGACACTATAAACATTAGATCGCTATCAAAGATTGTTAAAGGCTGTTATTATATGAGTGCTGTCGCTTGCTGGTTTATAAGTGTTATGTGTTTGAGATAAAGGAAGACTTGAACTTGCATATCGTAGGCTCAGTTTGTGGCAGCGCCAACATTAAGAGTAAACCTCATCAGCAAACCTTGGATCATTCGGCTACAACAGTATATGATGTTATAAATTGATCTGGGTATGTTATCAACCATCATTCATCTCTGATATGGTTTGTATTCTTACAGAAATAAACAACAGTACATTTCAGTCTTGAATGTAATTAGTTTTCCACATTCAAATCTTTAATTTGAATGAATCAATTCTCTTCTATTTTATTCCTATTGTTATAGAAGTGTTGCTATATTGAGACATTGGTTTACTGAGCTCTATGATTGAATTCAAGCAAGTTTTAGAATCAACATAGCAAATATCCCAGTCAGGGATATTACAGTGGTATCAGAGCCATGATCCTGCCAACCAGAGGGTCATCAATCAGATTTTGCTTCAACGGGTTATATCAATGGGTGCCTCACCTACAGAAGAGAAGATGATGGAAAGAATATCTACAAGTAAGAAGATTGATAAGTATGGTAAACCGGCAGTCTTTGAAGATTCCAAATCAGCAAGTATTGTTGAGAGAGAGTTGGAAGAAAAGATTTACAGGGCAGGAAAAAAATTAGAACATCTATCTCAGCCAAAGGGGGTTCTTCTAAGTACTTTGGAGGAGGTAGAGGCTTGTTTATGCAAGGTTGGACAAGAACCATCTCGAACAATGCAACTTGCTATAACTCCATTAGTTTGTTCTTTGGCTAAGCCACAATTTATGAGACATCATGATGAGGTAATAAAACTTGCAACTATCTCATGCATCAGTGAAATTATGAGGATAACAGCTCCTAATGAACCTTATTACAGCCATATTATGAAAGAAGTACTTCAGATCATGGTGGCAAGCTTTAAAGGTTTGGATGACATCAAGAATCCTTATTTTGCTAAGAGGGTAAAACTACTTGAAACATTTGCAAGATGCAGATTTGAGAACATTATGTTATCCATTAATTGTGAAGAGATCATTCATGAAATGTTTCATATATTTTGGAGTGTTATTGATGAGGTTCACCCTTGTAGTGTGATTACTTCTATGCAATCCGTCATGTCTTCGGTTTTATATGAGGATGATGCTCCAAAGTATTGGGTTGTTTGGAAATGTGAGCAAGATGTGTCACCCATGGCACATGAGTTGTTAAGGAGATTGGTGGAACAACATAAGGATAGAGAAATTTCACATATGATATGCAAAAATCTACATGAAGAATTTGTTAAGCATGCTGATTTGACTCGAGAGGGCATGAGGACAACTTTGGGTAATGATTTGTCTACATCATCTTTGCATGAGGTTTCACTTGAGGCTTTTACATTAGAAGCTAGCATAGAGCATGTTAATGATATGGGTAGTGATGGTATGGATTCTTTGGGTGATCATATTGCTTCTTCACCTACACATGATGAAAAATCAAACTATGGCAGCCAAGGATAGTTGGAACAAAAGCCCTTGGTTTGGGAAGACTTGCAAGATCAAATGGTGGTGAAGGAAGATAGAATAATTCAAGCATTGTCAAGAATGGATAGCACTCACAAACACCTAGAAGACCTCATTTGGACAGGCCAAAAAGAAGAAAGGCAAAAAGGAATGGAACATGGTATTTCTCATACACATTTGCATCCTTTCAAAGAGGCTTTGGAGTTAATAAAAGAAGACTATTTACAAATGGTTAGAGATAGAGACATGGCTATCCAATTGGTGAAAGATCAAGATAGAAAGATTGTTGATCTTTGTATACTTTTGAGTAGGCATAATCTGGTGCAGTTACGGTAGGAGGGTTCACAAAATAAACTATCTGGACCGTGCAACAAGAGTAAACACAGCGGAAACAACTTAAGGAAATGGAACAAATGCATATTCATTCATTCAGTATATCATAAAATTCAAATACAATCTGGCCGACAACATGCGGGCTTACAATTAGGGCTCACAGGCCTGATTACATACATGCGCAAGATAAAGCTTTGAAGCTCCTTTGCACAAAACCTAAACTATCGATCTTCTAAATCATGAGAACTTGATAACTACTTTCCTAAGGATCTATTACATCAATATATATCATTTCCGGACCAACAGATTCCTCCACGTCGGCTAAGGAAGGTCACAAACTCCAATGAAGAGCTATAATGTGTTCATAGATAGGTCGGACCTAAATGCATAGAACACTTCCTCAAATGAATGGAACAACATGCAGACCCTCGGGGAAGGTCGGCCACGAACCAAAGGACATTGAATGATGTGTCATTGAGATCCACAAGTCAAGGAATGATCCGCAAGCCTTCTCCTTTAGTTGATTGTTTGAGACTGTCAGGATGCTTTGTTCTGAGAAAACAGTCGATCTTTTGATAGCGATATCTTTCCGATAACTGATCCAAATTCTTTGAATTCTTGATATGATGTAGATGAATGCATGTAGATGCTAAGTCCAGATCCGCAAGATGTGAAATGCCAATACCGGACCACAAGCTAAAACTGCTTCTGACTGAACTGCCTAAACTAAACTTGGAAAATGAAAGAACTGAAAAACTGAAACGCAAATGTTTTTGGTTGATGCAAGATTGCTCTTGAACCAGGGATGCTCCTGCATTAGACATTCGGGGTTATTGAAAAAGTGATTCCCTCACTTTGCCGGGGCTAAGGGAGAACCAAGACGGTCCACCTCAGCCTGGGAAATCCATGATGAATCTTATTCTGGTCTGCCCTTCCACTTCACAAGATATTCTTTGTATTGCCCTCCTCTAGTGCTGCGTCTAACTCTGTTGTCCAAAATGTCTTCAATCTGTTCCGGTGCTTGTTGTGGTAACTGCTTCTTCAAGTCTTCTTCCATGCTGTCATTGAACTCTGCTTCATGATACTGATATACATCTGCAATGTTGAAAATAGGTGATATACCCAAAGTCTTCGGTAACTCCACTTATGCATTTCTAGAATCAAATTTTCTGAGTATCTTACAAGGTCCAAACTGCATCTTCAACTTGTTATATGTCCCAACTAGAAATCTTTCCTTTCTCAAGTACACCATTACTTCATCTACCTCTTCAAATTCCTTATGTCTTCTCTTCTCATCTGCCTTTTCCTTATATTTACTATTCATGTCCTCTAAATGCTTCTTCACTTGATTATGCACTATCTTCATGTGATTTGCAAATTCTTCTGCTTTTGCACTTCTCTTTTCTTCCATACAAATGTCCCTCAATTCTGCAACTCCTCTAGGATTCACTCCGGTCACAATCTCAAAAGGTGTTCTTCCGGTACTCCTATTTACTGAATTATTGTATGCAAACTCTACTTGTGAAAGAATTATATCCCAACTTCCTGTCTTCTCTCCAACCAAACATGCCAACAAGTTTCCCAAACTCCTATTCACTACCTCTGTCTGTCCATCTGTCTGTGGATGAAAAGTTGAACTGAACTTCAAATCTGTCTTCATCTTCTTCCAAAGTGTCTTCCAAAAATATCTAACAAACTTTGTATCTCTGTCTGAAACTATACTCTTAGGTAATCCATGCAATCTCACAATCTCCTTGAAAAATAGGTCAGCTACATGCATTGCATCAGTTGTCTTCTTACAAGGTATGAAATGAGCCATCTTTGAAAATTTGTCAACCACTACAAATATTGAATCATATCATCTTTGTGTCTTAGGCAATCCCATCACAAAATCCATGCTTATGTCTTCCCAAGGTCTCTCCGGTACTGTCAAAGGTTTATACAATCCAGTGTTCTGACTATTCCCTTTTGCAACTTGACAAACTCTACAACTTTGCACAAATCTCCTAACATCCTTATGTATCTGAGGCCAAAAGTAGTTTTCACTCACCAAAGCCACTGTCTTGTCAATGCTAAAATGTCCTGCCAATCCACCACTATGCTTCTCCTTGATCAAATTATCTCTCATTGAACTTCTAGATATGCACAACTGACTTCTTTTGAACAACATAACTTCTTGAATGAAATAGTCCAACCACTTACTCCTATCTGTCACAACAGGTTCCTTACATGCTTTCCAAGGTTCTGCAAAATCAGTGTCTCCCTCATACATGTTCTTCAATTCATCAAAACCCAACACTTCAACTTTCATCTTTGTCAACAAGTTTCTTTTTCTACTCAATGCATCAACAACTTTGTTTGATTTTCCACTCCTATGCTTCAACACAAAAGTATAACTTTGCATGAACTCTACCCATCTCATATGTCTCTAATTCAACTTACCTTGACTGTTCAAATACTGCAAAGCCTGATGATCTATATAGAACACAAACTCCTTAGGCAACAAATAATGTTTCCACTTCTTCAAGGCTTGAATTATGGCATAGAACTCTTGATCATAAATTGAATATCTTCTCCTTGCATCATTCAACTTCTCATTGAAATATGCTACTGATCTAGCTTCTGACTTAACACTGCTCCAATTGCATTTCCACTCGCATCACAATCAACTTGAAATGCCTTATTGAAATCTGGTAATGCCAAAACATATTGCTCTGTCACTTTCTGCTTCAATAACTCAAAACTTTTATCTGCTCCTGATGTCCACTTGAAATCTTTTCTGTCACCTCTCATTGTCTCTATCATAGGATTACAAACTGAATTGAAATTTCTGATGAACTTCCGATAGAAACTAGCCAATCCATGAAATGATCTAACCTCTCCAATGCTCTCCAGTGTAGGCCATTCAACAATTGCTTTCACTTTCTCAGGGTACATCTTCAATCCTTCCGCATAAATCACAAATCTCAAATATACTAGTTCTTCTTTTATGAAACTACACTTCTTGATGTTTATCAACAATTTCTCTTCTCTCAACCTCTGCAAAACTTGTCTAATATGCCACAAATGTTCCTCTTTTGTTTTACTGAAAATCAGAATATCATCCAAGTATACAATCACAAACTTACCCAAGAATTTCTTTAGAATTTCATTCATCAATCTCATGAAAGTACTCAGTGCATTTGTCAATCCAAAGGGCATCACTAACCACTTATATAATCCTTCATTTGTCTTAAAACCAATTTTCCATTCATCACCTTCTCTGATTCTGATCTGATGGTATCCACTCTTCAAATCTATCTTTGTGAAATATTTTGCTCCACTCAAACAATCCATGATATCATCCATCCTAGGTAAAGGAAATCTATACTTAACTGTGATCTTGTTTTTGCTCTAGGGTCAGTACACATTCTCCATTCTCCATCCTTCTTCGGTGCTAGCACTACAGTTACTGCACAAGGGCTCAAATTTTCTCTGATCAAACCTTTTCTCAACAACTCTTGTATCTATCTATTCAATTCTTCATTCTCTGCCGGTGTCATTCTATGCGTTGCTTTGTTAGGCAAACTTGCTTCCGGTATAAGATCCATGTGATGACTGATACTCCTTATAGGTGGTAATACTTCAAGTACATAATTTGATATGAGGTCTTCGTACTCTATCAACAATTCTCTTATCTCCTCCGGTTGTGATTCTTTAGTCTCTTTCTTCAATGTTTTAGGCTTCTTAGGAATAAAGGTATAACACATATTCTCATGTCTCAAACCATCCAGAAATTTTCTTCCATCTACCAAGCAAATTCTAGCATTCCCACACACTTCACCCTTAGGATCATCTTCCAAAGGAATCAAAGTAATCCTCTTTCCATTTGCTGTTATAGTATATGTATTCTTTCTCCCATGATGTATAGCTTTTCTATTATACTGCCAAGGTCTACCCAACATGATATGACATACATCCATAGGCATAATATCACACAAGACTTCATCATGATATGATCCAATATGAAATTTCACCAAACATTGTTCACTCACTGGTACCTTATGATCATCTTGAATCCATGCTATTTGATAGGGCTTAGGGTGTTTCAATCTTTCCAATTTCAGCTTAGTCACCATCTCCTCTGAAACTAGGTTATCTGAAATACCACTATCAATTACAACTTTACAATACTTACCTTCTGATTTGCATCTAGTTCTGAACATATGTAATGTCCCTTACTTGACTTGCCCTAGAATTCGCTTGTGAATTAGGTTTAGGGTTTCTTCTCTTTTAATGGGGTAACCTTGGGTTGAATAGATCACATGTTCTTTTGAATTAGTACCTGCAGCATCATGTATATTCAAGTCCATATTGCTGCATGTTAGTTTTAATATCTAATATTCATTAGTCCAACATAAACACTCTTGCAATTTGAAACACATAGGTAAAAGAAAACATTCATCATGCCAGGGGAGGGGAAGACATAAGCCCTTAGTAGCCTAAAGGCCTACCACAGTCCTATTGCCCAATCCCTTGACTCAGGCCTATGGGGGCATATCCTTTTGCCCAATCCCTCGTCTCGAGCCTATGGGGGCATGTTGCAATGTGGGACTTCCATCCCTCCATAGTCCAAACCCTTGACTCAGGCCTACGGGGGCATAATGCCCAAACCCTTGTCTCAGGCCTATGGGGACGAAACCTTAGATGGGGTTTATAGGCAATCTACTAAGGTTTATGCATTCTCCCTTCCTAGTTAAATCACAAACGCAATACATGCAATTTCCACACACATTTCCAAAACATACAATTTGCCTTTATTATTATGAATGGTGTTATACAGTAATATATGATACAACATGAGATATATTTGTAATGTCCCTTTTTGTCTGCTGCGACTTTTCTTGAGTTGGCCTCATGCCTATTCTTTAATATTTATATATTATAGTATTTGTTATAATATTAATAATATCTTTATATTATATTATTATATATGTTATTAATAGTATTATATATATATTATTATAATATTATTTATTATTGTTGTTATAATATCATAATTATTATAGTGTTATCATGAATATAATTTTTAATAATGTTTAATCGTGCCGATCTCTATTGGAACATCACATCCTTTATCTACTATATATATATTTATTTATTTATTTTTACTTGAATCATTCCTCCCATTTGCTGCTGATGCACGTATCTCTATATATTAATTTATGATATCTTTCCTACTTATGACTCAGAAATATATATATATATATATAATGCAGATCTAAATATATGTATTTATCGGATACTCTTGTTATATTTTCTTCCGATGATGTTTTCCTGCTATCTCACAACCTTTATTTATTTCCCTTTCAAGGGATATGTTCGAAGAGGCACGTCTCTTATTATGCTTGGTGGTAAAAGACATACTTACCCTCTTATAATTTTTATTACTTTATATTAATTCCCTTTTGTGGTAAAACTAGTTCTAACCATACGTAGCTCCCTTATCATAAGAGGATAGGTTAAAAGATGTTTATTTATATTATTATTTATTTATATTATATCATTATAATAAATGATATATTATTTATATTATATCATTTATATCATAATAAATGATATATGATTTATATTATATTATTTATAGTTATATTACAATATAAGATAATAATAATAATATTTGTATTTATATTATTAGATATATTAATAATATATTATTTATTTACATTATTTGTATTTATATTATATCATTATAATAAATGATATATGATTTATATTATATTATTTATATGTGTTATTTATAAATATAATAATAATATATTTTGTTAATTGTTTTAAATAAATATTATTTAAATATATTAAATATATTCCATTTATAATATTATTCATATCTTTAATTTGAATGAATAATATATAATGGATTCAATTATAAATGACTAATATAGGGACATAACATACTTTTCCTCTGTGGTGGTTCCTCATCTGTCTCTACTTGAAATAGTGCTTTCCTCATCACCAATGATTCTCCTTTCTTTGGTTTGCCAATTGAACTAGGTGATTCAACAGGGTCTTCTTCCACATAGGCTGCTCTTCCATTGTTCTCTATCTTTTTACTTGTACTACCCTGATTACATTCAAATGCTCTATGTCCATACATCCATAGGCATGATATCACACAAGACTTCATCATGATATGATCCAATATGAAATTTCACCAAACATTGTTCACTCACCAGTACCTTATGATCATCCTGAATCCATGCTATTTGATAGGGCTTAGGGTGTTTCAATCTTTCCAATTTCAGCTTAGTCACCATCTCCTCTGAAACTAGGTTATTTGAACTACCACTGTCAATTACAACTTGACAACACTTACCTCCTGATTTGCATCTAGTTCTGAACAGACTTTTCCTCTGCGGTGGTTCCTCATTTGTCTCTACTTGAAATAGTGCTCTCCTCATCACCAATGATTCTCCTTTCTCTGGTTTGCCAACTGAACTATGTGATTCAACAGGTTCTTCTTCCACATAGGCTGCTCTTCCACTGTTCTCTGTCTTCTTACTTGTACTACCTTGATTACATTCAAATGCTCTATGTCCTTCACCTCCACACTTGAAACAAGTACCTCTGAATGTTCTCTTATCAAATCCTCTTCCTTCTCTTCTGTATCCTTCATTCCGGTATGCACTAGGGTTTCCTTTCTGGTAAAAAATTCTGTCATCTCTCCGGAAAACACTGTTATCTCTATCCTCCTTAAATGGGCTGTCAAACTTGTTTTGCTTCGGATATGATCCGTCTCCTCCAGAATAAGTCCTTCCTCTCTGAAATTTACCTCCTTTGCCTCTCTGTCTCTGATCATGTCTCTTATTCAACTTCTCTTTAACTTTCAGGGCAAACTGATATGCTTCCTCCAAAGATGTCATCCTTACCAGGCTTAGTTCCTCTTGAATGTTCAATCTCAGTCCATTGATGTATCTAGCCACTTTCTCCTTGTTTTCTTTGCTATGTCCTGTCCTTATGATCATTTTATGGAATTCTTCAATGTACTCCTTCACAGATTTCTCTTTTTGTCTCAGGTTTTGCAATCTTTTCAACAGCTCCAACTCACAGTCAATAGGTATAAACTGATTCTTCAACTTTGTCACCATCCAGTCCCACTTTGTAATCTTTTCTTTCTCTCTTCTGTTTCTTTCCAACTGAACTTCTTTCCACCATATAGCAGCATGTCCCTTCAACTTTGTCTTTGCAAATTTCACCTTCTCTAGATCTTCAACTTCTTGATATTCAAAGTATTCTTCCATGTCATTTATCCAGTCAATCAATTCTTCAAGGTTCAGATTGTCAGTATAATTCGACACATCAACTCTAGGTCTCTTTCCAATCTTTGAAATAGCTCACAACATCTTTACTTGATCTGATTCTTCTTCTTCACCACCTTCTAGGGTTTCGCCAGTTTGTTCAACAGATTGAAATTCTTCATCACTTTCAACATTACGTCTAGGTGTCAATCCTCTTCGCCTATCTTCCTTGACAACATCCAAACGAATTCGCATTGTTCTCATCAATTCCATCATCTCATCCATTCTATTATAGCCATTGTACCAACAGGAGGAACTCTTCTCGGCGGCATCTTCTTCGGATCAAGTGCAAACTGCCTCAAATTCGGCAATCGGACTACAAGCTACAATTGCCTCTCAATCGGTGATCGGTTGCGCACAAGTAACCTGCCTCGGATCAGTGACCTATCCACAACAAGATCTTACAGAATTCCCTCGCCAATTTCACTTGTTTCGCTCCCAATGATTCGAACTTTCTCTCTGATACCATTTGGTGCAGTCACGGTAGGAGGGTTCACAGAATGAACTATCTGGACTGTGCAGCAAAAGTAAACACAACGGAAACAACTCAAGGAAATGGAACAAATGCAGATTCAGTCATTCAATATATCATAAAATTCAAATACAATCTGGCTGGCAACATGCGGGCTTACAATTAGGGCTCACAGGCTTGATTACATACATGCGCAAGATAAAACTTTGAAGCTCCTTCGCACAAAACCTAAACTGTCGATCTTCTAAATCATGAGAACTTGATAACTACTTTCCTAAGGATCTATTACATCAATATATATCATTTCCGGACCAACAGATTCCTCCGCGTCAGCTAAGGAAGGTCAAACTCCAATGAAGAGCTGTAACGTGTTCATAGATAGGTCGGACTTAAATGCATAGAACACTTCCTCAAACGAATTGAACAACGTGCGGACCCTCGTGGAAGGTCGGCCACGAACCAAAGGAAATTGAATGATGTGTCATTGACATCCGCAAGTCAAGGAATGATCTGCAAGCCTTCTCCTTTAGTTGATTGTCTGAGACTGTCAGGGTGCTTTGTTCTGAGAAAATAGTTGATCTTCTGATAGCGATATCTTTCCGGTAATTGATCCAAATGCTCTGAATTCTTGATATGATGTAGATGCTAAGTCCAGATCCGCAAGATGTGAAATGCCAATACCAGACCACAAGCTGAAACTGCTTCTGACTGAACTGCCTGAACTGAACTTGGAAAATGAAAGAACTGAAATACAAACAAACTGAAATGCAAATGTTTTTGGTTGATGCAAGATTGCTCTTGAACCAGGGATGCTCCTGCATCATAATAACTCCCTGCATAATTCAGAAAATCAGTCCTTCATAAAAGCTATTCCTATACAAGATGACAAGGCAAATGGTGTAGAAGTTGAACAAGTTGAGGAAAGGATTGAAGAATCATACAATAAGGAACCTTTTAGCCTTGTGACATTCAGTAATGAAGACTTCTTTGTGCCACTTCCACCCCTAATCACTTGGGAAGAAGAGGAAACAAATCAAGACTTGATGGTGTTTGATGACACCCATAGTGGACCAGCCACTCAAGAGTTGTCTTTGATGGGTGTTCAAGGCATCCATAACACATCTTTGGTTATGTCACCAATTGATTATGATATGGCAGCTTTTTATTTGTTGATTAGTGACTTCATCTTCATTGATTCATCATGGGTTAGTAGCCGTCCTACTTGGAATTCCATTGCACTTTCTGATTTTTCATGGTCTACATCCGCTATTTAGTTGCTTGGGAGTGTGTGGAGGCATGTTTATTTGCTAGACATTGAAGCATATGATTTCAGTTGTGATTCGCATAATACATTGATTTTCATTGGAGAGGATCATCCTACTCTTGAAGGGAAACCACATCATTTTGATGATGCTCTCTCATTGGCACATGTGGATGGTTATTCTTCATTGTTGAGTAGTGAAGTATGTGATTTCAGTTTTAGCACAACAGGAATGGATACATTTGTATTTAGCATCCTTCGTCTATTCATGTCACTATTCAATGGTAGAAGGATTTTTAACTTCATTGGTTCATTGCTTTGCATCTATACCTTCATGATTGGCATCTATTTTGGTTTGGATGTGTTTGAGTCATTGTGCGACAGCGGAAGTGGTCCCAGGATCTTCTACATCAGCAACCTTGAGGAGATACGTTTGAGCATGATTGAGGAGCCTAGACTGATTTGGGATCCAGGGATTGATTGAGTTCAGTTTTTCTTCCCATTGCTTGGGGACAAACAATGTCGGGAAGGGAGGGCTGTCATGTCCCCATTTTTGCAAGTAACTTAAAAGTGTCCTAATTGTAAATTAATTTTATAAAGTATTTTAATTGCTTTATAAAATTAATATTTTATTAAGCTACTTGAGTATTTAAAAACACTTTATAAAATAAAGTGTTATTGTGTACACAAAAACAAACATTTAAAAAGGTCACGTGTAAGCATTTAAAATTGTATAAGTGTGACCGTGTACACAAAAACTTTTGTGAAGGTTTTAAAAGGAGAGCTGAGATCCATTTGGGATCATGCTTGTGTTGATGTTTATGTCTTTTGTCAAGTTGTATTCAGCTGATGTCAAGGTGATGTTCCCTTGCATTTGCAGAAATCAGTTTGGTGATGCTCCCTTACTGACATTGAGGTGAAGTTGCTTCAGACTTCACAGTTGTGCTTCAAGTGTTTTGGGTTTTGGTATTTTGCTTGAGTTGTCGATATTTGGTCGGGGACCATTTTATAGATTTATTGAAGACCTTTGTATGCAGATTTCAGAATAATTCAGACATCTTTGTTGAAGAATTTGAAATATATAAATAGTGGTTTGATGTATATATTTGCCTTCATATTTGCATGAGTTCGTGGATTTTATGTGTGATTTTATAGATGCTGGTAAAGAGGGAACAATTTCTGATAGAAATATCCAGTCAACCATTTCATTAGTAAATCTTTATTTTTCCTTAAGGCAGTTCGTGAGTTTATAAAGGAAATTTTGTGGTATTGGAGTTTATATGGTTTGCAAGCTTATTAGGAGACAGTTTCTGCAGAAATTGACAGTGTGGGTCCCAGCAAAGAGCTTATAGGAATTCAAACTTGTGTTTAAAGATATTTTCAATATTAAGGCATTTATGTGATATTTTGTTCAAAAGGAATTCATGGCATGACTTTAAGAGAGTTTGAGTGTAACTTGGAGACTTTTTCCTATGATCGACTATTATAAGGCACCGCAGCATGTAAAGTGGTGTGGAATTAGGAGAAAGGGGAATCGCATAAAATGATCATGGGATTCTTTATTTGAAGTTGATGATATAAAGAATTAATCGTGGGCTTTTGATAGTAAAGTAAATCTGCGTGGAGTATTTTTAGCGCCGATTTCAACAAGAGATCACGTGGACACTATAAACATTAGATTGCTATCAAAGATTGTCAAAGGCTGTTATTATATGAGCGTTGTCGCTTGCTGGTTTATAAGTGTTATGTGTTTGAGATAAAGGAAGACTTGAACTTGCACATCGTAGGCTCAATTTATGGTAGCGCCAGCATTAAGAGTAAACCTCATTAGCAAACCTTGGATCATTCGGCTACAATAGTATATGATGTTATAAATTGATCTGGGTATGTTATCAGCCATCATTCATCTTTGATATGGTTTAAATTCTCACAGAAATAAACAACAGTACATTTCAGTCTTGAATGTAATTAGTTTTTCACATTCAAATCTTTAATTTGAATGAATCGATTCTCTTCTATTTTATTCCTATTGTTATAGAAGTGTTGCTATGTTTAGACATTGGTTTACTGAGCTCTATGATTGAATTCAAGCAAGTTTCAGAATCAACATAGCAAATATCCCAGTCAGGGATATTACAATATGAGGGAGCACAAGTTGCGTAGTCGAGTCATTAGAGAGTATTTGGTGCGATGGAGAGGTTTGCCATTAGAGGATGCTACATGGGAAGAAAAGCAACTTTTGGAGCATCCTAATCTTCGATTGCTTGAGGACAAGCAATCTCGGGAAGGGAGGACTGTCATGCCCCCATTTCCGGAGTGATCACATGTGGAGTTTATGATTAGCCTATTCACCATTCCCGTAGGCTAATACATTCGGTAAGGGAATGATTTTGTTTTGAGCTTGGTTCTAAAGGATGGAAATCTATAATGTTGGCTCAACTAGTGTTTTTATTGGATTTTTGGCTAAGTGTTGCCAAGTCATATTGTTTATCTAGCCAAAATATCATGTTCTTCTAGTGGATAGAGAACGGGAAAATGGGAAATGCAATATTTCAAATTGTATTTTCATTATTTCATTGGTTGATTCAAATTGATGCCAAGTGGACAAAAGGGAAAATGCCAATATTTAATTGCATTTTCAAAATATATTTCATCTAGAACTTGCAACGCCACTTGGAGGTTGACGCCACCCTTGGAGGAGATAAAATAATAATAAAAGTTGGCTTGATTGATTGGGTTTTGTGCCAACGCTCAAAGGAAAAGATGATTTCAAGTTATCTTCATCGGATCATGCGCCCAACGCCTAGGAGGAGTTCTCAAATATTAATAAAATATTGTTCTTGCTTTGGATTATGAGCCAACGTTTAGGTCAAGATGAATAAAATAATTGATATTATTCGCCCAAGGAGAGGATCAACACCACAAAGAGGTAACATTTAAAAATAATATTGTTTCAATTGCCAATGTGGATCACTGCCCAAGACAAGAAGGATTTTAAATGATAAAATATCATTTCTTCATGGTTCACTATACAAGGAGGGAGTTTGAAGTTCCAAAGGAGCAAAAATCGTTTGGAGAAAAAATCGGCAAACCAAAAGTATAAGATTTTTTCAAAAAATCGGAAAAAATCAGAAAAAAAATTGGGAAAGAATCGGATTAAAAAAATTAAATATTTATAAAATATTATATTTTTTAATATATATAATTATAATTATAGTTATATAATATATTATAATTATATATAATATTATAAATTATATTTTATAATTTATATATAAATTATAATAAAATTATATCTAATATTATAAATTATATTTTATAATTTATATATAAATTATAATAAAATTATAAATAATATATTATATAATTATAATTATATACAAATAATAAAATTATAACTTATAAATATATATTATATAATATATTATTTATATATAAATTGCAAAATATAATTTATCATTATATATAAATAATAAAATTACAAATTATAAATTATAATTTTATTATTTTATTATTTATATATAAATTAGAAAAATATAATTTATAATTTTATTATTTATTAATATTACATATAAAATTATAAATTATAATATATTATATAACTATATTATAATTACAATATAGTTATATAATATATTATAATATATAATTTTACATATATATGAATTATAAATTTATTAAATTACAATTATATATTATATAATAATTTTAATATATATAATATTTAACCCATAAGCTTTTATATGAATTATAAATTTATTAAATTACAATTATATTATATATTAATATTAATATATTTAATATTTAAGTGACACTCTTTTATATGTGAGCATTATAGTGCTCAGAAACGCCAAAAAAAAAAATTCATGCCGGTAAGATTTCTAAACTCGCCGTTTTTCCCTATCCGCATATTCCTGGAACCTTCCCCCACTGCGTATGGTTCGTCGCGGCATTTAAATTTGCTAAATTTTTCCTATCAGCATAGTTATATTTACTCAGCTGGGAGCTGCCATGTTAAACCCTAAACGTGTACGCAAACCCTAGTTTTTTGTATTGTTGGTCAACGATTTAATAGGAAACACGATTTAAACCAGGGAAAAAATCGGGATTTGTCCCAATTCACGATTTTTTGAAAAAATCGCGTTTAAAATGCGATTTCTGCTTCTATGGTTTGAACGATTTTAAATATTGTTTTTTATTTATTAAATGGTTTTCTCATGGATCGCCGCTCAAGGGAGAGAAAATCATTTAAAATTGCAAGGATTTGTTATTGCTCAAGGCGTTGGATTGAGAGGTGAAATCATTTAATAAAATCAAGGAATAATTTTAAATGTTGTACTTCATTGATCAAAAGCATTTAAAATTGTTCAAGGAGAATTGCATTTCATTGGTGGACTTCAAAATTTGGCAAATTGGAGCTAATTGGGACGCCTAGGCCAAGAGGAGGATAAAGAGCGCCATTTGCCATCATTTTGCAATTATTGATCCCTTGGTAAGTTTTTATATTCTTTGTGTTTGGCTGGAAATTGCATTTTTCAGTATTTTTTGAAGGAGATGATCCCTTGATTTTGATATGGAGATGATCCCATATCTTATTGTGAGATGATATCATAAGGATTTCGTCATTGATATTGAATTGCAGGTTTTCATTGAGGGTTTTGAAGGATAATTGAATTGCATTTGAAGCTATGGATATTCATTGGAGCTCTAGTTTATGATTGAAGACTACCAAGGTAGTCGATTTGCTTACAAGAGCCATTTTAGTGTGATTTTGCTATCATGTGAAACTCTGATTTTTGTAACAGCGAGCTGGTAAATTCATAACAGGGTTTATAGACATCATACATTTGAAGATTTTGAAGTTTGGAAGCATTTGGAGCATCATAGAACCCAATCGCCACCTCTTGGGAGCCATCGCTAGTCATTGGAGGCACCTTTTGGCATAGTTTTGGCATCATACATATTTCTGGGCAGTGCTATACATGTACAACAGTTTGATCAACTGTACATCAGAAGGTACAGCAGGGCTATAAGGTCATCTACAGTCCTTCTACATGCATCATTGAGGAATTACATCATTGGGACATCATCATCTATCATTAGGCTAGGGTTTGGTAGCATATTTGATCGTATATTTCATGTGTATTTGGACTGATCCTAAAATCAATCACTGCTGTTATAACAGACCAGCACTTTGCATTTGTAATTTGCCCATTGAAAATAAATAATAAGCATTGAAGGATTCGGCATTTACTTTCTCATTGTTCATTGATATAATTATGTGTTTGAAATTGATCATTTGGTGATTGTGTTTGAAATATATTGGGAAAAAATTTCAGTTAAGAGTAAGTAGGGTATTTTACAGTATGAAAGGGCGATATTGCTTTGTAGCTATTTGAAAGTAAAGTATAGTGAGGGCACTCTCTTGGGTATGCCTGGTAGGTCCCTGTGGAGACAGTACAAAACTTCTCTACAATCCAAGAGAGGCGCTTCACATGTGTTGAAACTTTCATGAGTATCATAGTTTGCGCATAATAAATTTTATTTATTTGTTTGCTTATTCTTTCTTTTGGTTTAATAGTTTCAAGATGCTTATGAGGGCACTAACTTGGGAATTCCTGGTAGCCCCTATGAAGACAATGTAATGTTTTTATCTAAAACAATCTTAGCAGATTAACATTGTAGAAAATTTGATGAGTACCATAGCTTGTGTGTAATTAATTGCTTCCATGTTTTTTCCCCTTTCTTTTGGTTCTATAGCATGTATTTTATTTATAGCTATGTGAGTTTAAGTGTCTTACTTCATGCAAATTCAACAATTTCAGAACTTTAAACAGGACACCAGAGCATCAATTATTGGAGGTTCTTCTATTTCAGGTTATCAATCTGGTTACTGCTCTTTATTTGAAGATATTTATGCAGTTAACATATCATATTAATGTTAGCATGCATTGCACAACTTTGAAATTTTCTTTAGAATGTTTGTGGTAGTAGAGTCATAGTTTGCAACCTATTTATTAGTGCTATCTACTAATCATATATAAATATAATATTATTATACAACATGCCTTTGGGAACACTTGAAATGAAATCAACAAGTTCAATGTTAAATATGAAACTTATTAGACAAGTTTTTTTTTTCCATTGTATAAAAAGTAACTCTAGGATGATATGGTTGAACCCATTAATCATAATTATGTTTCTAATTTTGTATACCATATTACATGATGAGTTTGTTCTTTATGAATCCATAAATTGTATGTTTTCCCTTTTAGGAATAAAAAGTAGATTACTACATTCAGCTCGTGTAGACATTTTTATCTTCAAGATTCTTTGACCACTTACAACAAATCATATGTTCCTTCTAGGAATGAAAGGTAGATTACTACATGCAGCTCTTGTAGACATTATTAATCATCAGGATTGTTCTACCACTTGTAGCAAATCATAATTGACTGTATCCCAAAATGCTAAGTAAATGTTAGGAGGAAAACTACATGGTGAACATGATTTACTAGGTTATATAGAGGATCACTATTTTCAACTTGTTTATGTGATGATATTTATGTTCTTATATCTCATATGGATGTCACATACATTGAAAGACTTTCAAATTCTCATTAAAACTCTTTAATGTTCTTGGGACTAAAGTAAATATCTTGTCTTGTATTTTTTTTTATAGGTTAATTGAGGGTTCTATAGGGTTCCTTGCCCAGAGAAAATCTAATACCTTGCAAAATATCAAAGTTCTGAACAACCGATGTGCAAGAATGAAACATAAAATACCCAGAGAACAAAACAAAAAAAAGCGGAAAACAGGAAACAAATCCACACCCTGTGAATAGGCCAAGCCCACCTTATGAAATCTAAGCATTATTTGAGAAGAGAAAGTCTTTTTGGAAGAGACATGAGTCCAATTACCCAGTAGAGATGAACCACGATTAGGATTCAAAGACAAAATGACTTGTCCATCCAAAACGAAAGGAGCCAAGTCCTGAAAAGATGGAGGAGATCCACCATTCAAGGGAGCTGAGAGTTGATCAGCCACAAGGGGAGTTGGGTCTGGGGGGGAATGAACACAATTCTGCTCTGTAACACAATGAAAGCTTTGAATATCTTTAGCATAAGATCACAAGTTCGCATTATCCATCTAGTTTACAAATGAAGTCCTAAGTGTGCTTATATATGCATTCCTGCTACAAATTTCGTAATTCAAACTTAAGATGTCGGCAAGGAAACCTTTTAATGGTCACATAACCGACATTTAAAATTTAGGTCCCGACTAAATAGGGAAGGACTAGGGTTTGAGAGTGCAAGTCCTAGGCCCCATTTTTAAGGCAGGATCAGGTCCCACATTGTTCCCTTAGCCCCATTTGAAATGGGTTTCCGGGGATTTTGCATCGAGAGTTAATTTTAACATGCATGATGAAAAACAAGGGACTCGGGAGCTAAAGTTAGGATGTAAAAATCCTAGGGGGACATTTTACAATGTAACATTTAGCCCCCACTTTAATGTATGTATGATCTTACGAGCCATACATGCATTGAAGTATGGTCAAAACACAACAAACACGCTAGACACTTAAAGCTAATGCATACACAAAGATTGAGGGACTATTTCTAGCCCCCAGTTTGAGGTAAGCATTAGAGAAGACACATTACAGACACATAACACACGGAGAAGACAGTAACAGGGACACAAAGCACGGAGAAGACAATATTGAAGACACGCAAAACACGATGAATACACTTGATATAGCATTGATATAACATTTTCATAATATATTCCTAACATCTTCATAGACATATGCATGGAATAAAATTGCAACACAAAACCCCAAAGGGGAAAACACGCCAAACAAACCTCGAGTGTGGGTGGAGCCCGTCACTACACACACACAAGAGGGGAAGACACACCATACAAAGCCCAAGTGGGGGTTAACCACACAAGGGGGAAAACACATGAAAGACACAGAATACATGAGTGCCATATAGCATGTCAAAGACATACTATACATCTAAAACACGAAAAACAAGGTGATGGAAGGAACTTATTGCTAAACCCCCACCATCTCAAGCACGCTACAGGCACACTTGACAGTTGGGCTTATGCCACAACAACCGCCAAAGGCATGCTTAGGGGAGGATAGTCTCAGATCCAACCCCGCCTACTAGGAGGACTTTTGAAATAAAGGATGTGCACTAGCTCAAGAGAAACACCATCCCGCCTTGCGCAGAGGGCTTTTGAATAAAAGGATATGCACGATATGCCACCTCCGCAAAGGGCTTAATGATTGCAATATTGTTCATTTGATGAGATTTTTGGGCATATTGTTCATATCAATTGCAGATTGTTGATGTTTAGCTGATATCAAAGGAGTAAAGATAGATTTTAGAAGTTGAAAGAGAGTTTAGTGCAGTTGTACCTCCATACATGCTGGCCGTACCTCCCTTAGAGCAGCTGTATTGTTTCTTGGGGCAGATTTTGGGGTGTTTAGCTCAGTTTGGACATTCATACTTGGGCGTTGAGGAGGAATAAGGGTCTGCAGTTCAGAACAGAGATATTTCGAAGAGATTGTTTCTAGTTTTGTTGTGTTTACATCAGCCAGGCCGTACCACATTGCTTGGGAGGACGTTGGGTCTTTGGGACTCATTTCTCTTTGTTTACATCCATTCTATTTCACTATTTGGGGGCGTCTAGGGTGTCTTTGATCATTGTAATCCTTTGTATGCACAATACTGTCATTCCTTGGTAATTTGGAGGGTTTTCTACACTACCCATTGTTGGTCCAGCTACAACAGTTGTTCGGAGTTCCATAGTTTCATGTGGGTATGTGATAGTAATTCATGTTTGGTCATTTTATGATCTGGGCATTTGTTATTTCATTCATATCTATTGTATCTTTTCTGGGTTTACAATATATGCTCAATATTGCACTACTTTTGGCAAATACACTTCAAGAAAACCGAAACCCCTTCTGCATCTTCTGTCTACTCTGAAAGAACACATAAAAAATAAAAATAACACTATTAAGATCTTTAAAAGAACCAACAGGTACGACACATTATAGTGGTATCAGAGCAGTGTATCCTGCCATCCTGTGAGATCAAACATAGACATGCAGAGAGGATACTGAGGCATGCAACCAGGTACAAGCAGATATTACCTCAGAAGAAACAGGTCACATCCAGAACTCGAAGTACTGCAGATAGACCCTTTTCCAGGTGAAGTACTGCAGATAGACCCCTTTTCAGGTGAGGGTGAGGTGCAGGATGAGATGGGTGACAGAGAGAATGAAGAACCTAGTTTGCGAGATATTTTGAACTCGTTGGCTAGGGGACAGTGGGATATAGAGAGGAGTTTTACTCGGATGAATGAGATGATGTGAGATTCACAACCAGAACTAGCTCAGATCCTTACCCAGTTGATACCTAGTGATGCTAGGAACAATAGGGACAACAACAACAATAATAATCATGAAAGAAATAGGGACAACTTTGGGAACAGGAACAAAGTTAATATTGGAGGAGACAGGCACGCTGGAGACAGGCACAAAGATAGGGATGATGAGGGTGAAGCGTCAGTCACTAACATGTGAGCTTCCCAGTTGACAGCAGGTGACAGACCTGGTATACCTGTTTTTTGTAATATCCCTTGCTAATTCTGACCTTAACTTGCTGATTGTGGGCTCAAGGAATATTGTCAAACACTTTGTATGCAAAGTATGTTCTTGCTGTTTCTGAGTTTCAATTTGCTTTGCTTGATGAAATTGGAACATAAGATGATGCAAAAGCCTTGAAATAAATGCTAAATGACCAACTTACAAGTATAGCATGAAATGCAAGTGTCTTTGTATTTTCCAAATGCAATAGATGACTAATGCAAGTGTAAATCAACTCCTACAGCCAATTGACATTTTGTCAAACAATTGGCATGCAAACTACTATGCTAATTATGTATGCTATAAGATGGACATTTGATCAAACATATGGTATGCAACATATATCTCCTTAATTGAGTGCAATCCAAAGTACAATGATGCTATGTATTTGCCAAGACTCTTGGCTTACAATGATATATACAACAATACCAAATCTGATATAAAATGATCACCTATAGCAACACCTAAATGCAAATTGATATAACAATGCAAAATACATCAAAAGAACCTGATTATGAAGTCTAGAATGATCAGCAAATGCAATGATATCTATCTCTGATTTTTATTCGATTTTATTGAGTCTCCTTGCATGAAATCACACCTCCTAGAAGTAGCCGCCCCTGCCCTTGCCTGGCAATCTTTACTAAAAATAAATGCAGCCATTTAACTCCACTTTATGGTACCTGAAATGATCGGTAGGATTAAAGGATCAAAATGCAACAATGCCCAGAACCATAGGATGCTTCAATGATGAGAGATAAACAAAAATGTCTTGCCAATGGTGCCCTTGCTGTAGTATATCAGTCCTCAGAATTAATTAATTGCAGCCTTGAAACACCTCTAGACTGGTATAGAAATGATTGTCTTCACAAGAAGAATTGATCCCTCAAATACCCAGAATGAAAGGGTGTCTAGATAAGCCTCCAACAATAGAAATCTGAAAACTCCATGGCTGGTTATTGTAGCGGGTACTGTAGCGCGACACTATTCACGCCACTGTTCATGTCACTGTTCACGGCACTATTCATGTCATCAACAATTTCAGATCTGCAAATGATTAACCTTCGGAACCTTTGTGAAACTTAATGTATTCTCCAATTTAAGCACAGATTGGACTCCTGGATGAAGCCCACACTTTAGCAATAATCTCAGCTGATAGTTTCACAGCCTCAAAATTGCATAACCAATGAGAGTTTTCGTTCCCAATGGCTGGAAATGGCAGAAACCCTAGTTGGCTTCCCCACCAAACGACAACATCAAAGCAAATATCAATTCCTGGATGATATGAAGCTTGGGTGACCCTCTTAATATACTTTTTTTCTCCTCATGAAGTTGGCCCATCTAGAAGCTTCCTTTTTATTAAAATAATATTTTATTTGCACTTTTAATAATATTAAAATATGACCTTATAAATAATAAATTGAAATAGCCCCCTTTTTATGCCACATGACCCCTCAAGTCATAAAGTGCAAATATAACATTAAAATATAATATTAAAATATTAAATATTATTAAAGTGACCTTTAATAATAATTAAACATCATAACTTAGGCCAAACACTTTATTTCTCCAAGCCAACTGAATACCGGAATCGACATTGCCGAAATATCCCATTCAGGTGCCCTGCTATAAATAGAAACTCTAGAAAGATGACTTACTAGAAATAGTAAGTGTGTAGAAATGAGTCCAACGAAGGCCAAACCTAAACCCATACTGAGCTCTGATGGAGAAAACACATTGATCTCTGCCAAAAGGGACCCTCTAACCATCCGAGTTAGCCTACGAGGGCCAGTGATAGTGTAAGGTACCCAACTAATTCTACCAAAATTTTTCCTTACTTAAACAATTTTATTTGCTATCAACTCATCAACTATTTCAACAACACAAAGATATACATCAAAGATAACTATTTGAATGAATCAACCTTAAGCTGGGTACTTGTTTTATTACTTGATTCAATCAACTCACAATGTCTTATTACATGGATAATGCTTTCAATGGCATGAAGTTACACTTTATTCAAATGGAATTACAAAAGCAGGCCTTGGAGCCTTGATGATTACAATGCCTTGCACACTAGATCAACTTAATCAGACTCAACGATGTCAACTGAATGTCAACACCTCACAGTACAACAAGGGAGCATCACCTTGTCAGTTGAGGGAGCATCACCCCAACACTTGAAACTCGCAGGCCTCAAGATTACAAGCTCAACAGCTTTGCAGAGAGAATTTTGTCTAATGAACAGATGCCAAATGAATGAGAGAGCTCCTCCTTTTATAGGCCTTCCAAAGGCAATGAAGGCACGTTTTTCAATGCACAAAGAGGAACCAAGGCACGTTTCCCAAGAAACATATCCAAGGGAATATTCCATCTGATGACTCATTCTGAGTTGGCAAACTTATCCAAAGACCTGGACACGGATCTCGAGGACATCCTGTCGACCAATGAAAGCTCAGGTAGATGCAACTACCTTATCTTCTGACTAGGCGCCCATTTGGAGTAGTATGATCATGGATGGCGCCCAATGTGACCTAGGCGCCCAACTGAGGTAGCAAAAGCCTGAATATGCGCCTTGAAGAATTTGATGACTCCATGCAAACTTGGAACTTTAGCAAAGATCTTTTGGATCCTAGGCGCTATCTGAGAATTGGAAAGAAGAGGATTGACACTTAGCTTGCCTAGGCGCAGAACTGGTGTCCTTCTGACTGGGCGCCAGCTTTGGAGGATTCACAGGGATTCTGGTGCCTTGGTTATAACTTATCATCTTTTCAAAGAACCTTGAAAGCAACTTGACTACAAATGATCATCATCTTTTCCCCTGATGGAGCGCCTTGTTCCATAACTGGTCTGGAAGGCTGGCAACTATCTTAGGCGCACATTTGGTGTAGTTTCAACTAGAATCAGCGCCTAGTATCTCAAGGAAGATGTTCTATACAACGCACTCTTTCAAACACTTGCAAATTTGCAATCAAAACCCTTTTGATGATCCTTTAACCCAGCGCCCTCATCTGGAGTTCTCACATCTTGTTTGAATCTTCAATTATACTTAGGCGCACTTATTGATGGAGAAAGGTCTAGATTGGCGCCTTATCTCCTTGAAGCAAATTCTAGCTTTCCAAGAGTTTCTGAGTCTTTTCCAAGTACAACTTTGTTATCATAACATCAAAAATCATTCTTCTAAGCGCCATATGACTTATCAAAGGAAGGCGCAAAGGTAAGGTTGGGAATGAGGAAGGATGCGCCTCAACTTCTCAACACCATGTTTAGACAAAGATGATGACTTTCACTGGAATGATGATCAACATGACCCTTTTATGGTATATTTGCCCTTTTTAACTCACAAACTAGCTAAGGCGCTATCCAAGGGTTATCCAGATATGATCTAGCGCCCTAGGCGCAACTTTGAGGATGAGATAGGTAGTTAAGTGCGCCAAAACAACTTTAACAATTCTTTCAATCCTAGGCGCCAGAGATAAGGGGTTTCAACCAACACATGCGCCTAGACTAGGAGTTCCCCCAATAGACATCTTCTACTTCAAACTTTCAATCTATATCCATCTAAGCTAGGCGCTCAAATGGAGGAATCCCTGAAATGAGGTATTGGCGCCCTCTTGTGCTAGGCGCTCCTACTAGACGATACAACATGATACTAGCGCCTAAAGTGAATAGGCCCTCTTCATCATCCAATTCATTTAGAAAACTTCAGTTTGGAGACTTATCAATCTTTTCCATCAAGGCGCCCTGTTGGATGTGCTCCCTAACATGCTTCTGAGCTAGGCGCCACTTGAAGTTGGAGGAAAGAGAAAGCCTTTGATGATGATGTGATTGTCATATTGCACTTCCAAACCCTGATAGCAAACCTTAAGTCCTTAGGCGCTCATCTAGGAAGTCTGATGTGAAATTGGCGCCCAGACTTCAAGAGTCAACTTCCTATTAATTTGGCTTCTAGACTTAGCCAAATTTCAAGTTTCTGACTTTGTTCCTGCAAAACAATAAAACGGAGTTAGTCAAAAACCAATTCATTCCCTTATCATTCTGAATTAGCCTCCGGGAATGAGCAATAGGCTAATCCATTCTTCACTTGATGATCAAGCCGGAAACGGGGACATGACAGTCTCCCCTTCCCGGGATTGCTTGTCCTCAAGCAATTGAAGGTTAGGATGCTCCAGAATCTTTTCACCTTCCCAAGTAGCATCCTCCATTGGCAACCCTTTCCACTTCACCAGATATTCTCTGATACTTCGGTTGCGAAGTTTCTTCTCGCTTATATCCACCACATTTTCAGGTTCAAGTGCAAGCATTCCTTCTTCATCAAGTGGTGGTAGTTCATCAGTTGAAACCACATGTTGACCCAGTGCCTTTTTGAGACATGACACATGAAACACATTGTGGATGCGGCTTCCTGCTGGCAAATCAAGTTCATATGCCACTTCCCCTATTCTTCTCAACACCTTGTAGGGTCCATAAAACCTTGGTTTCAATTTCTCTGCACCTGACCTCTTCAAAGTACTCTGTCTATACGGCTGAAGGCGCAGAAACACCATGTCACCTACTTCAAAGTGTCGCTCAACTCGGTGTTTGTCGGCATACAACTTTTGTTGATTTTGAGCTCTTTGCAAATTGTCCTTCAGGACTCTCAAAATATCTTGAGTATCTTTCATCAATTCACTAGCCCTGGGAGCTCTACTGTCATCCAATGACAGATCAACAAATGGAATAGCTTCATATCCATACAAAGCTCGGAAGGGAGTCATGCCAATTGACATGTGAAAAGTGGTGTTGTAGCAGTATTCACCCAGATGTAGCCACTTAATCCAAGCACGTTGATGATCAGACACATAGTTCCTTAAGTATCCCTCAAGCCATTTATTTACAATTTCAGTCTGTCCATCGGTTTGAGGATGATAACTAGTGCTTGGTGTCAGGTCAGTTCCAGCTAGTCGGAATAGCTCTCTCCAAAACACACTGATGAACCAGCTATCTCGATCACTGACTATGGTTTTAGGCAGGCCATGTAGTCGGAAGACTTCACGAAAGAATAACTCAGCTACTTGCAATGCTGATGACTCAACTAGGATTGCAAAGAAGTGAGCAAACTTGGTTAATCTGTCCACAACTACATAAATACAGTCTCTTCCATTCACCTTCGGAAGACCTGTGATAAAGTCCATAGAAATACTCTCCCACTTATGTTCAGGAATTGGCAGTGGTTGGAGTAATCCTGCTGGAAATGTATGTTCTGACTTATTCTGTTGACACGTCAGACACTCCCTGACATACTGAAGAACTTCTTCCTTCAGACCTTTCCAAGTGAATCTTTCCCTGATCTGTCTGTAGGTCTTGAAGTAACCAGGGTGTCCTGCAAGTGGAGCATCATGGTATGTCTGCAAAATCTGTCGCTTCAGCTCCGATTCAGGAGTCAGATAGATTCTGTCTTTGTAATAGATGATTTCATCAATCACCTTGTACCTATCATCCTGAATGATTCCATCCATGATCTCACAAGCAAATTTTGATTTAGAATACTCAACTAGAAGCTGAGCCTTCCAATCCATTGAAACTTGACTTAGGGCACAAACCGCAGGTCTTCTAGACAGGGCATCGGCAACCACATTCTTCTTGCCTTTCACATATTCAATGTCGAAATCATATGCCTGTATCTTCACAACCCACTTCTGCTGTCTTTCATTCAAATCTTTCTGTCCTAGAAAGTATCTCAAACTGTTGTGATCAGTCCTAACCACAAACTTAGATCCAACTAGGTACTGGCGGAACTTAGCCAAAGCATGCATGATTGCCAGCATCTCTTTGTCATAAGTTGAGTACAATCTTTCTGTATCCTTCAACTTCCTACTCTCGAATGCGATGGATGTCGATCTTGCATCAAAACAGCTCCAATGCCTTCTCCTGAAGCATCACATTCTAGAACAAAGGACTTAGTAAAATCTGGCAAAGCCAATACTGGTGTTGTACTCATTACTTCTTTCAACCTATCAAATGCAGCTTGAGCTTCTATTGTCCAAATGAAAGCTCCTTTCTTTGTTAGATTTGTCAAGGGTGCAGCAAGCTGTGAGAATCCCTTAACAAATCTTCTGTAATAGCTGCAGAGGCCAAGGAAACCTCTTAGTTCAGATACGTTCCGGGGAACTGGACAGTTGCGAATAGCTTCAATCTTTTCCTCTTGAACTTTCACACCATTTGCTCCTATCACATGACCTAGGTACAGAATTTCCTTGAGGCCGAAATCACACTTAGACATCTTTGCATACAAAGATTGATTCTCCATAACATTTAATACTTCATCTAAGTGTTGGAGATGTTCTTCCCATGTCTTGCTGTAGATCAAGATGTCGTCAAAGAAAACCAACAGGTACTTCCTCAACTGCTTGTTGAATACATGATTCATACAGGACTGGAAAGTAGCTGGTGCATTTGTTAATCCAAATGGCATCACCATGAATTCATAATGCCCGTAATGGCATCTGAATGCTGTCTTTGGAATGTCCTCTTCTCTGACACGAATTTGATGGTAACCAGATCGAAGATCTATCTTTGAGAAATAGACTGCTCCATGCAGTTCATCAAGGAGTTCATCAATCCTAGGTATTGGATACCTATTCTTGATGGTCTTCTTGTTCAATGCGCGATAGTCAACACACATCCGCATTGTTCCATCCTTCTTCTTCACTAGCACCACAGATGATGCAAATGGACTTGATGATGGCCTTATGTGCCCCATATCGATCAATTCCTTGATCGTCTTCTCAATTTCAATCTTGAAATGCCAAGGATGCTGATAGGGTGCAATGTTAACAGGTTTAGCCCCATCCTCCAATTCAATTACATGTTCAAAACCTCTATCAGGAGGTATTCCTGGAGGTATGTCCCTAAACACCTTACCATGCTTATCCAACATTGCCTGAATCTCTGCAGGATAAATTTCTTCAGCAGAGAGGATTTGGTTGTCCTTGATGCAAACCTGTGCTGCCCATTCGATGTCATTATGCCTGAATAATGCTTCCATTCGTTTTGCTGAGACAACTTTGGGGTTTCCATCAGACACTGACTTCAGTTTGATCTTCTTTCCTTCATGCATGAATTCTAACTCCATCTTTTGAAAGTCCTGGACAATTCTTCCAAGCGAATGCAACCATTGTACTCCAAGTACTACATCAATATGCCCAAGTCCAACCACATAGAAATCATCCTGTAAAGAATAATCTCCCATTTGAATTTGCAGTTGGGATACCCTTCTGGTACAACTCATTAGGAATCCATCAGCAACCGCTATTTGAAATCCTTCGAAGTCTTCAACTGTGAGACCTCGCCTTGCTACCAAACCTTCATCTATGAAGTTGTGCGTAGCACCACTGTCAATTAGACAAGTGACTCTCTGACCCTTCACAACTCCTCTTATACGGAAGGCATGATACTTTGGAACTCCTGAAATAGTTGCTAATGTTATTTTGTCAGATGTCTCTTCTGAAACAACATTAAGAGTTGGTTGTACCTCCTCTTCATCCTGGATTGATTCTTCTTCACTCAATGATTCTTCTTCACTTCCATCATCAGAGACAACTTCAATCAGGTGTGCTTTACCTTTACCAAGACATCTGTGTCCTGGTTCCCAAGGTTGTTTGCAAGAAAAACAGAGTTTCTTCCTTCTTAGCTCGTCTCTTTTGGCTGCAGATGGACCTTGAGTCATCTTTTGAGGGAAAGAGGGTCTCCTTTGAGTAGAGCTAACACCTTTATAGAACTTTTTCTTAGGCTGATATACAGGAGCAGTATCAAGATCTAGAGCAAAATCAATTGCTTCTTCCAAATTTGTTGGCCTTTGTACCTTTACCAATGGCTTGATCTGATTGTTCAATCCCTCAATGAACAGCATAGTGATTCTTCGGTCAGTCATATCAGGTACCATCACTGCGATCTTCTGAAAGTCATTAACATACTGCACAACCCTTCCTTCTTGCTTGAGTTGAGCTAGTTCGCGATAGTACACTTCGGTGTCTTTTCTGTGAAACCTCTGAATCAACTTGGTTACAAACTCATCATAGGAATTTATCCTATCATGATGTTGAGAAACTAGGCCATGATGCCACCATTCATAAGCCAAACCCTCAAGATGCATTGTCGCAAATTGAATTGCCTTCTTCTCTGTCAAAGGCTTAAGTGAAAGGTATGTATCCAGCTTGTTTACCCAAGCCCTAGCACTGAGCTTACCACTTCCATCAAAGGTAGGAATGGGAACTCGATTCAAGGCTTCTTTATACTCCTTTGTATCATCATCCCTTCTAGGACGAAAGCCTCTAGTTCTACCTCGCCTGTCTCTATCATCCCTCTTCTGTCGGCAATATTCATTGAAAGTCATCATATCTCGAACACGTTCCGGAAGTCTGGCATAAAGATCTGCAAAGAGAGCTATCTCATCTTCAAAATTGTTTGGTCCTTCTTCATCAAACTCTTCATCAGCTTCAGTGTCCTGTTCAGGTGGTGGTGGAAGGAAGGTTGGTCTTAAAGGCCTATCAACTGTAGGAGTTCGTGTGCGAACTCTTCTACCAACTGCACTACCAGCATCATCATCAACATGTCATTCTTGTCTCTCATGTCTAGCTGCATCCCTACGACCTGGTCCAGCTGCTTCACCCTGATTCATGTTTTGAAGGGTTTGTAAGACTTGTTGCAGTATTTGAGCTGTTTGTTGATGTCCAACAGCCATGTTCCTGAACATCTCTCTAGCTTCACGTTCACCATTAGCAGGTGGACTTCTACTTCTTCTTTCCTCAGCCATGTTAACCTGTCTAGCTACAATTGCTTCTGAAAGAGTATCCTGTTGTGGGTAAGGATGAGTCCACTGGAACTGCCTTCGTTGTTCACGCGCAATGTATCTCCTTGTTCTATCACTTTGTTGATTACCTTCTTGCATGAAGACCCAAAGGCTGGCAGGATCCAAGCTCTGATACCACTGTAAGGTACCCAACTAATTCTACCAAAATTTTTCCTTACTTAAACAATTTTACTTGCTATCAACTCATCAACTATTTCAACAACACAAAGATATACATCAAAGATAACTATTTGAATGAATCAACCTTAAGCTGGGTACTTGTTTTATTACTTGATTCAATCAACTCACAATGTCTTATTACATGGATAATGCTTTCAATGGCATGAAGTTACACTTTATTCAAATGGAATTACAAAAGCAGGCCTTGGAGCCTTGATGATTACAATGCCTTGCACACTAGATCAACTTAATCAGACTCAACGATGTCAACTGAATGTCAACACCTCACAGTACAACAAGGGAGCATCACCTTGTCAGTTGAGGGAGCATCACCCCAACACTTGAAACTCGCAGGCCTCAAGATTACAAGCTCAACAGCTTTGTAGAGAGAATTTTGTCTAATGAACAGATGCCAAATGAATGAGAGAGCTCCTCCTTTTATAGGCCTTCCAAAGGCAATGAAGGCACGTTTTTCAATGCACAAAGAGGAACCAAGGCACGTTTCCCAAGAAACATATCCAAGGGAATATTCCATTTGATGACTCATTCTGAGTTGGCAAACTTATCCAAAGACCTGGACACGGATCTCGAGGACATCCTGTCGACCAATGAAAGCTCAGGTAGATGCAACTACCTTATCTTCTGACTAGGCGCCCATTTGGAGTAGTATGATCATGGATGGCGCCCAATGTGACCTAGGCGCCCAACTGAGGTAGCAAAAGCCTGAATATGCGCCTTGAAGAATTTGATGACTCCATGCAAACTTGGAACTTTAGCAAAGATCTTTTGGATCCTAGGCGCTATCTGAGAATTGGAAAGAAGAGGATTGACACTTAGCTTGCCTAGGCGCAGAACTGGTGTCCTTCTGACTGGGCGCCAGCTTTGGAGGATTCACAGGGATTCTGGTGCCTTGGTTATAACTTATCATCTTTTCAAAGAACCTTGAAAGCAACTTGACTACAAATGATCATCATCTTTCCCCCTGATGGAGCGCCTTGTTCCATAACTGGTCTGGAAGGCTGGCAACTATCTTAGGCGCACATTTGGTGTAGTTTCAACTAGAATCAGCGCCTAGTATCTCAAGGAAGATGTTCTATACAACGCACTCTTTCAAACACTTGCAATCAAAACCCTTTTGATGATCCTTTAACCCAGCGCCCTCATCTGGAGTTCTCACATCTTGTTTGAATCTTCAATTATACTTAGGCGCACTTATTGATGGAGAAAGGTCTAGATTGGCGCCTTATCTCCTTGAAGCAAATTCTAGCTTTCCAAGAGTTTCTGAGTCTTTTCCAAGTACAACTTTGTTATCATAACATCAAAAATCATTCTTCTAAGCGCCATATGACTTATCAAAGGAAGGCGCAAAGGTAAGGTTGGGAATGAGGAAGGATGCACCTCAACTTCTCAACACCATGTTTAGACAAAGATGATGACTTTCACTGGAATGATGATCAACATGACCCTTTTATGGTATATTTGCCCTTTTTAACTCACAAACTAGCTAAGGCGCTATCCAAGGGTTATCCAGATATGATCTAGCGCCCTAGGCGCAACTTTGAGGATGAGATAGGTAGTTAAGTGCGCCAAAACAACTTTAACAATTCTTTCAATCCTAGGCGCCAGAGATAAGGGGTTTCAACCAACACATGCGCCTAGACTAGGAGTTCCCCCAATAGACATCTTCTACTTCAAACTTTCAATCTATATCCATCTAAGCTAGGCGCTCAAATGGAGGAATCCCTGAAATGAGGTATTGGCGCCCTCTTGTGCTAGGCGCTCCTACTAGACGATACAACATGATACTAGCGCCTAAAGTGAATAGGCCCTCTTCATCATCCAATTCATTTAGAAAACTTCAGTTTGGAGACTTATCAATCTTTTCCATCAAGGCGCCCTGTTGGATGTGCTCCCTAACATGCTTCTGAGCTAGGCGCCACTTGAAGTTGGAGGAAAGAGAAAGCCATTGATGATGATGTGATTGTCATATTGCACTTCCAAACCCTGATAGCAAACCTTAAGTCCTTAGGCGCTCATCTAGGAAGTCTGATGTGAAATTGGCGCCCAGACTTCAAGAGTCAACTTCCTATTAATTTGGCTTCCAGACTTAGCCAAATTTCAAGTTTCTGACTTTGTTCCTGCAAAACAATAAAACGGAGTTAGTCAAAAACCAATTCATTCCCTTATCATTCTGAATTAGCCTCCGGGAATGAGCAATAGGCTAATCCATTCTTCACTTGATGATCAAGCCGGAAACGGGGACATGACAGATAGGCTAAACCATCATAAAATAGGATCACGCTAAAAATGGGACATTACATTTTTGCACCGAGAAATAATGTTCCTGAACAGGAGGCTACATAGATTGAGTTTTCGGATGAAATACTGAGAGACTGGTGGGCTTCCAGTGATGAATTTAGAGCTGAGATGACTTTTGGAGAGTATTCTAATCTCAGGATGAAACACAGACCCCGCAGGGGAAACAGACAGCACAATCAGGAGCTCCAAAAAAAAGTTAGCAAAATGATTGCCTTATTTTGATGGTTCAGGCAAAACCACTGCTAGAGCATGGGTCCAAAAGTTGGATAGCTATTTACGGATCAGCCCTATGCCTGAAGCTGATGCAATCACTTATGCAGCTTTACATTTGGAGGGCAACGCTCACAAATGGTGGAGTACTGGTAAGGTCATATTGGGTCATGATCAGATCACTTCGTATGTTGAGTTTACTGCCAGATTGATCAACAGATTCGATAAGAAAGATCCAGAGATGCAGTTCAAGGAGATAGCTCAACTCAGACAAGTGGGCTCAGTGGATTCTTAGATCTCAGAGTTTCAGGACCTATCTGTTATGGTCTCTGATATCTCAGAGCATACGCTGATGATGCTATTCATTGATGGGCTATCAGATCCTTTGCGTGGTTGGATTAAGGGTTTGAATCCATCATCACTACAGGAGGCCATGAAGAAGGCCCGTGACATGGAGTCCTCGGCATGGAGGAGTAAATTTCAGTTCAAGGGATTCATTCACAAAAAGGATAGGGACAGGAAACATTTTCAGAGGGAATCCATACAACAGCCTAAGAGTTCTTCCAGGTTGGATAGTGATTAGTTGAATGACCTTCGAAGGAAGAAACTTTTTTTTCATTGCCGAGAGCCTTGGGATCCTAAGAACAAGTGTGCTGCCCAAGGGAAAGACAAACAGAGTATTTTCAATAGATGAGTCTGTGGAGTCAGAGCCACATTCAGATCAGCAAACTGAAGCCAATGACTCAGGTATAGATGGTTCATTTGAGGCATCAAATACAGAGGAGCAGACCGCCATACCTGCAACACATCTCTCTAGCATTCAGAGAGGGGTCGTTCAGGATGAGAGGAGTACTTGGTGGGCAGCGAGTGATCAGTCTATTAGACACAGGTGCTACTCACAATTTCATAGACGAGGGCTTGGTTGCTAAGAGATGACTCAAGACAGAAGAGTTTGAAGGCTTTAAGGTGAGAGTGGCAGATGGATTTGTTCTCACCTGTACCAGGAGAATACCCAATCTAACCATTCTGTTGAATGAGTACACTTGCCAGTCTAATTTCTATGTAGTTAGCATGGGTGAGATGGACATAGTGTTGGGCATGAGATGGTTGATTGACATTGGGGAGTTCACTCTCAACTTGCGGACTATGGAGATGAAGTTTGAGGTGAATGGGAGACGACATGTGCTTAGGGGAATTTCAGATGGTGGATTGAGAGTGGTTTACTCAAAAGGATGGAGCGATTGATACGACATGATCAGGGTTAGTGAGCAGCAAAGGTTATTGTGATGCCTACAGCTATAGATCAGCAGAAGCATGCGTATCCTCCTGAGATTCAGACTTTATTGACTAAACACACCAAAGTGTTTAGTGATATTCCACCAGGTCGACCCCCTAATAGGGGTATTGAGCACGTTATTGATCTCGAGGAGGGTGCTAAACCCGTGATTACCACACCATATAGGCACCCGAAGAGGTATAAGGATGAGATCAATAAGGCTCTCACAGAGCTTCTCGAAATGGGGCACATAAGGATGAGCAATAGTCCGTTTGCTTCTTCAGTGGTCCTGGTAAAGAAGAAGGATGGAACTCTTAGGATGTGCATAGACTACAGAGAGCTGAATAAGAAGACCATAAAAAACAGATACCCCATACCTCACATTGATGAGCTCATAGACGAATTACACGGAGCATGCTACTTCTCAAAGATGTTGAGAAGACAACATTCAGATGCTATTATGGGCATTTTGAGTTTTTGGTCATGCCTTTTGGTTTGACCAACGCGCCAACCACATTCCAATCATGTATAAATACAAGTCTTATTTATACACATGCTTTTTGGTTTGACCAACGCCTCAATTAGCCTTAGGTTGGCCAAAGTGAAGATAAGGTGAGGGTCGACCCTCTTTAGAGAAGGAAACAATAAAATAAAAGGCTTTTAATAACCTAGGTCGGCCATCATGAAGGTTTAAGTGAAATCATGTATAAATACAAGTCTTTGTGAGTCATTTCAATCATCATTGGACTTGTTATCTTATTCCTTTTGGTCTACAATTTATTTGCAACTTTTCCAAGGACGAAAACCCTTGTGAAAATAAGGTGGATTGGATGAAAATCCAATTTCATCTTGGAGGTGAATTCATACGGAGTTCACATTTGTACTTCATTGGATTTTCACGGAGAAGAAGAGCAGGTTTGCAAATCAGATTTCAAGATCAGTTTGGGCAGCGAATTTGTGGTGATTGTATGACATTGAAGCTAGGGTTTCTTGCCCTCGGAAGGTGCACCACATTGAAGGATTCGAAGAATTCAAGCCAAACCATTTTGGATCTGCAATTTGGAGCAGAATTCTAATATTCTTTGGAGCAGAAAACTAATTATTTTCATAGCATAAATTTATCTCCATATTGGAGCAGCCTTGAAGATCTCGTTGAGCAGATTGGAGCAGCCTTGAAGATCTCGTTGAGCAGATTGGAGCAGCGATTTATTATCATCTTCGAGCAGAGGTAAAACATCTTTTGAGGGAGTGCTTGAGTGCCACTTTGGAGAATCGTAATTGAGGATTGTTGGAGGCAATTTGGCTGATTATGGTTTGAAGACATTGCATGCTTGGAACAGCAGAAAGTGCAGGCCTGATCTGCCATGGTTGGAGGAGTTTCCTTTGGCGATTTGTTGTCATTTGCTTAGGGTTTCAACCCTACTTTGGAATGCCTACACTTGGAGTAGATATTGGAGGTTCATTGCGTCCATTTGACATCATTGGCATCATTTTCTGGAGCAGTGAACATCTCATACCCGTGCACCATTTTGGATCAGCCCCTCGGGTGTTTTGGAGAGTCATTGACATAGGGTTTCAAACTCTAGCTTGAGCGCCAGCTTTGGAGGTTTGTGGAATATCGATTTGATATTGTTTTGGCATGATCATACTCTTGTTAGGATGATTTTGTAAGGACAACAATGCTGGGCATATTGGAGCCCTAAACTTGATGTAATCCCAGATTTCATTTTCTGTTTTGTAGCAGCAGAACTTTATTCATTTAAATCAGATTTATGTGTGTGCCTGAATTGTGTATATCATGGTGGAAATCATTGTTGTTATGATTGTTGTTGTATAACTTCATTTGCCATCGAAATTAGCCATGTTTTGGATATGTTTTACGCCCGTTGGAACTGATTAATTAGGAGCAGAAAATCAGATCAGAACTATGGTTTTTAAGCAGAATTTTAAAGTGCAGAAATTTAGAGCAGAATTCAGAAGTTCGAAATCAGAATTTTTAGAGCAAATACCTTTGGGAATTTACAGTGGTATCAAAACTTGGATCCTGCCAAACTATAGGGTTTGAGAAAAGACTAAGTTAAGTCTTATCCTACTAGTATACAGGAGTATAAGACCAGCAGCTAAGTCCTTCATTTGGAAGTGATTTGGCTCAGCTTTATCCTTGCATGTCATATGGAAAAGGATTTGACCTAGTTGGTGGGCTAGTTAGATTGTCCTTATGTAGTGTTAGCCCACGATTGCTGTTGCACCAAAAGGTCGACCTATTAATGCCCGATACAATCGCTAGAGTTAATGAATCCACGGGAGGTGGTTAAGCCACGTCACGAATCCTGCGAGAGATGCTGGCTCATTGCCAACAATTCCCCCCAGCGTCACTCGCGGGGGAGATTCGAACCTGGAACCTTTGGCTCTGATACCAATTGTTAGCCCATGATTGTCGTTGCACCAAAAAGGTCGACCTATTAATGCCCGATACAACTGCCATAGTTAATGAATCCACGGGAGGCGGTTAAGCCATGTCACGAATCCCGCGAGAGATGCTGGCTCACTGCCAACATGCAGTTGCGTAATGACAACACATGTGATTGATGATGTAATGGTTGCCTATGATGAGTACAATACACTTCTAGTAGAGGTTAGGAATGAAATCACCTTGAATCAATTTATGAATCAGCAGAAGGATAAGAAGAAAAACAAGCAAGAGAGGAAACCAAAAAAGCATGAGCAGCCCAGTGTTGAAAACATCTTGAATCAATTGATGCAAACTTTTATGCAGTCACAACAGCAGGTGCTTCCATCCATTGGTCAAATGTCACAAAACAGAAAATTGAGGAAAGAGACAGAAAAATCAAAAGTTATCATTGAAGAAAGGTTAGAGAAGGAAGAAGAAGTACTTGTTTGTGCCTTGCAGCCTACAAGTAATCATATGGAAGACAAAAATCAGTCAACATGCAGACCTAAAAAAGATGAAGCCAAAAGTTCCTTTCAGCCCTATGAGGACAAGGATGAAGGAGAGTCACCTATTGAAGCCACAAGTGAAGAGCATGTGACACTTCAAGATGACTACAAGATTGAAGGAGATTTATCTATTGAGGCTACAAATGAAGAGCACATGAAGATTGAAGAAGATACCGTCATGGAGATTGTCAAACCAACCATGTTAGATCAGCTACAATAAGGTATAAGTTCGTTTGATATTCCTCTAATTGAGACTAGCATTGCTTCATCACCTTTACCTCATCTTGGCAAGGAATTGAATTGTGGTTTGGGTGTCTTTGAGATGGATGTTGTTCATACATATGAGAGCAATTTAAAAATTTCAGTATGTGGTGAACAAAGAGGGTTGGATAAGACTGATTTGACATTGCAAGATATGAAGGTTCACTTGAAGGTTAAGGAGATCTTAGCTATACACACTTTCTAGATCAACCATTGAGGAAGCTCATGATGTAGAAGACTCTACTCATTACTTTGATGGTGACCCTTTGATTGAGCATGATGATGACCTAGTTTTCACACATGGATGTAATGAAGAAGAGGCCATGAAGGAAGCCGATTTGGAGGTGCACGATTATGAAGACCAATCAGAAATTTTGCATGGAGGTGTTGGGTCTCACAAGTCACATCCTTTGGAAGGTCAACTAAGGGTAAATGAAGGTATGGTTGTGGAAGCCCTGACTCATTTTGATCATGTTCATAAGATGATGGCAAGTTTGTGTTGGACGGCTCTATGGAAGCATGAAGGTTTTGAAGGAGGTCTATCTTTTGATGACTTGCACGGACTCAAGGAGGCCTTGGTGGTAGTGAAGTCCAACTACCTACATTTGCTTGCGGATAGAGATCATCTCCTCAAACTTGATGAGATTTATGTTGATGCATTGAGAAGGAAGGAAGATGAAGTGGATAAGCTCGCCTTGGAGCTTAAGATTATGATGGATTCTTTGAAGAGCACTCAAGAGGCCCTTCAAGAATCGGAAGGTCATGTGGAGTAGCTTTGTTGGGAGTTGAACATCGCACATTCTTCATCACCTACAACAGAAATCTAGTCATCTATGGCAGCCACATCCGATGAAAAACAATGCAACATGAAGATGGCAAAGAGTGGAGACATGGAGGAAGGTCTTGAAGGATCCTATGATGAAGACATTAAGATAGAAGAGACACATATACATGATGAGTCAGCTTCTGTAATGTCCCCTTTCTAGGTGACCATCATGGTGATAATTTAGCCTTGTGCTCCCGAAGGCTAATTGGAGAATTAAGGGAGAAATTATTAAATTAATTATTTTATAAGGTTATTAATTAATTTAAAATAAAAAGGTAACCTTATATTTAATTAATTTAATATAGTGACTTAAAATAAATTATAATATCATAAAGTCACTAAAATAAAATAATAATGTTTTATTAGAAGCTTCTGGAAGTGGGATTGAAAAAGTATGAAGGAAGGGGCAAGGCAAGCTTCTAGGCATAAGTTGTCATTTGCATTTGATGAATCTTTGTGGAGCCAAGGGTTTCTGTAGGTTGTCTACTTGGTCTTTGGGATCGAAAACTCCCTTAGATTGGCATAATTGAGGTGGTGAGATATCCTCCAAAGGGTTGCAGTTGGAGAGGACATATCAGTCCTTTCATTTGTGCCAAAATTCGTGGCCAAGGGCCAACTTTGTCTAGTTCAATTGGAGGGTTTGATTGGAGACATTTTGAGCATTGAGTCTTCATCAATTTTGCTACTCCAAGGGCGAATTGCATCATATATCATTAGCAGCAGGTCCTGATATTATTTTATCAGCCATCATAGCAGCCATGGAGACCACGATTTCAGTCATGGAGGCTCATACCAGCATCGATTTCTCTTGCTAACTGGGGCACTTCACTTGTGAGGCCTTGAAGATGATGTTTGGTGTTTGATAGAGGGCGTAAGGGCTGCATAATATTTTATATCTACATTTACATCAGAAAACAGGGGCGGCTGATAGAGAGCTTCGATTTGGGCTTGGTGGACTCACACCACATTGGATATTGATTGCTTCTTCATCTACATCTTCTAGCGCTGCTAATCAGGTTCCATTATAATTTACATGTCATTGCATGATAATATTTGTTATTGTAAGGTTGCTGCTGTGGGAGAATATCCATATCAGATTTGATGTTGTAATTGCATCTCATTGCAAGCCAAGAGTCTCGATGAATTCATGCTAGCATTGTACCTGAGGATTGCATTTTAATAAGGAGTAATAAGTTGGGAGTCATTTATTGAATGTAATGATCATTGTGATAGCATTATAGTATGCATGCCAACTGTTTGACAAAATGTCAATTGGCTGTAGATGTTGATTTATACTTGCATAAGTCATCTATTGCATTTGGAAAATACAAAGACACTTGCATTTCATGCTATACTTGTAGTTTAGTCATTTAACATTTATTTCAAGGCATTTGCATCATCTTATGTTCCAATTTCATCAAGCAAAGCAAACTGAAACTCAGAAACAACAAGAACATACTTTGCATACAAAGTGTTTGACAATATTCCTTGAGCCCACAATCAACAAGTTAAGTTCAGAATTAGCAAGGGATATTATAGTGGTATCAGAGCGGTTTCCGGCCATCCTTTGGGTTTGAAATCAGCTCCATTAATGCAACAAAGTGACAGGTATAAGAGGTATACAGCTAGAGAAGAAAGGAAGCAAAAACAGTGGCCACAACCTCCTGAACAGGACACTTTATCAGCTGCTATAGCAGTGAGACAGTGTGAGATTGGTTCAACCAGCACCATGGGTGACAATGAACCTAGAAATGAAGGTAGGAATGGGGGGAACAATGAAGAAAGAGAAGCACGAGAGATTTTTAGACACATGGCAGCAGTAGGTGGTAGATGCTTTGAGGGCACTTACTACAGGGAAGACAAAACCATGAACCAGATGACAATAGGAGTGTGGTTGGGACACCCAGGGCACAACGAGCACCCTCACGCATTGTAGATAGGCCTACGCGTCCTACTTTTTTGAGGAATGAACAGGGAGAGGAAAATGCAGAAGAAGAGGGAGAAGAAATGTTCGCGGATACTCTTATGGCAGCGAACGATGAGTGGGAGTTGTTGACACCCCAGGTAAGGGAGCACATGAGCTTTGATAGATTTGTTAGTCAAAGGAGAGAACACTACAGGGGGAAGCAAGATAGGAGATCGAGAAATCAAAATAATGATTTGATGTTTGCCGCCAGTAGAGTTACATTGCCCATGTTTGACAGTAGTGGGAAGGTTACAACTCAGACTTGGATTCACAAGCTAGACACCCTCTTGACTCTTAGACCTATGACAGAAAGGGATGCGATAAAATATGCTACTCTTCACTTGGAGAGAGCAGCCCACGATTGGTGGTATCATGGATTGGACACACTGCATCATAGTAGCATCACCTCTTATCAGGAGTTTGTTGATAGATTGGTGAAACGCTTTGATAAGAAAGATCCAGAGACATATTTCAGAGACCTGGCTCAGCTTAAGTAGTCTGGGAGTTTGGAGAGTTACATTAGTGAATTTAAAAAATGATTAGTTATGGTTTCCAATATATCTGAGAGGAGATTGGTTGTGCTATTCATTGAGGGCTTATTGGAACCATTGAGAGGATGGATAAAGGCTTTTGATCCCTTGACACTACAGGAGGCAATAAAAAAAGATAGAAGTATGGAACTTGCAGCCCCTCAAAGCAAGTTCTCATCTAGGGGATCTTCTTCGTACAGGGACAATAAGACATTTCCCAAGAAAAAAGAAACTCTAGATTTAAAGGGAAAATCGGCAGCACCTATAGATCGTGAGACACTCAATGATTTGCGAAGGAAAAAGTTGTGTTTCTATTGTAAGGGTCCCTATGATGCAAACCATGATTGTCCTTTGAGGCCTAAGGGCAAAGCAAACAGAATAATGTGGGCATTCTATGAGGATTTTGAGTCTGACCAACAATCTGATTAAGAGGAAATTGAGGAGGAAAAACTTGGACAGGAAGTGGAGAAGCATGAAAATGGGGCTGAAAATGAAGAGGAAGCGAAATTTCAAGAGGCATGCCTCACCAGCATATAGCAAGAGGGCTCATTCAGGATGCATGGGGTTTTAGTCGGACAGAAGATCATTACCCTGCTTGATACAGGTGCCACGCATAACTTCATTGATGCTAGGTTGGTTGAGAGGCGTGGAATTCAGATGGAGGAATTTGAGGTTATAAGGGTAAAAGTTGTAGATGGTTATACTCTTAAGTGTGACAGGATGATTCCAGGTCTTCCCATGCGATTGAATAACTTCGAGTTTAAGGCAGATTTCTATGTGGTGAATATGGGCGATACATATATGGTTTTAGGGATGAAATGGCTTCATGACATAGGTGAATTTACCCTTAACCTTCGTGAGATGGAGATGAGATTCAAAGTGGATGGAAATACTTATGTGTTAAAAGCCATCAGAGACACCAGTTGCAGGATGATATCATTCAGAAAAATGGAGAGGCTCATGCGCCATGACATGATTGAGTGGGCAGCAGGATGTGTGTTGATGCCAACACAGGAGGAGCAGCAAAAACCGGTCTATCACCCATACATACAGGAGTTGAGGATCAAGCATGCCAAGGTGTTTAGTGATATTCCACCTAGTAGGCCACTTGACAGAGGGATTGAGCACATAATAGAATTAGAGGGTGCTAAACCCGTAATGATCACTTCTTACAGGCACCCCAAGAGGTTGAAAGATGAGATTGAAAAAACTATTAAGGAGTTGCTTGCTATGGGGCACATTAGGCCAAGCAAGTCACCATTTGCTTCAGCAGTAGTTTTGGTGAAGAAAAATGATGGTACCCTTCGGATGTGCATCGATTATAGGGTGTTGAATAAGAGAACAATTAAGAACAGATACCCTATTCCTCACATCGATGAGTTGATCGATGAACTTCATGGTGCTCGCTACTTCTCGAAAATAGATTTGAGATCGGGTTATCACCAGATTAGGGTTAGAGCGCAGGACATTGAGAAGACAACATTTAGATGTCATTGTGGACATTTTGAGTTCATGGTTATGCCATTTGGGCTAACCAATGCCCTTGCTATTTTTCAGTCCACCATGAACAGGGTTTTTTAGTCACAGCCGAGGAAGTTTGTATTAGTCTTCTTTGATGACATTTTGGTATACAACAGAACTTGGGAGGAGCATATCGCCCATTTGGATATAGTGTTAGGGATTCTTGGCAGGGAGTCCTTGTACGCCAAGGAATCCAAATGTGATCTGGGCATGACAGAGTTGTTGTATTTAGGCCATATCATTAGTGCAGAGGGTGTGCGTATGGACCCTGACAAGGTCAAAGCTACCATTCAGTGGCCTACACCTAAGAATCTTACTCAGCTTAGAGGATTTTTGGACTTGTGTGGCTTTTACCGCAGATTTGTCAAAGGTTATTCACAACATGCAGCACCACTTACAGATTTAATGAAGAAAGGGGTGTTTGTTTGGACACCTGACGCACATGAATGTTTTGAGAAATTTAAATAGTTGATGACTACTTGCCCAGTTCTTGCATTGCCGGATTTCACTAGACCCTTTGAGCTACAGTGTGATGCTTCGGATGGGGATTGGTGCAGTCCTTATGCAGGACAAGCATCTGATAGCTTTTGAGAGCAGGAAGTTATGGGGCTCATAGAGGAGCTACAATATCTATGATAAGGAGATGTTGGCCATTATGCATGCATTGGCCAAATTCAGGCAATACCTTGTGGGCAACAAGTTTTGTGTTAAGACACATCATAACAGCCTGAGACATTTCCTAGGACAGCGGGATCTCAATGACCGTCAGCAGAAGTGGGTGAGCAAATTGCAATCATATGACTTTGACATTGCCTTTGTCAAGGGGACTTAGAATGTAGTTGCTGATGCTTTGTCTCGCCGTCCACATTTGAGCTCTATGGTGGAGATTATGGAGGATTGGAGACACTTGATTGTGGCAAAGTATGCCAAGGACTAATGGGCTTCTAGCATAGTTGAGGGGTCAGTACAAGATGGCAGGTATTCAGTTACAAAGGGAGGATCTTTTTGACCCTAGGATTGGAGATGAACACAGTAATGAGATCCTTTCATGATACACCTATGGTAGGGCATTCCGGGTACTTCAAGACTTACAAGCAAATTTGGGAGCATTTTACTTGGAAAGGGCTTGAGTCGGATGTTCTCCGATATGTCAGAGAGTGTCCTGTTTGCCAGCAGAATAAACAGGAACACACATACCCCGTAGGCTTACTTCAGCCACTTCCAATCTCTGATAGGAAGTGGGAGTGTTTATCGATGGATTTTATTATAGGCTTACTGAAAGCCCAGAGTAGAGATTGCATCTATGTGGTTGTTGATAGACTGACGAAATATGCTCATTTTTTTCAGATCACAGCTACATATTCAGCTGCACAGGTAGCAGAGCTTTCCTTCCATGAGATATTCAGGTTGTATGGGTTACCTCAGAGCATTGTTAGTGACAGGGATAGTCGGTTCTTGAGTCATTTTGGCAGGAGCTATTTTGACTACGTGGGACCGAGCTTACTCCGAGCACCACTTACCACCTGCAGACGGATGGCCAGACATAAATTGTCAACAAATGGGTAGAGGGATATCTCAAGAATTATATTGCAGGGCAGCAGAAGGGTTGGGTTAAGTGGATTTATCTTTGTGAGTACTGCTATAATACCACTTACCATCTTTTGATTCAGATGACACCATTTATGGCCTTGTATGGTTATGAGGCGCCTAGTTTTCTTAACTTATTGTTGAGTGACAGTCGAGTGCCTAATGCTAGGGATTTGTTGCAGGAAAACCAGGATATTATGAGGGCTCTTCGGGAAAATATACAAAAGGCATAGAATCAGCAGAAGCAGTGTGCTGATCAGAGGAGAGTTGAACGGTCATTTGAGGTTGAGGATATGGTGTATTTGATGCTGCAGCCCTATCGTCAGTCCACTCTCAAGAAGAGTGGTGCAAAGAAACATAATCCGCGTTACTATGGACCTTTCAGGATTATTAGGCCAGTTGGTGAGGTGGCTTATGAGTTGGAATTACCGGCAAACAGCAGATGTAATGTCCCCTTCTAGCAAGCCAAATTTTTTCTCGACCTTGCACACAATTTCAACTTGTAAAAGAGAACATTAGTATTCAAGTCTTCTTATCATATTATCTCGATAGAGATATATTAAATCAAGTCTTATGTTCATGAGCTATAAACATTCTATCTTTCATGATATTCATTAAACATATTTCATGATTCCATTTGGGAGAGGTACACTTGGGTCTACATGTTTATCATACCACTTGCCCAACGAGAGGGTTTATAAAGGAGCAATCGAGGGGTCCATATATTATTCCTTTGACCGGAGACCAACCCAAATCAAAGGCCCATCCCTTGTCCCGGAGAGGTACTCTAGACCAACACGAGACAAGAGCCTATCCATTACTTGATGGTTCTCTTGACCAACAAAAGATAATGGGAATGTATCGGTCTTTAGCCGGATGGTACTCTTGACCAACTTAGGCATCAACCATGATGTCGGTCTTTAGCCGGATGGTGCTCTTGACCAACTACGACATCAGCCATGATTATACCTCATTGCTCACCCATATCCCTTCATCTTGATCTATGGGTTTGGTTGATCTATCATGAGCCCTTCTTCTCATCCCTTAGTATATATTTGTATGCTTATTATTTTGCATTCTATCAACTTAAGCAACAAGTTTTCTAATCATTTCTATATGATTCTATTTCCACCATAGTCATCATGTCATATCACGGATGCTTTATATAGCCATTCATGTTATTGTTCATGCTAGCATCTAATGTTATTATTCATACTTAATGCATTACTTGTCATAATACCTGAAGTTATCTCATGATGGCAATTAGTCTATCATTAAGTTATCATTGTGTTCATATGGTGCTTATATAATATCTTATTGAATGCATTTGTTAACATCACTAAGGAATTCGAGAGATTGCATATATCTCACATACCTTTTTAATTGTAGAATTTATGCTTGTTAGCAGATTTGATAAACTTCTTTTATGAATTGATGATGTATATATACTCTTCGATGCTTTGATGATGCTGCCACTTCGTTGGCTTGTTATGTTTGGAGTTCGATATCCAATGGCCTGCATGGCTTAATTTCCTTCTTTCGGTGATCAGGTATATTGGACTGTACATGGTTCGAATGATAGAGACGGCAGATGCTAATATCTCATTAGCTTTATATAATGCTTGATGTTAGATTGCAAACCTTCTTTCGTTCTTTGATGATATGATTGTTCACCTCCGATGCATATATCCTTCTTTATATTTGATGATATCCTTGTTTGATGTTCCTATGTTCAGCACTTGTGTCGGATTTATGATGATGCGATTTGATGCTTGGTTTCTAATGCTGGTTGTTCGATGATATGATATTCAATGTTCGATGATGCCTTGATCCATTGCCTTCGATCTCTATTTATATGCCCAGCCTTTCATGAAAGATCGCATCATTCCATAATTTGTGCCTCGTGGCCAATCGGTGCACATGATTAGTTATCTTAATATTATCATTTGTCACTTTGAAAGGCACTAAGCCTTAGTCGGCCATGCCATGATCATGATCTCTTGATTATATATTGTTAATCTTGATCGGTCTTTAAGAATTCGACGCTCCTCACTACATAAGCTGACTTTTGTTTATTCTTTTATCTTGTATATAATTTGTCTTCTAGTGCCAAGTCATCTTTTGTCTCATTCCTATTTTGTCCTTATTCTTATTTTGTCTTTTCCTCTTGGCTCCAAATTTGTCTAAGTATCGGAAAGTAGAGAGAGTCTTAGGACAGAAATGGATTATGAATGCTAGTCTTTTCCAATCTTGAATTGGAAAACATAGAATCATCACAGGCCTCCCCTCTGGAGATTGCTTGCCCTCAAGCAATTCCTATTTCTTTGGGTCACTCGATTTTAAGATCAATTTTCTTTCCTTCTTTTATTTGAAGTTGCTTCACTTTCTTCCTGAATTTCTTTGTCGAGTATGATTTCTATATTGTGTGCTTGAGCTCTTTTCCCACATTTATGTCCGGCTTCCCATTTCTCATTACATCTAAAGCATGTGTTTCCTTTTGCGGGATCTTTACACTTGTGTTTGGGTTTCCATGCTTCTCTGCAATCAAAACAAGGGTTGTTTACTTTTAGTTCTTCTCGGTCCTTGTACGGAAGATATGCTTTCTCGTGTCCATTTTCATTCCTTAGACATACATGTCCCGGTTTCCACGGTTCTCCACACTTACGACATGGATTCTTATCAAAATTCCCTTTCTTATGGAGAGGTTTAGTGGATGGTTGAGAGGAGTGGGTTTTCTCTAATTGCATGGCCATATCTATGGCATCATCAAGTGTAGCTGGTTTGAGGGCTTCTACTAAGCCTCGTAGCTTCTCATTCAACCCTACAATAAACAAGTATGTGAGGCTTTCATTTTCCACTCCAGCTACTCAGATTGTGATCTTTTCAAACTCATTTATGTACTCATCCACGGAGCCTCTTTGCCTTAGTAGGTTTAACTCTTAGAAATCTTGTTGTGGATGGCGTCGATCAAATTTCTTGATAAATCTTTTGGAGAACTCTTCATAAGATGTAATGGATTCATGTCCTTGGGTGTGTTTTCCATGATGCCACCATTCATAGGCCAATCCCTCTAGGTGTAGGATGGCAAATTGAAGTGCATCTTTCTTGGTCATAGGTTAAGTTGAAAATAGTCATTCAACTTTTGTAACCATGCTTGTGGAGTGATCTTATGGGTTCCATCGAAATGTGGGAGATTAACCTTGTTGGCTTTTTGCTTCAATTCCTTGTTGATGGGTCTCTTTTCCCTTCTTGTTAATTCATTCCTTCTTGAGTTGCTATAATCATTGAATGACACTACTCTCCTCACTTCAGGTTCCAAGCTTGCATAAACCCTTGCAATGTCATCCGTGGTTATTGAATTTGGAGTGGGTTCTTCCGTTCTTGACGTTTCCTCTTCCGGAAGAAAAGATGGTATAGGAATCCTTGGATTGGATGAAGTATGGCTGTTCTTGGAATGATTAGATCCTACTTCTCTTCCATTTGTTGAGTGGGTTTTAGGATGATCCGTAGTGTTACCCACCTTTTGGAGTGCCTCTAGAAACATTTGTGTTGTCTTTTCACCCTGCTCCATGATGGCTTTGGTGATTTTTTCGTTTTGATCCATCATTGCCTTGGGAGTTGCCTCCACGAATGCCCTCATTTAGTTGTTCATTTGTTCTTCTAAGAGTTGACGGTTCCTCCTAGTGTATGCTTGCATAAGATTTTTTCACAGGATGGCAGGTCGATGCTCTGATACCACTTTTAATGTCTCCTAGCAAGCCAAAATTTTTCTCGACCTTGCACACAATTTCAACTTGTAAAAGAGAGCATTAGTATTCAAGTCTTCTTATCGTATTGTCCATAGAGATATATTAAATCAAGTCTTATGTGTTAGATTCAGGACAGACAACTGAGAGTGGGGGTGAATCAGTTGTCTGAAACTTTCTTCCAATTAGACATTTAAATCCACTTTGTGATTTAGCAGCATAATAATAAATTATTCATTGAAACATAATGCATTAAATCAAGAGCAGAAACACATCAACACATAAGACACCAAGATTTTGACTTGGAAAACCCGGTTAAGTGAAAAACCACGGGGTGATTAACCCAAGATTGTATTCTCTGTTAGAAGAATAGAAAGAACAAAATGACACATGCCAATTAGGGCTCACTGCCCGAGCACACTGCTCACAAGAGGCTCACTGCCTACAAGAGACACACTGTCTACAGAATAATAAGTATCACCTACTTGAACTGGAGAATAGCATCTTCACCATGCTTGAATCAGTTCCATTTAAGCCCAATACTTTTGTTCTGCTTTTCGCTCTTCTGCTCTTTACCACACTCTCATCTCCACAAGTCACACTTTGAAATGACTTCACAACTCATTTATACAAGACATTTGACTTAGGAATTATCATCCAAGTCGGCATACATAACAGAGCAAATACAATATGACTTAGTACAAAAGACTTCACACGGAACAACACACTGTTGGCCACACAGATTTGAGACTTCAATCTTGTTCTAGGAAGACGCCAATCTTCACATAACATCTTCAAGACCATCCGCATGATGTGTAACTCATACGGTTGGCTAGAGCTAGGAAGAACACCATCATCTGGAAGTAATTCTTCAATTGCCAGCTCAATCTTCAATGTGGATCACCAACACGAACTGGACATGATCCAAAGACCTCCACAAGTTTGCCTAAATCACCAAGAACATCCACACTACATCTGTTTACTGAAATCCTTATCTCCTTCATCCGGAACCTTAAGAACATAGTCTGTCATCACTGTCACAATGGAATAGATGCTTGCGGACCTCCAGACCATGAACAAATTGAGTTGTAACTTCAAATGGACTTCCTAAACTCTTCACCAAATCTGCAAAATAGGATATTGCATTTCCGGATCTCACCAGACCTATCTATGTCACTCTGTAACCTCTGGACACCTGCCGGAACCAGTTTTACTTGAGTGGCCACAACTTCTTTAGATCTTTATGCGGACCTTTGAAATCTTTACTGGATCATCTTAAGACACATATACGAACCCTTTGAACCGCATCCTCTGATCTTTATCTTAGCTAGGATCTTTATCTTACTGTCTTCATTGTTCTTCTTTGTTCCTTATCATTAATGCAACAGAAGTATGTTGAATAACAACAGCGGTTAGACCCATACTTGCAACAATCTCCCCCTTTGTCTATGATGGCAACATATGATGTGAAAAACTGTTTTAATCATCAAGACAAGAACTTCTCGTTACTGTCACTTCTTTTCCTTTCCTGCTCCCCCTTTGATCAGCAACCACTTGTTTTTCACATCTTTTCTCCCCCTTTGACATCAATGGCAAAGGGCACATACTTGCAAATCCATCTCTTCAGAATCATACCAGCTGCTCCCCCTGAGTAGCAGCTCCCCATCATCAATCCGGACCACAAGATATGACTGTGATATCCACCGGACTGATGTACATCAGTGCACCTTAGTTCATCACCGGAGGGGTAATAACCCCTAACTTCTCCTTGAGATACTCAAAAGAGTCCTTATGTAGAGGTTTAGTAAAGATATCTGCAATCTGATCCTTCGAAGGCACAAACTCCAATCTGACTTCATTCTTGTTCACTTGCTATCTCAAAAAGTGAAACTTGATGGATATATGTTTAGTCTTTGAATGCAACACCGGATTCTTAGATATATTTATTGCACTTGAATTATCACAGAAGATTGTGATAGGCTCCTCATACTCCACTCTTATGTCTCTTAGCATTTGCTTCATCCACAAAACTTGAGTACAACTACCTACTACTGCAATATATTCTGCTTTTGCAGTGGATAGAGATATTGCCTCTTGTTTCTTGCTTAGCCAAGAAACCAATCTCTTCCCCAAAAAGAATGCTCCACCACTGGCACTCTTCCGGTCATCCACATCCCCTGCCCAATCCGCATCTGTATATGCATGAAGAGAAAAATCATGATCTCTGGGATACCACAATCCATACTCAACTGTCCCTTTTAGATATCTAAAAATCCTCTTGATTGTCATGACATGAGATTCTCTAGGATTAGCTTGAAATCTAGCAACAAGACCAACAACATTCATAATGTCAGGTCTAGTTTGAGTGAAATACAACAATCCACCAATCATTGACCTGTACTTTTTCTGATTAGCCTTAGGAGAGTCATCATCTTTGCTCAATTTACATCCAGTTGCCATGGAAGTATTCATTGGTTTTGAGTCTTCCATCCCAAATTTCTTCAATAATTCTTTCACATATTTGGTCTGAGAAATGAAGATTCCTTTCTTAGTTTGAATGATTTGCAGACCTAAGAAGAAATTCATTTTCCGAAGCATGGACATCTCAAATTCACTTTTCATTTGATTTGCAAAAGTTTTGCACATATTATCTCTTCCACCAAAAATGATGTCATCAACAAACACTTCAACAATCAAGATGTTTTCATGATCAATTTTGAAATACAAATTACTGTCAGCAGTACCTTTGTTAAAACCAATTTTCAAAAGATGTTTATCCAATCTTTCATTCCAGGCTCTTGGGGCTTTCTTCAGTCCATACAGTGCTTTCTTCAACTTGCAGACCATATCACCATGATCAGACAATTGAAATCCATCTAGTTGCTCAATATATACTTCTTCTTCCAAGTCTCCATTCAGAAAGGTAGACTTGACATCCATCTGATAGACTTTGAAGTCCTTGAAGGCAGCAAAGGCAAGAAATAATCTAACTGCTTCAATTCGAGCCACCGGAGCAAAAGTTTCTTCAAAATCAACTGCTTCTATTTGAGAGTAACCCTTGCAGACCAATCTTGCTTTATTTCTGATTACTTCGCCAACTTCATTCAGTTTGTTCCGGAAGACCCATTTAGTTCCAATCACATTCTTGTTTCTAGGTTTGGGAACAAGATCCCAAGTGTGATTTTTCTCAATTTGCATCAGTTCTTCCTCCATTGCTTTAATCTAGTTTTCATCATTGCAAGTTTCATTCACTGTCTTAAGTTCAATCTTTGAAATCAGACAATACTCTTCTGAATCTTAAGCAATCCTTCTCCTTATTTGTACACCTTTGCTTTTATCACCTATGATCTGATCTTCAGAGTGGTTCAGTCTTACATACCTGGGAACTTTGGGAGTTTCTTGCACTTCTGATTCATGATCAGGCTCATTAAAACTCATCTCTTCTTCCTGATTTACCGGATCAGTTTGAATATGAATTTCAGAAGGGGCTTGGGCTCCTTTAATCAGAGCACCACTCTGATCATCTTCATCATATTCATAAAACCTTGAAGGTTTTTCAATTCCTTCATCAACCTTCACATTTGTACTTTCTATAATCTTTCTTAGTCTCTTGTTATAACACCGATATGCTTTGCTTTGAATAGAGTAACCCAAGAATATTCCTTTATCACTTCTAGCATCAAATTTGCCTAGATCTTCATCTCTTTTAATGTAACATTTGCTACCAAAGACTCTGAAATACCTCACAGTAGGAATGATGCCAAACCAAAGTTCATAAGAAGTCTTACCGGTATTGCCTTTGATTTGTATTCGATTGAGAGTATAGACTGCAGTGTTGACAACTTCTCTCCAATAGATCTGAGGAACATTTGCTTCCATCATCATGGTTCTAGATGCTTCCTGGATGGTTCGGTTCTTTCTCTCCACTACTCCATTCTGCTGAGGAATCTCAGGAGCAGACAACTGTCTTTTTATTCCATGTTTCTCATAGAAATCTATGAACTCACCGGATGTGAATTCTCCACCTCTATCAGACCTTAGACATTTCAATTTTAATCCGGTTTCATTCTCAACCATAGCCTTGAATATTTTGAATTTCTCAAAAGCTTCTGATTTCTCTTTCAAAAAAGTAACCCACATCATCCTGGAGTAGTCATCAATTAATAGCATGAAATATCTATCACCTTGCACACTTCTGATCCTTGCCGGACTACATAAATCAGTATGAACTAAGTCTAATAATCTGGTAGAAGATTGTTCCTTACTTTTGAATGAGACTCTGCTTTGTTTCCCCAACTAACATTCTTTGCACAAACTATTTGTAGGTTTCACCAGTTTTGGAAGATCTCTTACAGCCTGAGTGTTTCTTATCTTGATGATATTGTCAAAATTCACATGACACATCCTCCTATGCCATAACCAACTCTGATCAATTTGCACAAATAGACAACTTTTACCAGTACTAGCTAAATGGAAGATATTACCTTTTGTTTGAGTACTAGATGCAATCTCTGTTCCGGAACTTTCAAAGATCTTGCATTTTCTATTCTTGAATCGGAGATGATAACCTTTGTCAACCAACTGTCCAACACTGAGAAGATTGTGCTTCAATCCTTCAACATACAGTACATTACCAGTTATGTTCTTTCCATCAAAAGAAATAGTTCCTCTACCTCTGATTCTACCAGCAGAATTATCACCAAACTTTACCACTCCTTCATACCTTTCCAAATCTATGAACTTATTTTTGTCACCTGTCATATCGTGAGAGCATCCACTGTCAATGACCCAATCATCCTTTTCTTCAACTTGGGTAGCCAGAGCTCTTTCTACAACTTTATGATTGACAGATTCAGAGGGCATTGGATCATCTTCCTTGATGGCAATAAATACCCAATCACTTCCGGATTTGTTTCCTGTCTCTGATTCATCATCTGTTACTCCTTCATTATCATCATCTTCATGAACATAGTAACAATTCTTTTGGAACCTTGATCTGTTAGGATTTGGCCTTAAAAATCTTTTCGGACACCTTGAGGCAAAATGACCAATCTTATTGCAGTTAAAACACTTAAAAGGCAATTTTCCTTCATACTTACTGGATCCTCTTGGCAGTCTTTTTGCAATAAGGGCTTCCAGTTGAGCAGTTTCTGCTTCTTCTTCTAGGTCTTTTCTTGCTTTTTCATACCATGATAGTTTCCTTGAAGAGTTCTCTCCCGGATCAAACCTTTGTTTACCTTTCACAGAGGCACTGGGTTTGAATGCAAACTCAGTCTTGGGAGGGGCATCTCCAAACTCGGTCAATTCAAAAGCAGCCAATTTGCCAACCAATTGATCTCTTGTGACAGCTGAACGGGCTCTGAATTTTTCAATGGTAGCAACCTTGATTTTATAAGAAGCAGGGAGGGATCTGAGAACTTTGCCAACAATCTCATCTTCATCCAAGACTCCACCAGCACATCTAATGCCACAAACAAGCTCATTTACTCTTGGCATAAAAGTAGTGATATTTTCATCTTCTATCATTTTCAGATTTTCAAATTTTCCTTTCAGACTCTGTAGCCTTTGCACATTTAACATACTTGTCTCCTTCATGCAAAAGTTTTAGTTTTTCCCAAATCTCAAAAGCAGTTTGAAGATCAACAACATTTGTCAGTTCTGAATCAGACAATGCACTTAGAAGAGCTTCTTTAGTCCACAGATTGTTTTTAGCATATGTGATTTCATTTGGGGATTTCGGGCCACCCTGTGGAGGAGTATACTTCGTTGAAGCCATGGTCCAGTACTGCATTCCAATACATCGCAAGTGACATTGCATGTGACTTTTCCAAAGATTAAAATTGGTTCCATCAAACTTCGGACTATCCTTTTTGTAGGACGACATCTTGGATTTCCTCAAGGTGTTAAGCTCCTTTTAGAGGGACTTGACTCTGATACCAATTGTTAGATTCAGGACAGACAACTGAGAGGGGGGGTGAATCAGTTGTCTAAAACTTTCTTTCAATTAGACACTTAAATCCACTTTGTGATTTAGTAGCGTAATAATAAATTAATCATGGAAACATAATGCATTAAATCAAGAGTAGAAACACATCAACACATAAGACACCAAGATTTTGACGTGGAAAACCCGGTTAAGGGAAAAACCACGGGGTGATTAACCCAAGATTGTATTCTCTGTTAGAAGAATAGAAAGAACAAAATGACACATGCCAATTAGGGCTCACTGCCTGAGCACACTGCTCACAAGAGGCTCACTGCCTACAAGAGACACATTGTCTACAGAATAATAAGTATCACCTACTTGAACTGGAGAATAGCATCTTCACCATGCTTGAATCAGTTCCATTTAAGCCCAATACTTCTGTTCTGCTTTTCGCTCTTCTGCTCTTTACCACACTCTCATCTCCACAAGTCACACTTTGAAATGACTTCACAACTTATTTATACAAGACATTTGACTTAGGAATTATCATCCAAGTCAGCATACATAACAGAGCAAATAAAATATGACTTAGTACAAAAGACTTCACGCAGAACAACACACTATCGGCCACACAGATTTGAGACTTAAATCTTCTTCTAGGAAGACGCCAATCTTCACATAACATCTTCAAGACCATCCGCAGGATGTGTAACTCATCCGGTCGGCTAGAGTTAGGAAGAACACTATCATCCAGAAGTAATTCTTCAATTGCTAGCTCAATCTTCGATGCGGATCACCAACACGAACTGGACACAATCCAAAGACTTCCACAAGCTTGTCTGAATCACCAAGAACATCCACACTACATCTGCTTATTGAAATCCTTATCTCCTTCATCTAGAACCTTAAGAACATAGTCTGTCATCACTGTCACAATGGAATAAATGCTTGTGGACCATCAAACCACAAACAAATTGAGTTGTAACTTCAAATGGACTTCCTAAACACTTCACCAAATCCACAGAATAGGCTATTGCATTTCCGGATCTCATCGGACCTATCTATGTCACTCTGTAACCTCTAAACACCTGCCGGAACCAGTTTTACTTGAGTGGCCACAACCTCTTTAGATCTTTATGCGGACCTCTGAAATCTTTACTAGATCATTTTAAGACACATATATACGAACCTTTTGAACCGCATCCTCTGATCTTTATCTTAGCTAGGATCTTTAGCTTACTGTCTTCACTGTTTTTCTTTGTTCCTTATCATTAATGCAATAGGAGTATGTTGACATCAATGACAACAGCGGTTAGACCCATACTTGCAACATTATGATCATGAGCTATAAACATTCTATCTTTCATAATATTCATTAAACATATTTCATGATTCCATTTGGGAGAGGTACACTTGGGTCTACATGTTTATCATACCACTTGCCCAACGAGAGAGGGTTTATAAAGGAGCAATCGAGGGGTCCATATATTATTCCTTTGACTGGAGACCAACCCAAATCAAAGGCCCATCCCTTGTCTCGGAGAGGTACTATAGACCAACACGAGACAAGAGCCTATCCATTACTTGATGGTTCTCTTGACCAACACAAGATAATGGGAATGTATCGGTGTTTAGCCGGATTGTATTCTTGACCAACTACGGCATCAACCATGATTATACCTCATTGCTCACCCATATCCCTTCATCTCGATCTATGGGTTTGGTTGATCTATCATGAGCCCTTCTTCTCATCCCTTAGTATATATTTGTATCCTTATTATTTTGCATTCTATCAACTTAAGCAAGAAGTTTTCTAATCATTTCTATATGATTCTATTTCCACTATATTCATCATGTCATATCCCGGATGCTTTATATAGCCATTCATGTTATTGTTCATGGTAGCATCTAATGTTATTATTCATACTTAATGCATTACTTCTCGTAATAGCTGAAGTTATCTCATGATGGCAATTAGTCTATCATTAATTTATCATTGCGTTCATATGGTGCTTATTTAATATCTTATTGAATGCATTTGTTAACATCACTAAGGAATTCGAGAGGTTGCATATATCTCACATACCTTTTTAATTGTAGAATTTATGCTTGTTAGCAGATTCGATAAACTTCTTTTATGAGTCAATGATGTATATATATTTTTTGATGCTTTGATGATGCTGCCACTTCGTTGGCTTCTTATGTCTGCAGTTCGATATCCAATGGCCTATATGGCTTAATTTCCTTCCTTCTTTCAGTGATCAGGTATATTGGACTGTATATGGTTCGAATGATAGAGACGGCAGATGCTAATATCTCATTTGCTTTATATAATGCTTGATGTTAGATTGCAGACCTTCTTTCGTTCTTTGATGATATGATTGTTCACCTCCGATGCATATATCCTTCTTTATATTTGATGATATCCTTGTTTGATGTTCCTATGTTCAGCGCTTGTGTCGAATTTATAATGATGCGATTTGATGCTTGGTGTCTAATACTGGTTGTCCGATGATATGATATTCAATGTTCGATGATGCCTTGATCCATTGCCTTTGATCTCTATTTATATGCCCAGCCTTTTATGAAAGATCGCATCATTCCATAATATGTGCCTCGTGGCCAATCGGTGCACATGATTAGTTATCTTAATATTATTGTTTGTCACTTTGAAAGGTGGTAAGCCTTAGTCGGCCATGCCATGATCATGATCTCTTGATTATATATTGTTAATCTTGATCGGTCTTTAAGAATTCGGCGCTCCTCACTACATAAGCTGACTTTTGTTTATTCTTTTATCTTGTCTATAATTTGTCTTCTAGTGCCAAGTCATCTTTTGTCTCATTCCTATTTTGTCCTTATTCTTATTTTGTCTTTTCCTCTTGGCTCCAAATTTGTCTAAGTATCGGACAGTAGAGAGAGTCTTAGGATAGAAATGGATTATGAATGCTAGTCTTTCCCAATCTTCAATTGGAAAACATCAAATCATCACAAGCCTCCCCTCTGGAGATTGCTTGCCCTCAAGCAAGTCCTATTTCTTTGGGTCACTCGATTTTAAGATCAATTTTCTTTCCTTATTTTATTTGAAGTTGCTTCACTTTCTTCCTGAATTTCTTTGTCGAGTATGATTTCTATATTGTGTGCTTGAGCTCTTTTCCCACATTTATGTCCGGCTTCCCATTTCTCATTACATCTAAAGCATGTGTTTCCTTTTGCGGGGTCTTTACACTTGTGTCTGGGTTTTCATGCTTCTCTGCAATCAAAACAAAGGTTCTTTACTTTTAGTTCTTCACGGTCCTTGTATGGAAGATATGGTTTCTCGTGTCCATTTTCATTCCTTAGACATACATGTCTCGGTTTCCACGGTTCTCCACACTTACGACATGGATTCTTATCAAAATTCCCTTTCTTATTGAGAGGTTTAGTGGATGGTTGAGAGGAGTGGGTTTTCTCTAATTGCATGGCCATATCTATGGCATCATCGAGTGTAGCTGGTTTGAGGGCTCCTACTAAGCCTCGTAGCTTCTCATTCAATCCTTCAATAAACAAGTATGTGAGCCTTTCATTTTCGACTCCGGATACTCGGATTGCTATCTTTCCAAACTCATTTATGTACTCATCAACGGAGCCTCTTTGCCTAAGTAGGGTTAACTCTCAGAAATCTTGTTGTGGATGGCGTCGATCAAATTTCTTGATAAATCTTTTGGAGAACTCTTCATAAGATGTAATGGATTCATGTCCTTGAGTGTGTTTTCCATGATGCCACCATTCATAGGCCAATCCCTCTAGGTGTAGGATGGTAAATTGACGTGCATCTTTCTTGGTCATAGGTTAAGTTGAAAATAGTCATTCAACTTTTGTAACCATGCTTGTGGAGTGATCTTATGGGTTCCATCAAAATGTGGGAGATTAACCTTGTTGGCTTTTAGCTTCAATTCCTTGTTGATGGGTCTTTTTTCCCTTCTTGTTAATTCATTCCTTCTTGTGTTGCTATAATCATTGAATGACACTACTCTCCTCACGTCAGGTTTCGAGCTCGCATAATCCTTTGCAATGCCATCCATGCTTCTTGAATTTGGAGTGGGTTCTTCCGTTCTTGATGTTTCCTCTTCCGGAAGAAAAGATGGTATAGGAATCCTTGGATTGGATGAAGTATGGCTGTTCTCGGAATGATTAGATCCTACTTCTTTTCCATTTGTTGAGTGAGTTTTAGGATGATCCGTAGTGTTACCCACCTTTTGGAGTGCCTCTAGAAACATTTGTGTTGTCTTTTCACCTTGCTCCATCATGGCTTTAGTGATTTTTTCGTTTTGGTCCATCATTGCCTTGGTAGTTGCCTCCATAAAGGCCCTCATTTCATTGTTCATTTGTTCTTCTAAGAGTTGACGGTTCCTCCTAGTGTATGCTTGCATAAGATTGTTTCACAGGATGGCAGGTTGATGCTCTGACACCACTTGTAATGTCCCCTTCTAGCAAGCCAAAAATTTTCTCGACCTTGCACACAATTTCAACTTGTAAAAAAGAGCATTAGTATTCAAGTCTTCTTATCATATTATCCATAGAGATATATTAAATCAAGTCTTATGATCATGATCTATAAACATTGTATCTTTCATGATATTCATTAAACATATTTCATGATTCCATTTGGGAGAGGTACACTTGGGTCTACATGTTTATCATACCACTTGCCCAACGAGAGAGGGTTTATAAAGGAGCAATCGAGGGGTCTATGTATTATTCCTTTGATCGGAGACCAACCCAAATCAAAGGCCCATCCCTTGTCTCGGAGAGGTACTCTAGACCAACGCGAGACAAGAGCCTATCCATTACTTGATGGTTCTCTTGACCAACACAAGATAATGGGAATGTATCGGTCTTTAGAGGGATGGTACTCTTGACCAACTATGGCATCAACCATGATTATACCTTATTGCTCACCCATATCCCTTCACCTCGATCTATGGGTTTGGTTGATCTATCATGAGCCCTTCTTCTCATCCCTTAGTATATATTTGTATCCTTATTATTTTGCATTCTATCAACTTAAGCAAAAAGTTTTCTAATCATTTCTATATGATTCTATTTCCACTATATTCATCATGTCATATCTCAGATGCTTTATATAGCCATTCATGTTATTGTTCATGCTAGCATCTAATGTTATTAGTCATACTTAATGCATTACTTGTCATAATAGGTGAAGTTAACTCATGATGGCAATTAGTCTATCATTACTTTATCATTGCGTTCATATGGTGCTTATTTAATATCTTATTGAATGCATTTGTTAACATCACTAAGGAATTCGAGAGATTGCATATATCTCACATACCTTTTTAATTGTAGAATTTATGCTTGTTAGCAGATTTGATAAAATTCTTTTATGAGTCGATGATGTATATATACTCTTTGATGCTTTGATGATGCTGCCATTTCGTTGGCTTCTTATGTCTGCAGTTCGATATCCAGTGGCCTGTATGGCTTGATTTCCTTCCTTCTTTCGGTGATTAGGTATATTGGATTGTATATGGTTCAAATGATAGAGACGGCAGATGCTAATATCTCATTTTCTTTATGTTATGCTTGATGTTAGATTGCAGACCTTCTTTCGTTCTTTGATGATATGATTGTTCACCTCCGATGCATATATCCTTCTTTATATTTGATGATATCCTTGTTTGATGTTCCTATGTTCAGCGCTTGTGTCGGATTTATGATGATGCGATTTGATGCTTGGTTTCTAATACTGGCTGTCCGATGATATGATATTCAATGTTCGATGATGCCTTGATCCATTGCCTTCGATCTCTATTTATATGCCCAGCCTTTCATGAAAGATCGCATCATTCCATAATATGTGCCTCGTGGCCAATCGGTGCACATGATTAGTTATCTTAATATTATTGTTTGTCACTTTGAAAGGCGGTAGGCCTTAGTCGGCCATGCCATGATCATGATCACTTGATTATATATTGTTAATCTTGATTGGTCCTTAAGAATTCGGCGCTCCTCACTACATAAGCTGACTTTTGTTTATTCTTTTATCTTGTATATAATTTGTCTTCTAGTGCCAAGTCATCTTTTGTCTCATTCCTATTTTGTCCTTAGTCTTATTTTGTCTTTTCCTCTTGGCTCCAAATTTGTCTAAGTATCGGAAAGTAGAGAGAGTCTTAGGATAGAAATGGATTATGAATGCCAGTCTTTTCCAATCTTCATTTGGAAAACATCGAATCATCACAGGCCTCCCCTCTGGAGATTGCTTGCCCTCAAGCAATTCCTATTTCTTTGGGACACTCAATTTTAAGATCAATTTTCTTTCTTTCTTTTATTTGAAGTTGCTTCACTTTCTTCCTGAATTTCTTTGTTGAGTATGATTTCTATATTGTGTGCTTGAGCTCTTTTCCCACATTTATGTCCGGGTTCCCATTTCTCATTACATCTAAAGCATGTGTTTCCTTTTGCGGTGTCTTTACACTTGTGTCTGGGTTTCCATGCTTCTCTGCAATCAAAACAAAGGTTCTTTACTTTTAGTTCTTCATGGTCCTTGTACGGAAGATATGGTTTCTTGTGTCCATTTTCATTCCTTATACATACATGTCCCGGTTTCCACGGTTCTACATACTTACGACATGGATTCTTATCAAAATTCCCTTTCTTATTGAGAGGTTTAGTGGATGGTTGAGAGGAGTGGGTTTTCTCTAATTGCATGGCCATATCTATGGCATCAAGTGTAGCTGGTTTGAGGGCTCCCACTAAGCCTCGTAGTTTCTCATTCAATCCTTCAATAAACAAGTATGTGAGCCTTTCATTTTCCACTCCGGATACTCGGATTGCTATCTTTTCAAAGTCATTTATGTACTCATCCATAGAGCCTCTTTGCCTTAGTAGGGTTAACTCTCGGAAATCTTGTTGTGGATGGCGTTGATCAAATTTCTTTATAAATCTTTTGGAGAACTCTTCATAGGATGTAATGGATTCATGTCCTTGAGTGTGTTTTCCATGATGCCACCATTCATAGGCCAATCCCTCTAGGTGTAGGATGGCAAATTGATGTGCATCTTTCTCAGTCATAGGGTTAAGGTGAAAATAGTCATTCAACTTTTGTAACCATGCTTGTGGAGTGATCTTATGTGTTCCATCAAAATGTGGGAGATTAACCTTGTTGGCTTTTTTCTTCAATTTCTTGTTGATGGGTCTTTTTTCCCTTCTTGTTAATTCATTCTTTCTTGAGTTGCTATAATCATTGAATGACACTACTCTCCTCACTTCAAGTTCCAAGCTTGCATAAGCCCTTAAATGTCATCCGTGCTTATTGAATTTGGAGTGGGTTCTTCCGTTCTTGATGTTTCCTCTTCCGGAAGAAAAGATGGTATAGGAATCCTTGGATTGGATGAAGTATGGCTGTGTTCTCGGAATGATTAGATCCTACTTCTCTTCCATTTGTTGAGTGAGTTTTAGGATGATCTGTAGTGTTACCCACCTTTTGGAGTGCCTCTAGAAACATTTGTGTTGTCTTTTCACCTTGCTCCATCATGACTTTAGTGATTTTTTCATTTTGGTCCATCATTGCCTTGGTAGTTGCCTCCATGAAGGCCCTCATTTCGTTGTTCATTTGTTCTTCTAAGAGTTGACGGTTCCTCCTAGTGTATGCTTGCATAAGATTGTTTCACAGGATGGCAGGTCGATGCTCTGATACCACTTGTTATGTCCCCTTCTAGCAAGCCAAAATTTTTCTCGACCTTGCACACAATTTCAACTTGCAAAATAGAACATTAGTATTCAAATCTTCTTATCATATTATCCATAGAGATATATTAAATCAAGTCTTATGATCATGAGCTATAAACATTTTATCTTTCATGATAATCATTAAACATATTTCATGATTCCATTTGGGAGAGGTACACTTGGGTCTACATGTTTATCATACCACCATCCCAACGAGAGAGGGTTTATAAAGGAGCAATCGAGGGGTCCATATATTATTCGTTTGACCGGAGACCAACCCAAATCAAAGGCCCATCCCTTGTCCCAAAGAGGTACCCTAGACCAACACGAGACAAGAGCCTATCCATTACTTGATGGTTCTCTTGACCAACACAAGATAATGGGAATGTATCGGTCTTTGGCCGGATGGTACTCTTGACCAACTTAGGCATCAACCATGATGTTGGTCTTTAGCCGGATGGTACTCTTGACCAACTACGGCATCAAGCATGATTATACCTCATTATTCACCCATATCCCTTCATCTCGATCTATGGGTTTGGTTGATCTATCATGAGCCCTTCTTCTCATCCCTTAGTATATATTTGTATCCTTATTATTTTGAATTCTATCAACTTAAGCAACAAGTTTTCCAATCATTTCTATATGATTCTATTTCCACTATATTCATCATGTCATATCTCGGATGCTTTATATAGCCATTCATGTTATTGTTCATGCTAGCATCTTATGTTATTATTCATACTTACTTAATGCATTACTTGTCATAATAGCTGAAAATATCTCATGATGGCAATTAGTCTGTCATTAATTTATCATTGCGTTCATATGGTGCTTATTTAATATCTTATTGAATGCATTTGTTAACATCACTAAGGAATTTGAGAGATTGCATAAATCTCACATACCTTTTTAATTGCAGAATTTATGCTTGTTAGCAGATTTGATAAACTTCTTTTATGAGTCGATGATGTATATATACTCTTCGATGCTTTGATGATGTTGCCACTTCATTGGCTTCTTATGTCTGCAGTTCGATATCCAATGGCTTGTATGGTTTAATTTCCTTCCTTCTTTCGGTGATCAGGTATATTGGACTGTATATGGTTCAAATGATAGAGATGACAGATGCTAATATCTCATTTGCTTTATATAATGCTTGATGTTAGATTGCAGACCTTTCATTCTTTGATGATATGTTTGTTCACCTCCGATGCATATATCCTTCTTTATATTTGATGATATCCTTGTTTGATGTTCCTATGTTCAGCGCTTCTGTCGGATTTATGATGATGCGATTTGATGCTTGGTTTCTAATATTGGCTGTCCGATGATATGATATTCAATGTTCGATGATGCCTTGATCCATTGCCTTCGATCTCTATTTATATGCCCAGCCTTTCATGAAAGATCGCATCATTCCATAATGTGTCTCTTGGCCAATCGGTGCACATGATTAGTTATCTTAATATTATTGTTTGTCACTTTGAAAGGCGGTAAGCCTTAGTCGGCCATGCCTTGATCATGATCTCTTGATTAAATATTGTTAATCTTGATCGGTCCTTAAGAATTCGGCGCTCCTCACTACATAAGCTGACTTTTGTTTATTCTTTTATCTTGTATATAATTTGTCTTCTAGTGCCAAGTCATCTTTTGTCTCATTCCTATTTTGTCCTTATTCTTATTTTGTCTTTTCCTCTTGGCTCCAAATTTGTCTAAGTATGGGAAAGTAGGGAGAGTCTTAGGATAGAAATGGATTATGAATGCTAGTCTTTTCCAATCTTCAATTGGAAAACATCGAATGATCACAACAGAGTACGTAATGTTTTCCATGTGTCATGCCTCAAGAAGGCTTCAGGACATCGTGTGGTTCATTCTATGACTACCACCCTTGGATGACGAGGGAAAATTGATTTTGGTGCCCGAGGCTATCTTGGATGTGAGAGAGATAGTTGCGAAGACGGGTTATTAGAGAGTACTTGATTAAATGGAGCGACTTGCCTGTAGAAGATGCCACATGGGAGAGTGAGGAGATCTTACAACACCCTGAGTTGAGATTGCTTGAGGACAAGCAATTTCAGGGAGGGCGGACTGTAATGTCCCCTTTCTAGGTGACCATCATGGTGATAATTTAGCCTTTTGTTCCCGAAGGCTAATTGGAGAATTAAGGGAGAAATTATTAAATTTATTATTTTATAAGGTTTTGAATTAATTTAAAATAAAAGGGTAACCTTATATTTTATTAATTTAATAAAGTGACTTAAAATAAAATATAATATCATAAAGTCACTAAAATAAAATAATAATGTTTTATTAGAAGCTTCTGGAAGTGGGATTGAAAAAGTATAAAGGAAGGGGCAAGGCAAACTTCTAGGCATCAGTTGTCATTTGCATTTGATGAATCTTTGTGGAGCCAAGGGTTTCTGCAGGTTGTCTACTTGGTCTTTGGGAACGAAAACTCCCTTAGATTGGCATAACTGAGGTGGTGAGATATCCTCCGAAGGGTTGCAGTTGGAGAGGACATATCAATCCTTTCACTTGTGCCAAAATTCATGGCCAAGGGCCAATTTTGTCTAGTTTGATTGGAGGGTTTGATTGGAGACATTTTGAGCATTGAGTCTTCATCGATTTTGCTACTCCAAGGGCCAATTGCATCATATATCATTAGCATCAGGTCCTGATATTATTTTATCAGCCATCATAGCACAGCCATGGAGACCACGATTTCAGTCATGGAGGCTCATACCAACATCAATTTCTCTTGCTAACTGGGGCGCTTCACTTGTGAGGCCTTGAAGATGATGTTTGGTGTTTGATAGAGGGTGTAAGGGCTGCATAATATTTTATATCTACATTTACATTAGAAAACAGGGGCAGCTGATAGAGAGCTTCGATTTGGGCATGGTGGACTCACATCACATTGGATATTGATTGCTTCTTCATCTACATCTTCTAGCGCTGCTAATCAGGTTCCATTATAATTTACATGTCATTGCATGATAATATTTGTCATTGTAAGGTTGCTACTGTAGGAGAATATCCATATCAGATTTGATGTTGTAATTGCATCTCATTGCAAGCCAAGAGTCTCGGTGAATTCATGCTAGCATTGTACCTGAGGATTGCATTTTAATAAGGAGTAATAAGTTGGGAGTCATATATTGAATGTAATGATCATTGTGATAGCATTATAGTATGCATGCCAACTGTTTGACAAAATGTCAATTGGCTGTAGGTGTTGATTTATACTTGCATAAGTCATCTATTGCATTTGGAAAATACAAAGACACTTGCATTTCATGCTATACTTGTAGTTTAGTCATTTAACATTTATCTCAAGGCATTTGCATCATCTTATGTTCCAATTTCATCAAGCAAAGCAAACTGAAACTCAGAAACAACAAGAACATACTTTGCATACAAAGTGTTTGACAATATTCCTTGAGCCCACAATCAACAAGTTAAGGTCAGAATTAACAAGGGCTTTTACAGCTTGCAGCCATGGGACAGAATCGGTGACACATGGTAAACTTAATTTTCACTTAGAGACGTCTCCTGGACCAGCACTTGTTGATATCCATCCACTCATAGAAGGAGAGATGATTGAGATTGAGGAAGACATCACACTAGAGCATGAGGTAAGGACTGACTGATTTTCTGATGTGTAACAATAGTCCCTTATCTTCACATTACAGGTTACGACAACCAAGAGGATCAACCTTAACGCTTATGATTTTCATGGAGAAACTCATGTTGGACCAGCACTTGTTGGAGAACATGCAACAATGAGGAAGGAGAAGTTTGAGGTGGTTGAAGGCACTATAAAAATGTATGACAGCAGTTCTAATTTTCTGAATTGGAGCAGTAGTCCTTCACTTTTGCATAATCAGATGATGGTAGCCCCAACACGTGAGAATGAGAGTGGGAAGACTTCTCCTATCGTTGGCACTCCATTGGGAGCCAAACATGAAGATTTTATGGCTTGTCCAAGACACAAGATGTCTGATTTGATATGCCATGGCATGAAAGAGGCAAAGAAGGTTCGAAGCATGTGGCATATGAGGGATGAGCCTTGTATGGTGGCTAAGCAAGTGGAGCAATTAGGTTTAAGGTATGATTCAACATTCCTTGATTGTTTACATAGCTTGCTTCATGAGGTTTTGATGTTACCTCTTTCAGAGAGCCATTTGAAGGCTCACATCATAGATTTGGATGACATTATGGAGCATACACTTTGTGGATCGGCCACTAGTGTTATGCCTTCATATGTAGATGGAGATATGGGTGATGCAGATTTGGTTTGGTCTTTGATCATTCATGGAGCACTTGAGGAGTTTGCTAATGATGGGATACAATTCTCTCATGATGATGACTCTTTGGTAGAGTATGTAGTTGCTCTACACCAGAGATCTGTGATGCCATGGACACACTTGCATTTGTTGGGCATACTTTGGAGGTGCAGCTGAAATGTGACACAAGGTATGGAGGTATTACTATGCTATTTGATTTTGAGTCACTAATGTTTGTGTTTTAGCTGGACTATGGTGTAGGGTATGCAAGTGAGCATGATGGCATTGGCCTTAGTTCATGAGGATCTACTCCCTACATTGTTAGGAGATCGTTGTTCTATTTCATGGTACATGGTTTGCCTATAGAGTTTCTGGTGGACAGCAGATGTTCGGGAGTTTGGAGGAGAGTTGGATCATCTTCTCATCATTGGAGAGTGGCTTAGGGTTGGTATATTTGATATATTTATTTCATATAAAATATTTTTCCTTCCAAGGGAGCGAACCATTTTGAGCAGTGAGTGTGGGAATTTTCCATGTTGAAAGGATTTTGGCGTAAGATGAATTTGCTATCTTTTTGGGCCAACTTGGAGAAGAATTATAATAAAGATAATTTCAAATCTTTAAAGATTTGAAATTGGCGCCAATGAAAAAAAGGAATAAAGAGGATTAGGTCGGCCTAGTTGAGGAGTTTAAATAAAATAAAATTAATTTATTTGGGTGCCAAGAAAAGATGTGCTTTGGGTCGGCCCAAGCTAATTAAATAAGGTAGGTCGGCCAAGATCAAGATGTGGGTCGGCCAGGGAGGAATTTAATAAAATAAACCTATTTTTAACACCTCAATTAGCCTTAGGTCGACCAAAGTGAAGATAAGGTGAGGGTCGGCCCTCTTTAGAGAAGGAAACAATAAAATAGAAGGCTTTTAATAACCTAGGTCGGCCATCATAAAGGTTTAAGTGAAATCATGTATAAATACAAGTCTTTGTGAGTCATTTCAATCATCATTGGACTTGTTATCTTATTCCTTTTGGTCTGCAATTTATTTGCAACTTTTCCAAGGACGAAAATCCTTCTGAAAATAAGGTGGATTGAACGAAAATCCAATTTCATCTTGGAGGTGAATTCATACGGAGTTCACATTTGTATTTCAATGGATTTTTATGGAGAAGAGCAGGTTTGCAAATCAGATTTCAAGATCAGTTTGGGCAACAAATATGTGGTGATTGTATGGCATTGAAGCTAGGGTTTCTTGCCCTAGGAAGGTGCGTCACATTGAAGGATTCAAAGAATTCAAACCAAACCATTTTGGATCTGCAATTTGGAGCAGAATTCTAATATTCTTTGGAACAGAAAACTAATTATTTTCATAGCAGAAATTTGTCTCCATATTGGAGCAGCCTTGAAGATCTCATTGGGTAGATTGGAGCAGTGATTTATTATCATCTTTGAGCAGAGGTAAATCACATCTTTTGAGGGAGTGCTTGAGCGCCACTTTGGAGAATCATAATTGAGGATTGTTGGAGGCGATTTGGCTGATTAGGGTTTGAAGACATTGCATGCTTGGAACAGCAGAAAGTGCAGGCCTGATTCACCATGGTTGGAGGAGTTTCCTATGGTGATTTGTTGTCATTTGCTTAGGGTTTCAACCCTACTTTGGAGCGCCTACACTTGGAGGAGATATTGGAGGTTCATTGCGTCCATTTGACATCATTGGCATCATTTTCTGGAGCAGCGAACATCTCATACCTGTGCGCCATTTTGGATCAGCCCCTTGGCTGTTTTGGAGAGTCATTGACATAGGGTTTCAAATCCTAGCTTGAGCGCCAGCTTTGGAGGTTTGTGGAATATCAATTTGATATTGTTTCGGCATGATCATACTCTTGTTAGGATGGTTTTGTAAGGACAACAATGCTGGGCATATTGGAGCCCTAAACTTGATGTAATCCCAGATTTCATATTCTGCTTTGTAGCAGCAGAACTTCATTCATTTAAATCAGATTTATGTGTGAGCCTGAATTGTGTATTTCATGGTGTAAATCATTGTTGTTATGATTGTTGTTGTATAACTTCATTTGCCATCAAAATTTGCCATGTTTTGGATATGTTTTATGCCCGTTGGAACTGATTAATCAGTAGCAGAAAATCAGATCAGAACTAGGGTTTTTAAGCAGAATTTTAAAGTGCAGAAATTTAGGGCAGAATTCAGAAGTTGGAAATCAGAATTTTTAGGGCAGATCCTGGATATTACATAATAATAATATTGTTTTTATTAAAATAAATGGTGTTTTTAAACACTAGTATTAAAATAAAAAGTATTTTTAAATACTTTAAAATGAAAATAAATAAATAAATAAAAATATTTTTAAATATTTGGCGGGAAATTAGGACCCAAGGGCCCAAATTGAAAGGGTATATCAATGAGGTTCAAATCTTCATTTCAATCATCAAGTTTTCATTTGGCATTTCATTATGAGCTTTGGCATTTGAGCTTTGGCATCCAAGGACAAAAACCCTTCATTGTTTTCAATGATATGGGAGGACGAAAACTCTCTTGGCTCTTGATTTTTGGAGGTGAGGACGTAAATCCTCATCTTTGGCATTGGCAAATTCCACTTAGGGTTTGCATGCTGAGCTAATTTAGCGATTTGTGCGAAATTTCAAAGTTTATCGATTGGACTTGCAAGCAAGATTTTTTGTGAATTTTTGAAGATTTTCGTACAAGGTAGAATTGTTGGTTGACATCATTGAAGGGGTTTGGCACTATTTTTGGAGGTCGCCCAGCTACATAAAAATTTTGAAATTATTTTTCAAGTGTGGCGAACCATTAATTGCTGATTTGAGATGCTCCAGCTGGTGAGCAGTTCGTACACATTTTCTTGACATCATTTTAGTTTTGAAACATCATTTTTCCAGCTGTACTAGGTCTGCAGCCTTTGTCCATGGATTCATACAGTTTGGAAAAACAATTATTTAACTAGGTGTGATTGCTGTTCAAGCTAATTTCTACCCAGCCACAGCCATACAACCCATTTCCAGCTAGTCGCCACCCATTTTGGGCCGCTGTACACGTCATCATTACTCCCTTGGGCAGTTGTACAAGTCTGATTTGCAATAAGAGGTCTGATCAGCATTTTCAAGCAATCAGTGAGTTGGTTTGATATTGAAAAATCTGAATATTTTATGTATGATCAGCATTGTACTTATTGTTAGCAAATAAAAATAAGTTCTAGACTTTATGATAATGTCTTCAGCTCTGTAAATCACTTCCAGCAGTCACATATTAATAAAATCAGGCTTTGGAGTGTTTCTAAATTCTTATTTGTTTTAGATCTGTATATTTGGTGTGATCTAGGGTTTGTACCAAAAACTAAAATTAATAATAATTAGTTCAGATTTACCATGTGATGTGATTAAGGGTTTGATCAAATGATTTATATTTGTTTGTGTGAAGTTTACTTTGCTGTTCCAGTTTGTTTTCAATTTCAAAATTCAAAAAAGCACAAAAAATAAAAATATTATAAAAACTTAATCGAGGACATTACAATCTTGTATTGATTCACTTCTAATAATATGAAAATTGATAGCCACAAAGTGGGTTTGCCAAGTCTCCTCATGGAGAATGCTCACACTTGAACCGCTTTCAATAATCACCTCCATCAAGTTCTTTTCCGGTATGTACATAGCAGTCTCTCCCATCTCAATCATTGTAACCCTGAGATCATTCACTTGCTTGTGCATCATTGGCCTTCTCTCCACACATGTTCATTGTATTTATGACTTCCTACAAATTTGGAATACCTTGGAACAAGTTTGTCACCTTTACCTATACTAGAGTTTCTAGTACTTGGTCCACTATTAATTTGCTTGACTAGCATGACGGATGTACTTGGGGGTTGTATGGCTCTCTGATGGCGATGCTTCTTTAGTATTTTTAGGTTTTTCAATTTCTTCCATTGTCTTTAATACTTCTGCTCAAGCCTCTACAATCCTTGTCTCTATCACAAGGTTGGGGTATTGATTTTTCTTTGCTTGTTTGCATGTCACAATTGCTATTGTTTCTTTGACTTTGACTGTGTTCACACTTAACATACACTTTGGAGTGCATTGGGAAATTGTTGCCATCATAGTTTCCTAGCCTCATCACTGACACCAACGTCATTCCACATCAGCCAATTTTGGTCAGGCAGTTTCATGCAAAGTGATTTTGCATTATGCATTTATTGTACTGTATCATGGGTTTTTTGATGTGCGTCTCTTGGTAACAATGTCATTGCCCAGATCCTAGTAACAATTGTTAATGGTTGGTAGATGTCTATGCCAAAAATATTTGCAGGTACCAAATGTTTGAATGATATCCAGTTGCTTTGTACTTTTCTAGTGATTAAATGATATAAAAAGAATTTTACTTGGTTGTTAAGGATGGCTAACAGCTAGCAGAGTTATGTTCCATGTCATCAAAATCAATTTTTGTTTCTAGGCTATTGTAGTTGCCTTCCTCCATAATTCCAAAATAAATTATAACTGAACATGTCTATTACATGCTAAATAACTTACCATTTTCCAAGGTAGTAGCTAGATGCACCGTCCTGTTTTAGTCTTGCCAGAACACTAGCTTGATACAGAACCTGCTTAAGAAAATGAGATTTATGTTTTTTCTATGTTCCGTGGGTATTCATCCCCATTCCTCAGTTACCTGCATTACTGTCTTCCCATGCCTGTACCTCACCCACGTTTCTATGCAATTGTCTGTTTAAATATCATTTCTAGGATTTAGGGGGTACTTCTCAGCTACCCTGTTTGGCATTCCCGTGTTTTGCCTTCCCCTAAATGGGAACTGAGTGGAACATAGTTTTTCTGATCATCTCAGTTTTGAGGACCATTGAATGAGAATGCTTCTAAATGTATTTAGGAGTTTCTGGTTTGGATTGTTTCAAATGAAGAGTTTGTGAATCTGTTTTAACATGTAATTTGACAAAATTGCATTAACAAGTATCCTTCCACAAATAATTAATAAAATTCTCTTTGTTTGTAACTTGATTTTTCCCCTTCTGCCTTGCAGGGTTACTTTCTTCAGTCATGTAGTGCTTTAAATCTCTTAATGTTAACAATAATGTTGTTCTCAGCTGTTACAGGTACTTCTATTGTCAGATCTGAAGCAGATATTGAACAGGATATATTGATTGGGATTCCAGTGTCACCTGGACAGAAGAGGAAAAGAATGCCACAGCATAAGTTAAAGGTTTATTCTTTGGTTCTGGCATGTTCTTTTTGCAGTTTTTGTCACACTTGCCTGACCTGTTTCTCTTTGATGATCATCAAGACTATTGATGATTTAGTTTCCATGTTAACAGTTCAAGGCCTTATGATGTCTGCATGTTGTATAAAATTAGAGATGCAACTTTTAGTAGTAGCTAGCACAGCTGCTCGCTGTAAATTCTTTGTTCTCTGCTTCTGGTCACACAGCCCCTGCTACCGGACACCATGACATAAGTTAAAGGTTAATTCTTTGTTTCTGGCATTTTCTTTTTGCAGTTGTTCTTGTGATACTTGCCTGAACCATTTCTCTTTTATGATTGTCAATGATATTGATGATGTAGTTTCCATGTTAACCATTCCAGGCCTTACGATGTCTACAATATTGTATAAAATTAGAGATAAAACTTTAAGTAGTAGCTGGAGCATCGTTGGTTGTTGCAAATTCTTTATTCTCTTTTTCTGGTCACTCAGCCCCTTCTACTGGACACAAACACAACCCTTGTGTGCTTGATCCTTTGACTTGGTTCCTCGAGCAATGTACATTATAGGAAGTATTTTGCTGAGATCCTGGTAGAAATGGCACCATTTCCATGTTTTGCAATTGTTTTATGGTGTTTCTGTGTTTTAAGGAATTCTTGTTAACATAATTCCCTGTTGTAGGTTTGTCAATTTTGTGGTCCACTTAAACATAATGTAGGGCACCATGGGGTGGATTGTCATGGGGTTGAACATCACATGCATGGATTGGCAGTGAAGCAGAAAGGCAACAAACATTATAACTGCTGTACTTCAGTTTCTGATGAGGAGATAATCTTAGCTAATTGGTGTAAAGGAAATCATATGGCCGACAGGGAATCCATTGTAAAACATTCTGCATGCCTTCATGAGGCAGCAAGGGTTTTACAGGACTTTTTATTAGAGTCTGGAGAGCTGAAGAAAAAAGGTGAGATTCAGGTTGGTGAATTACGTAAAATTCTCTTGAATTGGCAAGTTACCACAGACAGCATGAAGGCGTTGCCAATGAATATTGTTAGAGCTTTTGTTTTTCTTACAAGAAATGAAGCAGCGCCCTCAATATTGGGAAGGAGGGCACTTGTTAGGCTCTCTACCAAATGGTATTGCAAGTACAAGAGATTTTGGTGCTTACTAGAAGAACACAGAATTGGTTCAACTGTCAAAAAGTTTTTAAGAGATACAAGTTTACTTGATCAGTTTTATGCAGGTCAGAATGAATCAGAAGCTCAAAAAGATCAATGCATGGTTGATCGACTTGTTGAAGGCCAGCATGTTAATTATCACTTCTGTGCTGATTCAGTGCCTGAAACATGGTGCAAACCAAAAGTTTCTGGTATTGGTGAAAATTCAGATACTGGTGCACAATTTGGAGGGTCATGTTACAGGTACAAACCTTGCAAAGAGTGTAAGCGGTATCAAGCAATTAGAGATGCATTTGTGCATGTTTCTTATAATGAATCACAATCACAAAGAGGTCTAGCAATTCAACATGCCAACAGCTGCAACAATTTCATAGTGGGCACTGAAAAGCAGAATGCTAAATTGCTGTCTCCAATTCCCAATAAGAAGGGAGCATCTGAAGAGGCATTTCTTACTAATAAAACCAGAAGTTATTTATCCATACATCCAAGCAATGAAGCAGATAGGAAGAATGAGGATCTTTTAAATGATGACTCGTTGGCTATGCATGATCGGAAGTTTTCTCATGCAACAATTGATCTTCCATATGTCAATAGTGGGGATCTTTTTGACGTAAAACATAGGGTTGACACTGCAGGTTATGAACAAGGTGGTGATAATTGCTTACGCAATCAGTGCCTTGACAGCAAAAGTGACAATATCAAGGTTAAACCTAGAGCAGCAGTAGAAATTGGAAATTGTAATTGCAAATCTTGCTGTGCAAATGCTCACTTTTGTCCAGGTTGCATGTGTTATGTCTGTCTCATATCTATTCGGCCGGATGAAACATGGAGCTATATAAAATGCTCATGTCACCATATTTTCCATATAGAATGTACTTTCGAGGAAAGAATTGGAGGAGTTGTAGAAGAGAAAAACATTGACGGTGAGTTTTTGTGCCCAGTTTGTTCTGTGAAATGTGATCTATTTCCTTTCTGGAGGGAAAGGCTGAAAAATGCATCAGACAATGAATCCAAAGATATAGCACAGAAACATCTTAAGTCTGCAATGAGCATCATGGATGGCACTCGGAGGAAAAGCTTAAAGGAATTAAATATTAAGGTGTTGAATGCATTTGAATCAGTTACATATACTCCATTCTCTGATTTGCGACAGTTGTTGGTTTCCATTCTAGAAGATGTAAATATGCAGAAGATTGCAAAGGAAAATGACGGTAACTTTCTAGTTTGCCCACATGAAATGTTTGTATGTTGTTCTGTATAATGGGGTATATAAGGATACAAATTTAGTTTTTAATCATTTTCTGTGTCAAACTTCTCAAATTATTTCAATGACTTTTTTTTCAGAAATGCTACCAAATACATCTATTAAATGAAGTGTTTATTTGCTGATTCAGGCTTTTTTAAAAAAGGTTTTCAAATAAATGAAATTGAGCTGGTTGAGGCACGAAAGTTGGTTAATCTTACTAAGAGGGCTGCAGATACAGATTCAGAAATCTATCAAAAAACTCAAGAATTGGTAGCTACTCAAAAAGAACTTTTGGCACAAATCCAGGAAAATTTGAAGAAGGCAGAAGTGGAGATGCAGTTAGCTAATCAGAATTCCAAATGGTCATCCAGAGCTGCAAAAATAGCTAGAAAAAGGCTAGAGCTACTTCAGTTATACCATAAACCACGGTCTGTAACGAAAGAACAAGTTGAATTTCAGAGAAAGTTCTACAATTGGGAGGTCTCTGAGTTGAAAAGAATCCAAAGGATGATTGGAGATATTAATTGCTGCTGTGAAGAATCATTGCCAGAGCTTGCTTCATTACTTGAGAGCATGAAACAACAAAGACAGAAAGTAGAAGTTGCTCAAAGAAAGATGGAAGACATGGTTTCATTCTGTAATTCTTGATAGGCATTATAATATTATTTATAGTTTGTTAAGTACAATATCATTGCTGAAAAGATATGCCATCAATTTTGCACCTAAAATCTAGATTTCCTTGGACAATTTTTAATGTGCAGTGTGCATTGTGCATTGTCAGCATGCAAAATCTATGTGCAATAAGTGTACGTTAATTTTTTGTGTAGGCAAAGAGTCTCCTTTAGGAACTCAGGTTGCTATTACAAGAGAGATGCCAGGGATACGCCATTCCCCACTATTATGACTGCTTTGTGCATCAATTGTTTTTGAGGAATGTAGTGCAAGTATTTTTATGATCTAATGTACATAAGTCCACACTTTAAGAGGATCTTACAATCTTAGAAGCTTTGATATGAATATAAATCTCACCAATACACAGAAAATAAAGGGATCCTTGTACTTTCTTTATGATTAAAGGATATTTTATTTTCTAATTACAAAATAAATAATACTGTGATAAGCAATAGTCACTTTACGTCTAAATGTCGATACAGTGTAAACTGCTACATCTAACTATATTCGTCCATGGAGAAAATGGGACCTGACATGCAAGAAAAGCCACTGTCATGAACTGGAAGGATCTTGGAATGTTCAGAATTTTCAAACGTTCTGTTCAAATTGTTATTTTTCAACATTTTTGAAGTCATACTTAAGCGTGCAGAGACATGGTACTCTTAGTGCATAGGGTTTGAATCTGGTCTTCTATGGCAATGTCTCGTCTCAACAACTAGACCACAGTGTCATAGATTTAACAACTGTGACACTCCTAAGCATTTTTTTATACAGCCTCTTACATTTGATAGGTTGTATGTGTGATACATGGAAACTCGAAATTGTAGCCTAGACCTGTAAAAGCTACATTAAAAAAACGTCTTAAGTAGGACAATTATGATTCACTTTTTAAGTACATAGAGCTTGGAAGCTAAAATATACATCACAGACTGGCCTGCTTTAATTTCACAATGCGAGTTAGTAGACAAACTCCCCTATTGTGAAATTATTGATTGAGTTTTATGCCTCGTGGCAAACAAATGGACCATTATATCAAATTTATAGCAACTTGTCTTGAGTTGGCCTAAGTTGGCCTGTTGGTGAAAAACTTCTCTTGAAAGAGAGGTCACAAGTTCAAATCCTGCAGGGGGTAGGGTATGTATGCCTCATATTAGAAGCACAGTTAGGTGCCTCCTGCATACTGGGAGTACGGGGTAGTCTCATATGTTATAAGCCCCCTGTAGACCCAAAATCAGGTCGCCTGACATCGTAGACTATAAAAGGATCCATCCTTGTTGGGAGGTTGGCATTCAATTCAATCTATATGGTGGTTGCAACCGTTTATGTAAATGATTACTATGTATTTGTGGACAACCAATGTAAAAAATGTTTGACTTGTGTTTGATGTTTGCATTTCCTAAGCAATATAAGCAATATGATTTGGTATGGTTTGAAGTAACTTCACCAAAATGCTTAATTAGTGAGTTATTTGAGGTAGGATTTTAGTTGACTACCTAAAATAGTATTGGTTAGTACAATTGAATTATACAAAAGCATTGCTTCTAAAGTTAGTCTATTAAAAGAGTTAAGCAAACTCATATTAAAGGGTATGAATATATAATATTAAGATACAAAAGCATTGCTTCTAAAGTTAGTCTATTAAAAGAGTTAAGCAAACTCATATTAAAGGGTATGAATATATAATATAAAGATAAAGAGGGGTTGAAATGAATAATTCCTATTTAACGATTCCTCTATGTCTTAGAAACTTGCTTCTCATACAATTGGTTTAGTCTATTTAGTCATCAAAATAATATACAACAAAACTCCTTAAAGTTAAATAGGATGACATAAAAAGAAGTAAGAATCAATCTTGAAGATTCTCTAATAATGATGACAACGCTAACTTAGACCTGCCTTATCCTTCACAATTCAATCAATTGTTTCTCAAGATTAATCATGAACTTTTGACATGACCTCAGTTTTTCAAGACCACCCATGATCTTTTGACATAAGTTGGATTTATTCCCTCTTTGTAAAAACCACTATAAGATCACTCAATCACTCACTACACAATACCTCCTTAACTATGAATTTCAAATGCCTTATTTTTAATGAAGGTTTCTCTAGACATTTTATCACCCCTAATTTGCTTAATCTAAATCCATTCCTTTATGGTTTATTCAAAAGTACATTCAATACTTAATATGGAATATGCATTATTACCGTCCATTCTTTCTTGAAATTTACCTTATTATAGTACTTGAATATTCAACTTGGAAGAACTCCTCTATTACTTGGAATTGTAAGGAGCACTCCATTTTGAATGTGCATATGCATATGACTCCTTGTTCACTAGTAAATTGATTAATTTTGACCATAATCTCTTATGTCTAAGTACTTTGTCTTTCTTTTTATAGATATAATGGGGATTTTGAACAAGTTTTTGCACTTCTTAAAAGAATTGGCAACCAAGATTTTAGTTAGCATAGAAAATGTGTTAGACAAGCAAATTGTGTTATTGTTTTTTTGAATCAATTTAAAATCTATCCAATTGGGTCTATAGCTTGGAACCAAAGTTATTTATAATTTAAAATAAAAAAATCAAAGAAACATGCATTATACCATCTTCCTAACAACATACGAAAATTATTTTTTTAGTATCATATTGATATGACCAACCACACAATATATCCATGACCATGACCTAGGGATAGTCAAGTTTCTCAATCTATTTGAAGGATAATTTCCTTATATTTAACCATAGTGTCAAAAGTGCAATCTTCATTTGGGATGGCACCAATTGTCGAACAATCCCAACTTATTACATGGCACAAGTTGATGTCCCTTTTTGGCATTGAGGTTTTCTAATGATTACATTAAGACTTTCACACTTTAATTAAACAAGTCAATTTTGTACATCTCCTTGCTTACATTTATCAAATGATTATTTGTTGCTCCCACTATGGTTTCTCCCTTGTAACCACTCATTTGGATTCCACTGAGTTCATCCTTAATGCTTTTGTTTTATAGCTTACCTTTGATCCCTTGTCACAAACTTCACCACTTCCGATCACCTTATGGGCCCATCCTTTTTATTTATAGCATTAATTTCAAATTCACCCTCCACACTCACCAAATTAACCTTCATTTATAACATCTTATAGCATGGGAAGGGAAGGGTCAATACCTAAGGCTCCATCCTTACTTCATCACCTATGCTCATAAATCAACCAACCCATTTAGTAAATCACAAAGAGTTCACTCATAAAGTAGTTTCATTCATTATTTTTAATAGCAACTACATAATGAGACTCAATACATTATGTTTAAATCATCTACTCTTTGAATTGTTTTTCTTTTATGTGGTAATCATGGTATCTAATACTCCATAGAGAATGTCATGTTTTACAAATTTGATATTATAGAGAATTAAAAACATGATATTTGTATAATCCATACAAATGAATTGAAATGTTTCTAGAAATTGTGTAGAATTGATTGTATCAACATTTGATGATGTATAGGGATCAAGACCCTTGTTTCCTGCTTAATCAAAAACATTTGATGATATATCACAAGTGTAATCAATCATCAAACATTGATACAAATAAGTCTAAACAATCAATAATCCATTATCAAATATTAATACAGATAACTTTACATAATTTATAACAGAAACATTTAAATTTATTAAAAGAAAAGTAAAATTATACATATTACTATTATGTGTGATACATGCAACGAGAAGAAGAAAATTGATATTAATTAAAACAAATATGGAGTGCCTCTACACAAGATGTATGGAAAATCATAATTTAAAATTAAATATTGTAGGTACCAGAATGTTGCTTTTTCATAAATCTTCATGGTGGTTTCTTCTTGAATCCAACCTACAACACCTAAAGTACTAGAATGGTGCTTTTTCATAAATTTAAACATTTGAATCCAACCTACAACGCCAACTGATGTTAAAGAAAAATAAATTTGGAAATATAAAATTCTAAAGCCTTGGCCTTGATAAGGGATTCTGTTAATGGAGATGTGTTTCAACACATACAAGGCTGTACACTTGCTTAAGATGCCCTTAAAAAATTGAGAGATCTATATGATTCTCATTCTGAATTAGAATTTATTCAGTTACAATTGAAACTATTTAATCTAGAATTGAAAAATGGCGATGTTATGAGTTTGGCTTCTGAAATTAGAGCCATAAACATCATATTGATGTTGCTGGTACAACACTTGATATATATCTCACATGCTTAATAAAGGCACTTCTAGCAACACATTCTACTCATTTAAAATCTCTTCAAGCAAGTAATCAATTGAAAACAATCATTTTTTATGCATTGGTTGCAAAGTAGGCAGAACGTGAGAAGGGCTTTGGAAGAAAAATTGATAACATTGGTGAAAATACCTGTCTTGCTCAACAAAAATATAAGCCTCCTAATAAAAACTCTTCTAGAGGTGGTCATAGTGATAGAGGAAAAGGTAGAGGTCAATGGAAAAACAAAGATAGAGGAGGTGCCAATGGCAAAGGGAACTTCCAACATGACAACCAAAATGCTAGACAACACTTGTATTGTAAAAGATGTGGTCATAAAGGGAGTCATGAAGCCCATGAATGCAAGATCTCATGGGATAAGATAGAAAATTTTTTCAAACCAAAAGATAAATAATACTATGATGACAAAGCATCAAGAACAACCCAATTCACATGTGGTAGTGACAATGATGAATATGTGCTTTCTGTTTCAGATTTTGCTTATTGTAATTCAGTTAATACTTCATGGAGTGATGCTTGTATCTTAGATACTGGAGCCACACAACACATGACATTTAGGCGTGATTATTTTGGAGAATTTCATGAATGTGTTTGTGGTCCAATCTGTTTGGCAGATAAATCAAGTCTTAGGCCTCTTGGAAAAGGCACTATTCAGCTTAAGTTGCTTGGCCTTCAAGATTTTGCACCTCATGATGTCTTGTATCTTGCTCAATTGCAACGTAACTTGTTGTCACTAGTCTTGATTAGGCAACAAGGCCACTCCATTTTGTTGGAAGATGGACAAGTAGTTGTTAGAAGGAAATCAAATAATCAAGTTGCATTTACTGGCTGTGAAGAAAGCAAGTTATTAAAACTTCATGGTGAATCAACCCTTTCTAGGAGTTTTGCATATCTCACTGAAGAAGGTACTCTTTCTCCTAGTCTTTTGTGGCATGCTAGATTTGGGCATGTTAACTATGACAACGTTCGTATCATACAAAAGAATGGTGTTGTTGGTTTGTCTACTTTATCTAAGAAAGTTGAAAAATGTGAAGCTTGTATTCTTGCAAAAAAACATAGAGATTCTTTTCCTTGCTCCACTTGGCGAGCACATAGAAAATTGCAACTTATTCATTCTGATTTGTGTAGTCCTTTACCACTCACTTTTGCTGGGGGATGTAAATACTTTATGTTTATTGATGATTATAGCTACATGACTTGGATCTATTTCTTGAAGCAAAAGTCTGAAACTTTTGAAACTTTTAAGAAGATTCGTACTATGATTGAAAAGCAAGCACAATCTCAAATTGACACTCTTAGAATAGACAATGGTGGAGAGTTTACCTCCATAGTTTTTGAGGATTATCTTCATCAAAATGGGATTCAACATCATCTCACTATTCTAGGTACTCCTCAACAAAATGGTGTTGTTGAAAGAATGAATAGGACTATCATGAATATGGTTCGTGCCATATTATACTTCAAAGGGATCTAATTGCATTTTTGGGCAGAAACATCAAGAACAACAATTTATCTTCGCAATAGATCTCCTTCATCTGCTCTTCATCAAGGGATTCCATATGAAGTTTGGTATGGCTACCCTCCATCTGTTCGGCATCTTCAGATTTTTGGCTCCACTTGCTATGCTTTAATTCTAAAGGAGAAAAGAAGTTGCATCACCATAGTTATAAATGCATTTTTCTTGGCTATTCTGAATCTTCCAAAGCATATAGATTATATGATGAGGCTAACAAGAACTTTATTCTTGCAAGAGATGTTATATTTTGTAAAACTTCTAAAAATGATGCCAATATTGATTGTCAGTTAAAACTACTTGATAAATTTTCTAAGTTTATTACTTGGAAAGAACATCCATGTGAGATTCCACAATATGGGGGGATAAGTCATTTAGAACCACCTTTGTTGGATCCATCTCTAGAATCTCTAACCCAAGATGTTCCACCTCAAAATATCCAAGAAGAAACTCCCTCTAATAATGACCCTCACCCTGTAGATGAGTCTGGTATTTTAGAACCATTAAACATTGATGGAGCTTCTAGTCAAGAAATGGAAGCACCTTTGGTCCAACCAAAATCTTCACAAAAATGGGCAAAACAAGTCCAACAAATTTTGAAAGATTTGAGACCTGACGAAATTGTAAAATGGGAACAAGTTCTTATAAAGCCAGGTAGCTTAGGCTCAATCTAGTAATGAAGGAACCTCACATTCTATTAATGAACTCAATATCACAATGGACTTAGAGCCAACTTCTTACAAAGAAGCCAAAAATATGGTAGTGTGGAGGCAAGCTATGCAGAATGAGTATGGCGCTCTTCTCAAAAATGGTACTTGGGAGTTGGTTGACCCTCCACTAGGTTGTAAACCTATTGGATGCAAGTGGATCTTTCGAAACAAGTATAAAGTAGATGGTTCACTTGACAAACATAAGGCCTGCCTTGTTGCAAAAGGTTATGCTCAAAAAGAGGGCATAGATTATGATGAAACATTTGCACCTACTACAAAATGGACTACCATTCGTGCTTTGTTGGCTCTTTCGGCACAAAATGGGTGGAAAGTTCATCAAATGGACGTCAAAAATGCATTCTTGAATGGTGATCTCAAAGAAATAGTATATATGACTCAACTAGAAGGATATGCAGTCAATGGTCAAGAACACCAGGTATGCAGGCTCATAAAATCATTGTATGGTTTAAAGCAAGCACCCTGAGCTTGGTATGAAAAACTCACTAAGCATCTCTTGAAGTTGAATTTCTAGTGCACTTTGAATTTGATGATGCAACACTTTTTGTCAAAAAGGTTGATAACATAGTTGTATATCTAATTGTTTATGTGGATGATTTATTTCTCACTGGTAATAATGAGGATTATAATCAAACTATGAAACACACACTGAAGCAAGGATTTGAAATGACTGACTTGGGACATCTTCATTACTATTTGGTTATTGAGGTGATTCAAAAACCCAAGTATATCTTCATCAATCAACAAAAATACATTGGTGAACTTCTAAGCAAATTTGGCATGCTTGATTGCAAACCGCTTAGTACTCCTATGGAGCAAAATTTGAAGCTCACATCAAATGACTCTGCAACATTGGTTGATGCAACTCAATGCAAACGACTTGTTGGAAGTTTGATTTATGCAACAGCTACCCATCCATATATTTCTTTTGCTATAGGGGTTCTCTCTAGATTCATGCACCAACCTGGAGAACATCATTGGTTAGCCACCAAACGAGTTCTTCGATATTTGAAAGACACTCAAAATTATGGGCTCAAATACTCCAAGGGATCACATTTTTCTTTTGTTGGATATTCATATTTGATTATGTAGGTGACTTGGAAGATGACAAATCTACTTCCGATTTCCTCATGCATCTTGGGTCAACAATCATTTCTTGGAAATCTAAGAAGCAACAGTGCTAACTCTATCCTTTGCAGAAGCTGAATATATGGCCGCTTCTGAGGCACTGATGAAATCTTATGGCTTTGCAGAATTTTTGAAGATTTACAAGAACCACATGTTTCATCCACCTCTCTCCTTTTTGATAATCAATCTACAATCAAAATGACAAAGAATCCAATCTTTCATGATCGAACCAAACACATCAACACCAAGTTCCATTTGATTTGACACCATATGAAAGATGACAATGTACAACTCAAATATTGTCCCATTGGAGATGAACATGCGGATATTCTTACCAAAGTGATTGGAAGAGAGAAGTTTGAGAAATTCCGAGGCATGCTTGGTTTAACCCCTTCAGATTAAGGGGGGATGTTAATGTGTTAATCTTCAGGTTACACATTATTGTATTGTAATTAGTTATTTAGTTACTTTTTAGTTTTGTTTTTCAGTTCCAATAGTTCAACCATTTCTAGCTGCTTTCAAATATGCTTGTAATTCTTTCTTTTATTGATTGAATACAATTTGCCATTCTCCCTTTCTCCAATCTTGGCCTGACACAAATGACACCTCAAGTATGGCATTGACAAATTAGAAGCAAAGTGCAATGACAATTGGTGCGGCCTCCTTGGGCATCTCTCAGTGTAGTCATGAGTTAAAGTTCAAAGTGAATGATGGAAATGGAGTGCAACCAAGAGAATGAGGTGCCTTGAGATTTTATACAATGCACACCATTTTCTAGGGGAGAGGGCCCAGTAGTGGAGCACCCTAACTTCACGCCTCTCAAAATCATACGTGGCAATTTCAAATCACTCCAAAATTTTTACAGTAGCTTACTTGGCAATGCCCCTGCTTATAACTAAGGTTTCAGGGCCACATCATCAAATATGATGCCACATCAACATGCTTTTTGTTGAGGTGTCAAATAGTTCCCAAAAAAAAGGGTGGACCAATAGGTGTGCATTAAGTCATGTTTTGTTGGTGGGTTGATGTGACATCACATGATTGGTTGTTTTTTAAATCTAAAGGGCACATTTCGTTCAATTATTAGTACTTATAGTAAAGCTAATCACCTTAAAGTCACAACTACTAGTACTAAACTTTTAAAACTATTGGGCCTTAAATGCACATATACTATCTTAGCCATTGGAACTATCTCACCTATTAGGTCTTTTCCCCCTATACCTTTGCCGCATACGAAGATTTCAAATTGACAAGATAGATTAAAAATATGCTAGCAATTGGAGAATGGTGGCCTGTATGAAAATGGAGTAGCCTTTAGGAGACCTGACCCATTGCGGGAACCAATTCAATAGTAAGGCAGAGGGGCAAGTTGCCGCCCACGCCCCAATAACCGCTATGTTTTAAATCACTTGACCCTCCAATTAAATTTTTAAAAAGAACCAATACATGTAAAATACCAACCAAATAAATTAACGCAAATGCACCAATACATGTCCACAACATTTGTACATGTTCACAAATGCACCAATACATGTCCACAACATTTGTACATGTTCACAAATGCACCAATACATTTGTAAATTAACCAATGAAATAAAGACAAGTGTACAAATGTGATGGTGAGCGGTTACCGGCACATCGGTGTGGATGTATGGGGCAACATGTTGAAATGACCATTTTTCGACCCATGTGCACATAACGCGTCCTACAAGAAAATGTATAAGTGCCCAGACGAAATTCGATATGTCTAACTATGTGCTTGACGTGCGCGAAGTCAGGGTGGGCGGCTATTGGCCCCTCTCCCTTATTTATTACTGCAAGAAGTTTAAAGATTGCAAAAAAAGGTTCAAATGAAATGGTAGGCCTAGGAAAATGGCATGACTATATGCTCAAGGTCTTCACGCGGAGAATTAATGCCAACATGGTATTCTCAATACAAAATCACAAGCATTGTTGTTAAGTATGGCGCTTCAGCAATAAAAGTCAATAAAATGGGGATGGGCGCTGCCATAGACAATGGCGTGCCATTTTGCTGGTTAATGCAGCCTTGAAATAACACGTAGTAATTGGAAGGGCTGTTCTCAAATATCATCCACTTCAATGGTCAAAGGTCAATTTTGGCCAATAAAAATAGGACAAATATTTACCTCTTTTTGTTGTGAATAAGGTGTAAAATTGCTATTGGCTGTTTGACCGAAGTGGATAATATTTAAGTAGAGTGAATTGGAAGTGGAGCTTAATGAGAACTGTGTATAAACTGGGCGGCCAACAAGAACATGGTGTGGGAATATGGAGGAGGACACCAAAACTAATATAAAAGTGTGGGAATATGGAGGACACCAAACCTAATATAAAACACTAAGTTACCGGAAACGCCGGTGCAGGGTGCGGGTACGGTACCCGACGGGAGCGGGAGCGGGAGCGGGCTCGGGAGCGGCGACGGGTGCGGGCAAGGAGCGCCCCGCCCGCCCCGGGTTCTCTGTGGGTTCGCCATAGGCGAACCCACAGAGAACCCGGGGCGGGCGGGGCGCTCCCTGCCCGCACCCGGCCGCTCCCAGCCGCTCCCAGATGCTCCCGCGGGCGGGAAAATTTTTTTTTAATGTTAAAATTAAAAAAAAACGAATTTAAAACTCAATTTTTAATGAAATAAAACAAAAACAAAAACCCTAAAAAGGTGAATATAACAAAAACGACCCTATTCATTTCTTATTTTTGCAACTCCTCCTCCATTTCACAAGGGTTTTTCACATTTTGTTCATTTTTGCTGCTGCTTTGCATTGTGGAGGGCATCCAGAATCGATTGCAAAGCACCAAGGAAGGATTGTAGCTTGCACAAAGGTCATCTATTGATCTGAGGTAAGTAGTTTAACCTATTTTTTCTAGTTTTTGTTGAATTTGTTCAAGTTTTTTATGGATTTTTAAATTTTTTCAAATTTTTTTCAAAAATTTCAACTTTTTTTTTGAAAAAAAAAAACAAGTTTGAACATTTTTTAAACATATTTTATTGTTTCTCTTGAATGTTTAGGTGGTTTATTAGTGTGTAGGGTTAGAATATTTTTATTATATTTTAATTTTTATTATTTTAATTTAAATTTTGTAATTTCTTAAACAGCAATCTATTTGAAAGTGAAATGGCTACGCCTACTAGTTCAAGTTCGGTGGGTCTTGAGAAGAGTAAACAATTTAAATATGATCAAGGATCTCCTCTTTGGAGACATGTCGACATGATTGAACAACTAGCAGGAGGTGGGGCTTTTGTTTGGGTTTGTAATGAGTGCAAAGTCACATTTAAGAGCTCATATACTCGATTGAAAGCTCACTTATGTGCCATAAGTGGAAAAGGAATAAAAATATGTGAAGGGCCAAACAAGAGGGGGTTGCCAAAAGCACAAATTATGGCATACATTAAAGAACAAGAAGAAGCTGATGAAAAGAGTGCAAGAGCAAAATCAAGAGCTCATCCTTTAACAAAGAAAACATCAATGAATCCACCTACAGAAGCTCCTTGTTCTAGGCCACAACATCCTTTCTTGGACTTGGATGTAAACCAAGATGATGAACCCTCTTCTTCTTGCAAAAGAGGTCCATTGGCAAAGGCATTTCAAAATGAAACGAGAGATATTGCAGATGAAAAAATTGCACGTTGCATTTATGCCAATGGTCTTCCTTTCAACTTGGTGAGATCACCATATTGGCGGGAAATGGTGGTAGCAATTAGTAATGCACCTTCTGATTATACAGGTCCTGGTTATGAAAAAGTGCGAACCACTTTATTGGCAAAAGAAAAAAGTTATGTAGAGAAATCACTAAAACCAATTAGAGATTCATGGATTGAAACAGGAGTGTCCATTGTTTCTGATGGATGGAAAGATTGCAAAAACCGACCTTTAATAAATGTTATTGCTGTGTCCCCCAAAGGGGCAATGTTTTTGAAGTCGGTTGATTGTGAGGGGGAAATCAAGGATGCACAATTTATTTCCAAAATCCTCATTGAGTCCATAGAGATGGTGGGTGTTGAAAATGTTGTCCAAGTCATTACAGACAATGCAAAAAATTGTAGGGCAGCAGGTGCTTTGGTTGAGGAAAGATACTCACACATATTTTGGACACCATGTACCGTACACTCCCTTAACTTGGTGATGCAAGCAATTGGCACTCAAATAGATTGGGTGAAAAATACATACAATGAGGGTGAGGAGATTCAAATGTTTGTGACAAACCATCATATGTCACAAGGCATCTTCAGGTCTTTCTCGCATTTGGAGTTGTTGAAGGTAAATTTAGTTTATTTTAATTTTAACTTATGCCATATTTTTATTTACTTGAGTTGCATGATTCATTGATTTAGATTTTAATTTTTAATGTGTTATTAACTTGTTTTTTTACATAACATTAGGTTGCTGAGACCCGATTTGCATCACACACAATCGTTTTGAGACGACTTGTGAAGGTGAAAGAGGCATTAGGCTCCATGGTCACTAGCCACCAATGGAGTATATGGAAGACAGCTAATTCAGAAAGGGCTCAAAAGGTGAAGTCATTGATCCTAGCTGATGAGTTCTGGGAACGTGTGCAATATGTTTTGAGTTTCACGGAGCCTATCATGAGTATGCTTAGGTTTGCTGATACAGATCAGCCATGTTTGGGGGAAATCTATGATGGCATTGACTCCATGGTAGAAAAAATAAAGAGCATAATAACACAAAAGGACAATGACCCCAATGAAACATTTTTCCTAAGTGTCAAAAAAATCATTGATGACCGTTGGGACAAGATGAACACACCCTTGCACCTCCTTGCATATGCCTTGTCTCCCAAATATTATAGTACTGAGATACTTGCTTTGCCGGGGAGAACCGCACCATATAGAGATAGAGAAGTTGCTTCCGGCTGCATGAAAGCATTTCGAAGAATCTACTCCGATCCAGAAATGGTGAATGGTGTTAGGAAAGAGTTTGGCAAGTTCATACAAGGACGAGAGCATAGTATGTGTGCTATTGCAGACATGTACAAGGAAGATGCACATACATGGTGGTACCTCCATGGGCAAGATTATGTTTTGCTCCAGCCTCTTGCAATCAAAGTTCTATCACAAGTAAGCATGTTTTATTTTAACATTCTTAGTACTTACCATTTTTTGCATTTTAAAGTTGTATTGACTAGAGCTCTAATTTGAAATTTGAATAGGTTGCAAGTTCTTCTTCGGCTGAACGGAATTGGAGTACATACTCCTATATCCACTCAGTGAAGCGTAATCGATTGGCTGCTAAAAAAGCAGAAGACTTGGTCTATGTCCACTCCAACTTGCGTCTTCTATCACATAAGCAAGTTGAGTACAAGGACGGGGCAGCGAAGAATTGGGATATAGCCCCTGAGTGTGCCAACTTGGATGCATCTATTACAGAGCTTGCTACAATCACTGTAGATGATGAGGAGAATTTTCTACATGATGTACATAGTGCGAGTGGCACTCCATATGTTGATGTTTCAAACGATTTGCAACCAACCAATGATGATGACTTAGATCTAGATCCTTTTGATGAAGATTGAAGAGAGAAAGATTGACTTTTGAATCTTGATTATAGACTTATACTTATAGTATTTTACTATTTTGGAATTTCAAATTTTGTAATACAGTACTGACTACTGAGTATTTGTAATGATTTTCAATGTTTCATTGTTCATTGGTCATCTAAATTATCAATCAAGATTCAAATGTATTATGTATGTTCAATTCTGTATATTTTTTAATTTTTTTGGTATATACAGTTATACTATATAAATAAATATATATATATATATATATAAAATATATATATATAGTACAGCCGTACCCAGCCGTACCCACAGAAAAAAAAAAAATTTCGCCGTACCGGCGTACCAGAACCCCGCTCCCGAACCCGTTCCCGTACCAGAACCGGCAACTTAGATAAAACATAAACCAGCCAGATGGGAGAGAGCTTTCAAATGAAAAATCCGGGAGGGTTTTCATAATTCTTAAATATCATCTATTTTAATAGTAAAAAATGTATTTTGACAATAAAAATAAGACAGATATTTATCACTTTTGTTGTGAATGAGGTGTAAAATTCCTATTGACTGTTTAACCATTAAAATAGATGATGTTTAAGTAGAGTGATGACACAGTAACAAAGAGTAGGCTCCACTAAATGGTTGATCGAGGTTGGCGTGCCATCTGCATAGCAATATGGCCTGCCAATTAGCAGTATAACAAAAGAATTAATGGTATGGCGTCCTGTCATGGGAGCCAGGTGGTGAAGTATGGCGCCCAACATTATTGCACAGCTAAACAAAAGATGCAGCCATTAAAATGGTGCCTCTATTCAAGTGATTGGCCTAACAATTGACAATACCTCTACATTTTAAATACAAAAAGGCCAAATAACTTGGTGCCAGCAATAATGAAGGCACAATGATTTCAGAATTAAACCAGAGTTTAAAGAATTATGCTATCCATCTAAACAATGATGCTATTGATAAATTTCAGCGCAGACCAAGCATCGGTCACAGTATATTGAAAGAGAGGCGTGCCATTGCAAATGGCAAAAGACGCTCTTCAAAGGAGGAGCGGCAACGGAATAACGAAAATGGGTGCTATGTCAGTTTTTATTGTACAGAATTAAAATATGGTGCCGTGATAAGCTATACCAGGTGATCAGATAAACAAGGCACTGTGCAAAACCATTGACGAGATTTCCAGCCAGTGGGAGGAGTTTTAATGGCACAGGCATTTGATTTTCAGTTTTGAACAGCGGGAAAGGTTACAGGAAAGGTGCCCTAACATTTATTTGGGGAATATTTTTTAGGGTTCCAATGTTAAAAATCAAATGTGAATGATGAAGCATTTGCTCCATTGATTTCGGCCAATCCGATGGCCGACGGGAATGATTAAGGTTTGTAGTGTTCCCAAATTAATCTAACATGATATAAATCTTGAGGGCAGCAACAAATTTGCTTTTAACTTATAATAATAATTAGTAAAACCATCAAAGGTGCTATCAAATGATAGAGAGACACAAATATTTATAGGGGCATTACTAAATAGTTTATATTTAGATTTTTATTAGAAAGTCATTACATGTAATTGGTGTTGGTGAAAAGAGTTATAAATACTATAAGAAATTCAATTATTTTTTTCTAAATAAAAATAATGGAATGGTATTAAACAAATAACATTGTTATAATTAGTGTTGTATTATTAGTAAGTTATATTTTAAACATTTTTATTTAGTGTGTTTCATGTTTGTTGGAGCAACTTTAATTTGATATACTTATTGTTTGTGTGAAACATGGGTTTGAACTTTATAACATTGAACTATATGTGTTTCACTTCCTATGTTTAAACTTGAATTCACTTTGTTTCCATTTATTGTTTCTATTATATGTGTTTCACTTCATATGTTTAAAATTGAATTCAGTTTGTTTGCATTTATTGTTTCTATGAAGTGTGTGTTTGTACTTTGGCATTTACATTGTGTGTTTAAATTTTGATATGATTGATTGTTTGTTTGAAGTGTGTTTGAACTTTAGGCATTACTTTGTGTGGATTTATTGTTTGAACTTTTGGCATTCACTTTCTATGTTGTTTGAACATTGGCATGCACTTATTTATTTGAACTTTGGAGTTCACTGTTTAGTGTGTACACTTTGGCATTCACTTATTGTTTGTGTGAAGTGTGGATTTACAGTTTGATATCCCTTTGTTATTTCAGTGAGCTTTTGACATTCACTTTGTGTGTGTGAAATGTGTATGAACTAACTTTTATATTCACTTATTTGATCTATTTACTATTTGTGTGTTTAGGTAAGTTTGAACTTTCACATTAACTTAGTGTGCATTGAAAATTGGCATGTTGAATTATGTTTAGTTTTGTGTGTGTATAGCATTCACTTTGTGTGTGTGAGTGTTTGAACTAACTTTGGCATTCACTTTGTATGAAGTGTGTTTGAATTTTACTTTTCCCTTAGATTTGATCTTTTTATTCTATGTGAATATGTTTGTGTAACCCTTCACATTCACTGTGTAAAGAGTATATTAACTTTAGCATTCACCTACATACTTAAACTTCAATATATTTGAACTCTAGTATTTTCCTTGTGCCATTTTCAAGGCACTCCATATTGAAAATTCTTTTAATTAAGTCTATGGCTTCACGGAAGCCCGCACAGTTCACAGTGTAGGAGAATCAGGTATTCCTCTATGAGAACTTCAATTTATGCCTGTTCAATATACGGTGAGATCTTGAGCAAGTCTGAGGTCCTCAAGCAGCATCAGGCCATAAAGCATGCAGTTTCTGAGTTGGCTCAAGATTATTCGGCCAAGAATATTGTAGATATAATCTTCCAAGAGACTCCAGATTGAAACATGAGGTAGCCTCCATAGCTAAGGCGCAGCCTTGGCATTCAGCGCGGCCTCATAATCAAGGCGCTGCCTGTTGAATCATGCACGGGCATTCAAAATGAAGTGCAAGCATATAAATGATGTGCAAGAATTCAAATAGAATGCGCAACCTTTATGAAGAAAAGCACGAGCATAGAGAAAGAGACGCGACCTTTTCAATGGTATGCAGACCATAGTATTCAAAACACATAAAGTAATATATAAGACGCAGTCTTAAATGAGGCTTAGCCATTTCTGACAAAGGCGTGACCAGTGAGATGATTAAGGCGCAGTCTTCTGATATAAAGCGAGCCACATAGCATCAAAACGTAGGTATTAAGAAAGTGACGCAGGCTACATATTGAAGTCACAGCCACCAAACAACATGGTGCGGCCTCTAAGGAGGAAAATGCAGGCATTCTAAATTGGAAACGCAGCCTATGTGAATGAAGAGGCACAGATTATATCAAAGCGCAACCATTTGAAATACATGGCACAGTCCATAAAAGTCAAAAAGCTCTTAAGAGTGGTACGAGCCCACGAATGTGAAACATAGCCATTATAAAAATTTTGTAGGCGCAAGCAAATATGATAAGGCTCGGTCAAATAAGTGAGGCGCATCCATTTAGCCACTCCTGTGACATGAAGGTGTAGCCATACTAATATTGGCGCATCATTATAGTATATATCAAAGCCACTCCAATGCAAAGCGCAACCCATAGAATGGTGTGCTGCCACTCCAAATAGAGTGTAGCCTCTGAAGCAAAGCAAGCCTCAGCCATAGATTCAAGATCGAGTCAATATACAAGGCATAGTATTTGAACAAGCCGCAACCTTAGAATCTCCATTAATAATAAAGGAGCAGCCAATTTAAAATCTAAGGCGCATATGAAACAAGCCACAACATATTCATATCATGGTGCAAGGCACTAATAGTTACGGTCTCACAAAGCATGCAACCACTGTCTAGAGGCGAGCCACCATAGAAACGAGGGCGCATAGTATGAAAATGGTGCGTGGTTTTGATAGGAAGCTTGTAAGCTGCTCTCAAAAGAATCAAGGTGCAGCTTATAAGGTGGCGCAACTTGTTGAGGTCATGGTGCAACCATATGGAAAGAAATGCAATAGAAAAAACAAATTCAACGTAGCCATTAGCCATGTGATACCATGACGTAGCATATAAACAGAAGTCATAGCCATTTCAAAGGCTCAGCTTGAAATCTTAAGGCAGGGGCCATACAACAAGTGGAGTCTATTGAATCGGATGTAACATGATCAAGTGATCATGAGATTGGTGTAGCATTCACTGTATAAATTGTAATCATGTTATGAAGTAATTGAATGAGGTCGAGAAGCACACATTTGAGCAATGTTTGTGTTTCTATATATGTTTGGTGTATTTCTGTATGTGGTTCATCTCCATCCACCACCATCATAGTGGTATCAAAGCCAAGGTCAGAGTGAACAAGAAAATCAAGGGTTTGCAGAAGGTTGTGTATTGGTTCCCAAAATGACTACAACCCAAAAATTTAAAATATTCCTAAATCACCAAGGCTAGGAATGTCATTGGGATGATTTGGAAGGGGTTTATCAACAAGTTGAGGGTGATTCTAGCCAATCGACATGAGTGGGTAGACTCCTCTACACTTCAAGCTCAGTTTAAACTCTGGAAGGATATTCCAAGGGGTATACCTGGATAGGTATTAAGTTCGAACCAAATGAACAACTAAAAATAAATGAACAACCAAACCCAAATCATTGTCTTGGCCCCAAAGATTGTCATTGAATCAAGAACAACTGACTGTCACAAAACCCCTATATAGCTGATTCAATTGTGTGAATGTACATGCACAGGAAAGATGGTTTTTTCCCCTAAACCACAGGTGAATGATTTGTTTGATTTAAAAAGTGATTAATCCATCTCCACTATGGACCAGTGCCTACTCCATTGGGCAACATAGTCATAGAATGCAAGGAGGAAAGAAAATATGCAGCAGAGGACCAATAAAACTGAACATATATTCACATATATGACTCTAATATATTTTCATGTAATGGACATACTTAATAATCCAAAAGACAACTACAATAACTCATATACAACAAAACAATGGCAAATATAGAGCCTTGTATTAACTTGGATGCTATCACACACCTCCAAACTTTGGTTACAATCGTGCTAGAAAATGTGGCAAGAGAAAACATATAACTGCGATCGTACATTTGCCAAAATCATTACAAATTCTGATGGAGACATTCCATTACATTCATATCTGCTTTTCACAGCCTTCCTACACTATGATGAATACATTCCTTCACTTACAGATCAGATTAATCATGATTTGATGCCAGAAAATACTCCTTAGGCACTTCCAGACCAGACAATTGGTTCAACGACCAACTCTGAAAACATCTCTTTTACATGTATATATAGCGATTTAGCTCTCTACGCAACTCAAGGCACCGCACATAGATCAGAGAGTACAACCATGCCGCATTAAAATTAAGCCCATGGCCTTGTCAAGAAATTTGTTAGATTGGAAGAAATGCCCATTCCTGGATGACTCTAAAACCTACTAGAGTTAGAATTTGAAAAGATTATTAACCCAAAAAACTAGTGCAAAAGAATAGATATCAAAACTATGAATGCAAATGATACGAAATCAAAATAGAAACACAGAGTTAGTCTCCAAGAGAGTAATACAAATGCTAGAAGCAAAATAGCATTAAGAGGATGCAAAAACAAAAGATGCAAAATAGAAGCTAGGTAGCATGCTTATATAGACCAGGGAGAGGGAGGAGGTGGCAACACCGACCAATTAGGAGGAACCATCTATCAGACTAAAGATAACAAAGTATCTTCCCAAGATAGCTAATGGATGCTCATATGTAGAAAGGTGACACCTCATAATCCTCTCACCTAATAAGACATGCTTTATTAACCTAAGCGAGATTAATAAAAGTGTAGGAAAAACCTAGGAATAATAGGGAAAATAAATAACCCAACTAGGAAATAAAAACCTACACTAACACCCCCCTTAAGTGTAGCTTAGGTGGATGTGGAGATGGGTCCCGACAAATCAAGCCTGATGAGGTACCCATGTACATAAAATCCCCCCTCCAAAGAGAAGAAGCCCCCAGAAGAGAGAAACCCCCCCTCCCCCCCCAAATAGAGAGAGAAGAGACCCCCAAATGTAGAGAGAGTCAGGACTCCGAGTGAGAGGATGAAGCCCCCCAGAAGATGAAGCATCCCACACCCCCAACAAAACTCACAAATGATGGAACTTGCTCTCAGTGAAGGGTTTGGTGAAGATATTAGCTACCTACTCAGAAGTTGGATAATAGTGAAGGTCAATGACGTGGCCATGGATGAGCTCCTGGATGTAGTGCATGTGGACCTCTATGTGTTTGGTCTGCTTATGATGGTCCAGATTCCCTGAGATCTGAATGACACTTTGGTTGTCACAAAATATGACTGATGGCCATCTAATCTGGATACCAAACTCAGTGAGAAGATTCTGAAGCTAGATGGATTCAATGGTAGCATTCACAACCCCCAATACTTGGCCTCAGTAGAAGATAGAGTAATAGCAGACTGCTTCTTGCTCGACCAACAAACAAGACCTGAACCAAGTGAGAAGCTAGATAACCTGAAGTAGACTTGCGATCCTAAGAATCATCTGCCCAATCTGAATCTGTATAGCCCACCAAGTCAAGATCAATGCTCGCTACGTAGTAAATCTCAAAACTGTGAGTACCTTAAATGTAGTGAAGGATCCACTTGGCTTCTTTCTAGTGCATCTCATGGGGCTCCTGCATGAATCAAGAGACCATGCCTACATCATATGAAATGTTGGGTCTCATATGAGTCAGATAAATGAGACTCCCAACAAGCTGTCAGTACAAAGTGCCATCAACAAATGGAGAAGAACACTAAGCCTTAAGTTTGACTCCAGAAAGAAAGGGAGTCAGAGCACTCTTACAGTTAGCCATATGAAACCTTGAGAGAAAATCTAGAGCATACTTGGACTGTGTGATGGTGATCCCAGAAGCAAATTGGAAGATCTCAATCCCAAGAAAGTAATGCAACAAGCCCAAGTTAGTCATCAAAAACCTATCATGAAGGGCAATTTTGACAGCCCCAATGGTGGATGAAGAACTCCCTGTGATCAACAAGTCATAAACATACAAAACTAGAAATAGGAGTGAATCATCTTGCAGTAAAATGTAGACATTGGGATCAAAATGACACCGAGTGAACCCAACTGTTAGAAGGAAGGAGTCCATCTTGGCATACCAGGCTTGAGGAGCCTATTTGAGGCCATAGAGAAACTTCCAAAGATGGAACACAAGTGAAGAGTCCTGAATGAACCCCTGTGGCTGCTCCATACAGATCTCCTCCTAAAGGTCACCTTGAAGAAAAGCACTCTTCACATCCATCTGGTGTACTTCCTAATGATTAGTTGCAATAATGGCAAGGACAAGTCAGATGGAGTTCATTTGGGCAACTGGCGCAAAAGTCTTAGAGTAGTCAATCCTAGGAACCTGGGAGAATCCTTTGGTGACCAAGCGAGCCTTATGCTTGTCAACCGACCCATCTACTACAAATTTTGTCTGATAGATCCACTTACATCAAACAAGTTTTCTTCCCTTACGAAGAAGGACAAGATCCCAAGTGTGGTTCCTCATCAAGGAACTATACTCCTCCTACATAGTTGTGTCCCACTCAGGAATACCAGAAGCCTCATGAAAAGACTGTAGATTTGAGGTAGTAGCAATGAAGACATGTAGAGCATCTTGGAACTGTGAACGAGTCCGCCTGGTGTTTGATGGATCCCCAACCCAATCACTTGTAGACTACAAAGTCTGTTTAGCCCAAAGTGGACCGGAAGATGGAGAATGTGGAGGAGAATCATCACCCTCTGAATGATGACTAGGAGAGGAAGGAGGTGAGTCCTTTGAATCGCTCTCAGCATTAGAAGTGGCGGTAGAAGACTGCTTAGGTGAGTCTGACTCATTAGAAGATTTGTCATGTAGCCCAAGTGACTCCAATGTCAAAGTAGAAGGAGGTGGAGAAGTGATAGAAAGTGAGCTCGAAGAGCCCTCCTAAAACTGAACACTCCTCTTAATAAACAACTCATGTGCAGTAGGGTGGAGCAACTGATAACCCTTCACACCATCAGGATAGCCTACAAATATGCAAGGTCTACTCTGCGGATCCAAGGCCTTGCGTTTCTTTGTAGGAATGTGGGCCTATGCAGGAGAACCAAAAACTCAAAAGTGCTTAATTGATGGTTTATGACCATTCCAAGCTTCAAAAGGAGTGACTCCCTTCAAGGCTTGGTGAGGAACATGATTCTGGATGTAACAAGCATAGTTAATGGCCTCTGCCCAATACTATGGTGCAAGAGATATGGAGTGAATCATGCAGTTTGCCATTTCCTTCAAGTATCTATTCTTACATTCTACAACACCGTTTTGCTGAGGATTGTATGGAAATGAATGCTGCAAATCAATCCCCTCTGAAGTGTAAAACTTCTCAAAATGATGGTTGACATACTCACCACCATTGTCAGTGCACAAAATTTTGATGGCTTTCCCAGATTGCTTCTCTACAAAAGTTTTGAAGTCCTAAAAATGATCAAATATCTCTGACTTCTGTTTGAGAAAGTACACCCAAGTATAGTGAGAAAAGTCATCAATGAATGTGAGGACATATCTAGCCTTGCTGAAAGAAGGATGTTAAAATGGACTAGCCAAATCACTATGAACTAACTCCAGTATCTATGAAGCTCTCCATGAGATTCCTTTGTCAAACTTTTCCTTAGGATGCTTACCAAGAATGCAACCTTGGCAAACATCACTTGAAAACTGAACTTAAGGCAACCTTGTGACCATGCTCTATTGGTTGAGCTATTGCAAGAAGTGATAGTTAAGATGGCCAAACCTCTCATGCTATAATATACTCACATCATCAGAATGAGTGAGAAAAACTATCGAAGGAGGGTCAGGAACAAAATGAGAAAACAAATTTAGAGCTGTGACTGATGATCTACTCTCCCAACTGTAACTGTAGAACCATTGTGCAACTCATGAATCTCCACTGAATCAAGAGTGAACTCAACTCGCTTGCCTGAATCTGTGTGAGTGATTTGATATACTGATAGGAGATTAGTTGATAATGAGGGCACACAAAGAACATCATGGAATGTGCCATCCCCCACATCAACAGACCCTCTCCCACACACCTCAACAGGAGCATCATCACCCATCAAAATAGAAGGAATAGTACACGGCTCCAAAGATGCAAGTTCTTCCTTAGATGAAGCCATGTGGTGCGAAGCACCTGAATCAAGAACCCAAGTGGATGGTGAAGAAGTAACTGCTACAATGGCCTTTCCCTTTCCTTTCCCCTTGCTATTGTCTTTTGCCTTGTTAGACGGGCCTCATTTGAACTCTATTTGATGGACTCAGGAACACTGATATTATTCTTCTCAAGAATGTGTGTCAAGTGATCAATTTGTTTCTTCAAGCACTTATGTGATCAATTTGTTTATTCAGGAACACTGATATTAGGCACATTGAACCTTCTCTTTCTTACGCTTGTCACCCTTGGAAGATTGGGTCTCATTAGTTTCTTTTGAAGTAGCTGGTATCTGATCCTTCTTCTCCTTGCTATTTTTCTGTTTCTTATCCTTATTCTTGTTGTTACTACTTTGTCCTTTGTGTTCCTTTGTGCCTTGGTTGGCAGCCATGGCATGTGACTTAGAGGACTTAAGAGTACCCATCTGGATTTGCTTATCCTATTCCCGAGTGATAGAGATAGCAAAATCATCTAAAAATGGCATGGTGAATTGAGTACTAAGTGCACCCTTAGTAGCATAGAAGGTAGAAACAAACATAGAATATTCTAAAATTAGCTTAGAGAGAATGCTGAGAATTAGTTCATCTTTCTTTTCAATTCCACATTGTTTTAACTGCAACCTTAGTGATTTCAATTTTGTGAAGAAATCCTAGATAGTGTTGAAATTGCCTGGACTTAAACTAATTAGTTCATTTTCTAACATATGACCCCTCATTGAATTTTTTGTGCCAAATAGTGTTTCTAGCTTTGTCCAAATTTTATTTGGTGAATTCAAAAACTCAATGTGAAAGAGAAAATCAGGAGAAACAGACAAACACAATGTTCCATATGCCTCATCACATTTGTTAAACCACTTAGGCTTATCTTCATCTTTAGCAGGTTTAGTTTCAATTCCCATTGTTATCCTATGTAATCCAACTTTCCTTAAGTAGATTGTCATGCGTGAATTCCACTCAAATTAGTTGTATGGAGTTAGGATGGGCACAGTAGTTTGATCCATGATGAAGAAATGCAGAAAATAAATACCGAAAAGAAGAGAACAAAACCAGGAAAACCCCCCCTTTTCACTCAATCAAAGAACCCCCCAAGCAAAAATGATTTTGGCACTTTATAATTAGTGTATTTACAACTGCCATTAGCAAGAAATACTTAGTGGTCTTGATTTCAATGCTTTAGAAAACCCTCACAAATTAGGTGTATGTTGAAAGTACAATATTGGAACTCTACCAAACAAAACTAACAAGACCACTACAATCTACTAAAAAAACACGCACTTTCAAAAAAAGAATCACCTCGATACGAGGTTGTATGTGAAAGTTATGATCCTTAAAATTTCCAAAAAGAAGGAACAGAGCAATGTCACCAGTGAGAATCTGAAATTTCTAGAAAAACCATACACAGGAATCAAGAATCATTTACACCACCACGAAGAGCATGGAAAAGTAGCCAAAGTAAAAAAAGAAGCTCAAGAAAAGGAGCTAAAATGAGCTTGAACGGAGTCTCCAAAGTTCAATAGCAAAAGAGAAAACTCCAACGGAGAGGGGTATGTGAGAAGTTCCTCCGCCAAAAATGCTACCAAAGTTAACGGTGCTGCCAAATTTAGTGCTTGGTAGATAAAATAGAACTTCCACTAGATTTGGAAGACCTCCAGTCAAAGTTAGATCTTCGCCAGTTTTAGAGGCCCGCCAAATTCACCACCAAATATAGTCTCTGCTAAAATTAGAAAAGACGACTAAATATAGTGTTTTGATAGAATAGCAGCTAAAAATGGCAAAAAGGCCAACATCAGTGGCACACAGGCCGAGGTGGTGGCACAGAGGCCAAAAATGGCTTACAGAGGCCAAAAATGGCTCGTAGGCCAGAACCAAATTAAAGGCAGATTTAAAAAATCAAATTAACTATTTGTTTGGGGGGCCGTAGGCCACACCCAAAACCACAGGTGGATCTATTTGAAGGAGGCTGAAGGCCTGAAAGAGGGGGCGGGGGCCTTAGCCTCACCCGCGGGCCCCTTTAGAGAGGCGTGGTCCCTCTTTAGAGGAGGCTGAAGCCCATGAAAGGGCTGAGGCCCCTCTTTAGTTAGCGCACAAGGCGCTTTACATAGCACTATGAAGCACTTAAGTTTAATTTTTTTAAAAAAAATTTTGAAATTTTTAAAATAAATTTGTAGGATTTTACAATTTGTTTTACACAGAAATGCATGCTGGGGGGTCAAAACGGCCTCTAACAATTTTTTTTATCTTTTTGAGTCTTGACACTGAAATTGGTCAAATTATATATGAAAATTCACTTGCGAGGCCTTCTAGACACAAAGGCATGGTCCTTTTGGCCTGAAAATGCTCTGATTGAAAGTTGATTTTTAGATTTGAGCACAAAACCTCAGTTCTGCAACTGTGTCAAACAATCTCTTATTTTGGTGAAACAAAAGCCAATCTTGACTTTCTTGAGCCTCCTAGATGCGTTAGAACAACCATAAATGCCACCAGTATAATAGAAATGTTGCAGTCACTCAGATATCACAAAACACATATGCAAAGCCCTGATCAAAATGTTTCCTTCAAACTTTTCTGATTCTCCAGATCATCTGAAGATGCAAGAGAAGAGTATACTAGGTTTTGGGAAAACCTACAATAAGCTTTATTAGCCCCCCCTGAATCTCTCAAATATTGAAACTAAGATCTACTCTTGCACATAGAAAAGCTCTGATACCATGTTAGAATCTAAAAAGATTATTAACCCAAAAAACTAGTGCAAAAGAATAGATATCTAAACTATGAATGCAAGTGATATGAAATCAAAATAACAACACATATTTAGTCTCCAAGAGAATAATGCAAATGCTAGAAGTAAAATAGCATTAAGAGGATGCAAAAGCAAAAGATGTAAAATACAAGCTAGGTAGCATGCTTATATAGACCAGGGAGAGGGAGGAGGTGGCAACACTTACCAATCAGGAGCAACCATCTATCAGACTAAAGATAGCAAAGTATCTTCCCAAGATAGCTAATGGATGCTCACATGTAGGAAGGTGACACCTCATAATCCTCTCACCTAATAAGACATGCTTTATTAACCTAAGCGAGATTAATAAAAGTGTAGGAAAAACCTATGAATAATAGGGAAAATAAATAACCCAACTAGGAAATAAAAACTTACACTAACAACTGATACCCATGCTCTGGTGTTCTTTTAGAATGAAAGTACCAGAAAAATATTTGCCTATAGAGACACTTGATCCTTTCATTCAATTATGGTCCTTTTGCATTAAAGATCCCTACCTTTTCAACCACTTGCAACTGGCCCTGACCTGCAATGCATTAATTTCTGGGTACATATTGGCCTGCACAGCCCTGCAATCATGGCATGATTACAATCCTCCAAAATACTGTGTAAAGCCCTTTTACACTATTCTAAAATATTTTAAACTAAGTTTAAAATATTTCAAATTATTACATTTATTTTTCGCTTTTCATATACATTTGATTTTTTGCTTTTGATCTCCATTTTTCCTTTTATCAGCGAATTTGGCCTGGCACAAACCATCCATCTCATCTTCCCTTCTCTCCCTTTGCCAATCTGCCCTTTGTGCTTTATCTTTTCTCCTTTATCGGCAATATTTTATTTCCACGAACCATAGATATATTTTCCATTTCTTCCTTTGCCACTTTGTTCTTCTCTTGGCAGGTCCTGCTTCAATTGGCAAAATCTCTTGTCGCCAAACCTAGTAGTCAGTGAACCAAATGGTTCACAAACCACCCCCTTTACCAATGAGGCCACTTTCTTATCTTTATTTACTTACCTTTTCGCCTTATCACCGAATCTTTCTTTTCCTGAACTAGCCAGAGCATTTACTTTCTTCTTTGTTTCATCCTTTCGCCTTTATTGGCAAATTTCATTTTTCACGAACTAGCGACTTTATCTCTTTGTTACCAGCAAAATGTGCCAGCGACAAACCAAGTGGTTAGTGAACCTTATAGTTCGCAAACCACTAACTTTTCCGATGAAGGATTGCCTCTTTGCTTTCATTTCCTTTTCCTTTTGTCAGGGAAGTTGCCCCATAGTGAATCTTCCACTATCTCTCTTTTTCTCCTTTTTGACTCTATTTGCCTTATCGGCAAATCTGGACATCAGCGAACCATCCTTTTCCTTGTATATTTGCTTTCCCTACTTACTTTTCTTTTACCTTTGCTCCCTCCTTCAGTTGGTGAAATTGCCTCGTGGAAAACCTCTTGTCGAAGAAATCACCATCGGCAAAACCTTCCATCGGTGAACTTGGAGGTTTGCAAACCTCCAACTTCACCGACAAGCACTTGGCCTCTTTTCGTTTCTTTCCTTCAAACTCTTTCAAGTTCTCCTTCGCCCTTTGCCACAGCTTTTTCCCTGTCACCTTCAGTCGGCAAATCCTCCGTCAGAAGAACCTCCTGTTGGTGAACCTGGAGGTTCGTGAACCTTCAATTTCACCAACAAAGGACTTGGCCGACAAGCATCACCACTTTCAATCTTTTTTCTCTTCCTTTAAACTTTTTCCTTCACCTCTTTGTTGGAAAACCAGAAAATCAGTGAACTCTCAAATCGATGAACCTCTGAGTTTGCGAACCAAAACTTTTGCTGACAAAGGGCCCAAATTCAAAAATTTTCCAAGGAAGGAAAACACAAATAGACTTGGGGAGACCTTATATTTAGAAATTTTTTTGGAGGGAACCCATGAAATAATAGTATTATATAGGATATAAAATATGGGTTTGAAATGCAAAGGCAAAGGGAGAAAATGATGGATTTTTTGGGGCAAAACAAGGCATTTTGGCAGTTGATTTTTTAGGTCCCAACACTGGCTCTAGTTGGGGATGTGTGGCAAAAATGGCAAAGTGAGAATCTAAAATATCTTTGGGTAGACCAAAAACACAAAAACACAAGGGGAAAAACACAAAACATACTTAGAGGGAAACATACAATCAAAATGATTATATCTAAAATTTTGAGACACTGCAGACTAACCCTGCAGAAAACTGGTGAAGCTACTTGCCCCTGTCAAAGACAAGCCTATTGAAGGAGTTAATCTCCCTCAATTCTTTACCACACTGATCACCCAACATCAACAATAAAAACACTTTGCATACATGCACATACAAATTACGGATATTCATACCATCATGCTGAAAATGGAAATGACCATCACTAGGACATAACAACCATAGATAATATGGCTCATCATCATGCTAACTCACATAGAAATACTCACCTTCAAGTTCCATGTTAGCATGATGCATATCTGGATCCACATAAACATCAACATGAAGAAAAACATCAAGCTGAAATGTATCCAACATAGGTGTGGCCTCAAATTGGGCTATATCATATGATAATTCAATTTCTTGTGACCTAGTTGCACCATAAATTGTAATGCATTCCTCTATGATTGAATCAAAGGCCTGATTCAAATTTAAATCTACATCATTAACACATAGATAAAAAATTTGAGGCATTTCAAGTGAAGACTCACAATCTTCAAATTGCCTCTCTATTTTGTATTCCTTGACACACTTAGCTGTGCAAAAACTGCTACTAAGAAAATTAGTCATGATTTTCTCCTCCTCACTCTATAGATCAAAAACTTGACCCACACGAGAACACCCAGCTTCAAACTTATCAAGCCCAACCAATGAGCTCAAAAATGTGCTCTCAACATGATCCACATCAATAAGAGATAACTGCCCCAAACAAATCTCTAGAAAATCATCTATGATAGAGTCCTCATAATTGGAAACTATTACCTCAAAATCATTTGTAGTTGTAGTAGTGCCTTGATGATGTCCAACTGAAGCATAATCCACATCATCCTCATGCAAACAAGTGCTAATGGTCTTAATGTCATCATCAGGTATACATAAGGGTAATATGCCAAACAAGAGACCAGCCTCTTGTTCACCCTCAAGATCACTTTGAACACATCCCTCCCTGTCCACTTGGTGCCCACATGTAGCAAGGTCATATAACACATGATTCTCCACTTCCAAAGATGTCAACTCAAATTCATTGAACTCAAAGTCAGTTTCAAAAAGAGGATTATCCATGCACCAATGATACTCATGAATTATGCTACCTGATGGACTTACATGCTCTTCATAAAGGACATTGTGCGTTATGCTCATACCTTCCTCATTATTTGCACCATCAAAGTATGTATGCTCTATATAATCAACTACATGAGCTAAGCTACTCAATTTTTCATTTGCATACATACCTTCTAGGCGGTCCACAATACTACAATAAGCAACATGGTCATAACTCTCTTCACTGAATTGGGAATCATCATTGATTTCTCATCTTCATCATCCATCCAATTGAATGGATGTGCAATAACTATTGTTTTCATTTGAATTGATACATACACTACACCAATACCTTCTTTGTAATGCCCCCTTTTGGAATTTCCCTAAATCTTGCCTTAGAATCACAAGTTGGGGTTACAACTTATCAATCTAATGTTGTAAGCAAGATAAATCCTAGTTTATGTAATGTCCCTAATAAGAATTATAATAATTTTATCCTAAACTATCAACTTCCCAAACAAACAATGGATTTAGAGGATACCTTGCCCTGATTTAATCCCTGCATCAGTAAGTCCATAGCAAATTAGTTAAATCAATTAAACCTTACCTTGGGAAGCTCAACCATGGGGAGCATGGAAGAGAGTGACTTGATGGGGTTTCTTCATCCTTATGTGGTGCATTCCATTCATATAAGGTGCCCTCGATCTCATGTGGCACATGCCATTCATAAGAGATTGCCTTGGCCTCATGTGGTGCATGTCATTCATATGAGGTCACCCCAGACTCATGTGGCGCATGCCATTCATATTAAGTCCATTATTCCCTCATATTGCCATCTTTCTGTTTCCTCATGACTGATCCCCTTGTATTGTTACATCATGATAGGAGAGTGAGGTTACGAAGGTGTCCTGGTAGCCAAACTCTCTTGGCCCAGAGGCAGTATCCTTACTGTTGAAGGAAGTACCCCTCTGACCCATGTGGGCTCATCTTGTCCCCCTTAGGTGGTGTACCTAGAAGAGGGCCCTCTCACCATTCCCCCTTTGCAATGCTCCCTTTTTCCATCATGGGTGAAGGTGTGTGCAGAATGAACTAATCGAATTCACATTTATAAATAATCACATCAACAATAATAATTTATGAATATATGATAATAACAATCATAGACCATTAACCATATTAAATTATACATTATACTCCCATATGAGTATCCTACCACAAGTAGATTAATGGGCCCTTCCTCAATTTAATGTCTTTTTCTATATATCTTCCTTGCAGATTTGTATATCTATTTTCTCTTTAATGTATCTCATGTGCATATCTCAATATGACATAAATATATATATTAAACTCTGAAGTATCCATCAATGCCTTACATCTCTCACACTAATCTGATTTTATATCTTTATGAGGAGAGGCATCTCTTTGAAAGATTATGACCTTTCAAACAATCATGCCTCCTAATTGCATCCCTCTTCAAGTTGATTGCAACCTTTGTTGACTAACACAAGTGCTGCTCCTTTTGTATCTTGGTATTAGAGTTGCCGCTCCTTTGCATATCTTATCACTGCCTTTATATGTATCTTTAAATAAGACAATGTCACTTTATAATTTGTAATTATATTTATTTTATATATATTTATAATATATGATAATTATAATAATATTTAAATTGATAACATTTATATTTATATTATTAATATTTATATTTATTTTATATAATAATATATCTAGTTAATTAAATATATATTAACTTTATATATTTATGATTATAATATTTAAATATTAATATTTATATAATAATATTATTTATTAAATATTATATATTAATAATATATGTTTATACACAATTATCTCTATCATTCAAAATGACTAAACACCATGTTTACAGAAGCAACTTCACTGTCTTTTATCATGATGCTTAAATCTTTAATTTAAACAATGCCTTAATATCAGGATATGACAGTCCGCCCCGCCCAAGATTGCTTGTCCTCAAGCAATCACAACTAGGATGCTTCTAAAACCATCTGGATCCTAAATCAATCACTTTGAAGAATTGTTGTTAGTGTTCTTGTCTCAATCCACTACCAATGTTAGCATTCTCTAAAGCATGAGGGCAATTGTCATCCCATTCTTTTGGTTCACGTACTTGTATCTCCCAATATCTCTTAACAACAAGAGCTGGTAACTAGTGATGTTCGTAACTTAAGACAAGTTTCCTCTTATTCTTAGAGCGAAGAACCCAAAAGACATCTTGATCTTTGATCACGAGATTCAGTCTTGTACTTGTTATCTTGTAGTTTTACTTTTGATATGTTATTGACCTCAAAGTTGAGAAGAGTCATGTTCTTGAGGAGTAATTGATTATATGATGACATGGCAAAAAAATTTGTGATTAAAGAGAATATGGTAAGTCTTTATTTGATTTTGAATAGCAATGTGATTGAGGTATTACAAGTGTTATAGATGAAGATGTAGTTTTAGTCAATAAAAAAACATTTTCAATGCTAAAGAAGATTTTGAGAGTATTGAGATTCCAAGATTACACAAGATGAAGCAGTATTGATGAAAAGAATATGATGAAGATAGCTTGAAAATTTGGAGAGATGAATCTAATGATGTTGTAGATAATAAGACTTTGATTATTTCACAAGTCATAAAAGTGTTTAATAAATGATGATAAGATAGCGTGGAGACAATCTATGACAGATAAGATTATTAGAAGAGAGAAGATCCATGTTGTTGAAGAGAGTATACATGAGACACGAAGGATGAAACAAATCAGAAAGTGCATTAGAATTGAATGTAGTTGATGAAAGATGCAATCAAGAATTTGAATTTGATTTTTGTAATTGAATTCGCTTTGTTTTCTATAGATCTACATGCTCCATTTCCTTATGGTTTTATTTCTAATTTTTCCTTGTATGCTGATTTCTTGTGTTACTTATGTTTCATATGATTGCATTGCTCCCTTCTCTACTTTCCATGTTTTCTCTTACTTCATGTAATTTTTATATGTCTTACCTTAGCGTATTCTCCAATGGATGTTATACCATAATTTATCTTACCTTATTTCTTCTAGTAGTCAACCACATGCCTCCTATAGTCCTCATAATGACTGTACTTCTTACACTTGTTTCTTTTTATTAATGCTTGTTTATGTTTTCTAATTCCTTGCTATAAATTAACTCTAATCAAAGAACCTTAGTCATTTATTGTTCTCAAATTCTATTTTTTTTGGAATTTTAACTATATTTGATCCACATGCTAGTAGGATCAAAGCTCTGATACCACTTGTAATGTCCCCTTTTGGGATTTCCCTAAATCCTGCCCTAGAATCACAAGTTGGGATTACAACTTATCAATCAAATGTTGTAAGCAAGATAAATCCTATTTATGTAATGTCCCTAATAAGAATTATAATAATTTTAGCCTAAACTATCAACTTCCCAAACAAACAATGGATTTAGAGGATACCTTGGCCTAATTTAATCCTGTAATGTCCCCTTTTAGGATATTCCTAATTTCTTTACTCGCATACAATAATATCACTAGAAAGGGACATTAGAAAGAATAATATTCAGTTCAATTCATAACACAATTAAGTATTGACTATGTTCAAGACTTAATCCTTACTTCCTTTCTAATCCTTGACCTTGGATGGGGATGTACTTGTCTAGGGCGTGATGACACCACCTCATGGATTGGATTTACTCTGCCTCTCCCTAACAACTTAATTGTCTAGGGCACGATGACACCACCTCATGGATTGGATTTACTTCGCCTCTCCCTAACAACTTAATTGTCTAGGGCGCGATGACACCACCTCATGGATTGGATTTACTCTGCCTCTCCCTAACAACACGGCACCTCTCCTAAGGTAGTAGGCAATAGAAATAGATAGGCATTGAGTTTGAACATATGATTACTTTAATGTATCATGAACACAACCTATTGGTGTTGTCCTTATATGTTTCATAGCAAGTTACACAATGCCTATCTAATGACAATCTTTCCATTATATACATTTACTATTTAACACATGACATTCATAATAATAACATGAGGTTAGATACATCTTACCAAGATAATTCTTGCCTTTGTTTCCTTGTATCTCTAAAGTGTTTTATTCATTCCTTACTGTTGTTCTCCATTCATCTCAGAGAATATTCCTTTTATTTCTGCTCCTAAATCAGAAGTATAAACTCAGGTATTATCCTTCTTAGAATTATATATGTATTATTTCTGCTTCTCAGCATATATATATATATATGTATATATCAGAAATATCTCTTTTAGAGAAATATATTATTCCTTTCCTCTTCATATTCAAATCAGATATGTATCTTCCCTTTTTGATCTGCACAAACTTCTTATCAAGTCTACATATATCTATACATAACTCTCTTATCAAAACAACATATACCTCTGCATAACTCTCTCATCCAACAGCATATATCTATGCATAATTATTTGCACCTATTTCTCATACATATCTACACATAGTCTCCATATAATACTACATATATTTCTTTAATATCAATCATAGACATTTTCTGCTTTTACTTTGCTTTTAGATCTACCCATATTCCATATGATATTTTCCCTTTTCTCTCCATTGCATTTGGATTCTACTTATATCTTCTTCTTTTTTCTAACAGACATGACTCCTCATTCTAACCTTTGACGGTTGTTAAGACTAACATTTAATTATAGTTTTAGTCTCTTAAGGAAATCACATCATACTGAAAGCAATCTCAACCAAGAGATAAAATCGCACCTCTTGTATTTTGAGCAATGGATTAGTTTGTAATATATCATGATTACTATTATAACCACTGCTTTTAAAGACTTCCCCTAAGTCTTTATTTAACTACTTTATACTTATATTCTTATAAGAGATATTCGTTGCCATAAGTATTTCAAAAGTATAATTTATATTTATTTTTTATATTTATATTTATATAATTTATATATTATAAATAATAACATAATATATTATAATCATTATAATCATAATAATATTTAAATCGATAATATTATATTTGTATTTATATTTATTATTTATAAATACAATAAATATATTTTATTTATATAATATTATTTAATATTATTATATATTAATAGTATTATATATGTTTATTAAATATTATTATATATATATGATTATCATCCAAATTGATGATGACGAATACCCTATTTGATGAAAAATGACTTTTCCGTTTTTACCATAATGTTTAAATCTTTATTTTAAACAATGCCTTAATGTCGGGACATGACAGCCCTCCCCACTCAAAATTGCTTGTCCTCAAGCAATTATAACTATGATACCTCTAAAATCATTGATCTCTTCAAAGAATTGTTGTTAATATTCTTGTCTCAATCCAACTGTCAATGTTAGCATGCTCCAAAGTATGAGGTAATTTGTTGTTCCATTTTTTTATGTATTTGTATTTCCCAATATCTCTCAACAACAAGAATTTGTAACTAGTGATGTTTCTCTCATTTAAACTTGTTATTAAACTTGAAGCACACACATAGATATATATGTAATACATGATGCATATGTGTTACGTAAGATATGAAGTATACACCTAAATACAATTAAGTCATGAAATGTACACTTGGACATAAGTCATGGAGCATTTGAACACACATAAATCATGTAGTATACATTTGAACATATAAAGTCATGGAGTATACACTTGAATTCAAATACAGAGTCATAGAGTATACACTCAAATATAAATACAAGGTCACAGAGTATACATTCAAATACAATCACAAGTCATAGAGTATACACTCAAATACAAATACGATCATAGACTATACACTCACATACAAATAGAGTATACACCCAAATACAAATACAATCATAGAGTATACACTCAAATACAAATACAAAGTCATAGAGTATACACTCGGATACAAATACAAAGTCATGGAGTGTACACTCGAATACAATTGCAAATTCATAGAGCATATACTCGAATACATAGTCAAGTCAGAGTACACACTTGAATACAAGTACCCTCGAATGAAGTATACCGTCGAACAATTGGGAAGGGGATTCGGTGCATCCCATACTATACCGTGGACCCGTCCACCATCCCAAGGTCATCAAGTATACACATGAGTATGAAGCATACACACGAATACACATAATACACAAAGTATTCATATGAACATATGTTACAAAGCATACACATAAGTCACAAAGTAAACCTTTGAATACACTTGAATACACATAAATCACAAAGTATACACTTGAATACATGTAGGGCATACGTAGTATACACAAGATGGCAGGATGACTGCTCTGATACCACTTGTAATGTCCCCTTTTAGGATATTCCAAATTTCTTTACTTGCATACAATAATATCACTAGAAAGGGACATTAGAAAGAATAATATTCAGTTCAATTCATAACACAATTAAGTATCAACTATGTTCAAGACTTAATCCTTACTTCCTTTCTAATCCTTGACCTGGGATGGGGATTTACTTGTCTAGGGCGCGATGATGTAATGCCCCTCATTTTTTTTGGCTTTTGACAGTTGATAGTTTTTCTATTGCATTTAAATAGTTGGTTGTTAGACTTATGGTTTATGCTTTTTATGTTTATGATGGACTATGGTTGATTGATGAGATTACTGACATGTATTATGAGTAGTATGATGACATTATTGTTATTACAACTTATGTTGTATTTTGACATGGTTAATTGATTATGCAGAATAATGTTACTATGTTTTATGTGATAGAATGTTATATGATTGTTAGCTAGAAATGTTTATGTTTATTATTATGCTTGAGAGCAAGGATGGTGTAGTATTTCTCGTTTTAAGCACTCTACTACGCTGCGATTCCCTGACTCTGCATGTCTGATATATTTGCATAAGTTTGTATACAACCTATCATTTTGATGCAGGTTGTAGGTACCAAGCATTGACTCCACCTGACTTAGCAGGTCTGAGCGTGCCCTTACTCCAGTGGATAATATTAATGGGAGCTAACATGGGGTTTCCCTAGGTCAGTTTCTGTCTTCAGCCTGTGTTCATGAGTCTGGATGTCACTCTTTGGTCCTTGCCTCAAATTTGGTCATCTTGTGGTATGTAGAGTTATTGTTGAGTTTTAATTATTTTGGAAATGCATTAATTATTTTAATACTAAGGTTATTAATAAGTTAGATATAGTATTATTTATTAGTTGTTAATTAGCTATGCATTATTTAAGTAATTTGTAGTAAATATTAAATTAATCATTTTAATGATTTTAATAAGATTTGAGTCATAAGTACTTAATATTATTTTATTATTAATAGTTTTAATGTTTTAATATGATATTATCATAAGTTATCATTATTGAATATTATTAGGTAGGTTGAAAAATATTATTACATAATAAATTTATTGCTTAGTGAGTTGTCATATGAGAATTCTGGTTTGGAGAATCTCTCTGGATAGAAAATTAATTGCTTTCAGTTTTAGAGGGTAGTGGGGTTTTCTGTAACAGATTTTGGTGAAATGGGAGTTTATGAGACTTGGTTATTTTTGGTCTCTAGGGGTTTTATTTTGAGGAGGGAGTCATTCTGAGGAACAGAGACAAAAATTGGGGAGAAATTTGGGAAAAATTTTATGAGAAAGGTTTTCGAAGTTGGAAGATGGTATTCCGGGTATGTTTCTTTTGCCTCTGTGTGTGTGTGTGTGTTTTTGCATTTCTGTAACCTGGATTGCCCAGGAATTTAAATCCCCTTATAGCATGCTCTTTTCTATGTGGGTTCAAATATATTTTGCTCCCTTGCCCTTTTCTCATCTTTGGAATCAGCCCTTGGTTGCTATCAATAATTTACCCTCTGTAGCTACATTCAAGTTTATTTATTTCTTCCGGCCTCTTCTTTTCCAAACCTCTCCTGAAGGAACCCAATCAACTTTACTTTCATTCTAACCATCCAAATGCTACCCCCATCAAATTTAATTCATATAAAAATAAAAAGACACCTGTATCCAAGGAGACCAACTATAAAAATCTTTTACCAGTTACTTAATCTATCTCTATCCTTGGCTACTCTCTATGCCGTGGTACGACCTCAGCCCCTCAGTTTTCCTACCAATAAAATGAAGTTTATATAGCTGTGCAACTAGAATGATTAGACAGATGAAACCTTTCTTGAAATGTCCCTCTATCCTCTTGTACCGCCATACACCTTACTTCCTCTGGTTATGGTAGAAGACAAAGATTTAAGTTGTAATATCCTCTTTCCTTAAGGCGACATCGTACTGCTCCCCCAACTCTCATATCTCCTTTCCTTCTAGAAACTAGAAGATCAGAAGACCTTTTAGAGGGGTCGTTGAACCAACTAGCAATGTTCTTATAAGGATTTCTATTTGAATTTTCAAGTTGTTAGTTTTGTTGAAAATGTGTATGAGGTGGTGATCATAATTAGTGGTATATGCATTCTATTTTAATAGAAAGACGGAATCGTAGTTGATAGATAAGGATTAAATTATTTAGTAGTAATGGCAAGAGAGCTCATGCTAGGATGTATTGTGATTAGCCAATATATATTAAACTTAGTAATGTGATCCCATAAAATCAAAAGTTAAATGTGATACAATAGTAGCATAGAATTGCTCAGTATTGTGTATTGATGTATTAGAAGACTTATATTATTAATGATGTAGATAATAGTTTGATACTTGTATATGAATATTGCATTAGCATCGTAGGTATTGAAGATGTTAGAAATATAAGTTTAAATTTTGTTAGTAACCTTATTTATGGAGGGTTCTTAATAGTGGAAATAGGACTTTAATGCATCTTGACTACAACTAACTTTCTTGGAATAAATTTGTAGGAGCTTTATGTCATGATCGCAATATTGTTTTATTGTTTTTAAAATTAGTTTAATATCTTTTTTAAGGTCATGGAATTACTTTCAGTTGAGTTGAAGATTAGGAAGATTATAGTTATTTAAAGTGAATAGATGTGAATTGTAGTATTAGTTATTAAATAAATCATAAAGGGAATTATGGATTTTGAGATTTGGATAGAATATCGTTATCTTAAGTAAGTTTATGATTTAACTGAATAGAGAGATTTATAATCTTTTATTGAATCCATGTTATTTATTTTGAAAAAGTGTTGAAGTATTTGAGTCTTGTTATATATATATATATTCTTTTGTAGATTCAATGCTATTTACAAACCGATGTGTATCAACGATGCAATTGGATAATTACATATAATTTTGGTTTTGAGTCTTGCTATTATGTCTAGCTTAGTGTAATGGTGATTGTGACAGTCTCGTGGGTGGTCAAGGTTGTTAAGTGCCATGTTTGGTTAGTTAGAAGGATAACTTTGTATTTGTTTTAAATAAATGGAATTTTCTATTACTAGGACGAGATTTTTGAATTTACATTGATGTCATGGGTAATATTGTTCTATTGTGTTATGTTGAGTTGAGTTTAAATATGGTCATGCTTGGAAATTCCATTGTTAGGAAGTAATGAGGTAATTGGTTGATTATGTGATTCTTTCATCTTGAGTCATATTGTTCTAAGGGAATTTCATAGACATTCAAAACCTTGTTTCATATTGGGAGATGGACTTATGTAAAGTGGTATTGTGTTCAATTTAGTGACTCTAGAGGTTAGGCTACTTGAGCTCCAATTTATTATTGTGTCATTCTATTTAAATGTTTTATTGATTTGAGATTTTGAAGTGGATAGGGGAAAGTTTATTGTTGAGGTTGAAATTTGAAATGGTCTATGTAATGTATTGGTTTGCCAAGAGATAAAGACCTTGCGATCCCTTGTCCATGTATGTTATTGGTTTCTGGATGTTGGTTAGGGGCGGCTAGTTGCATGTAGGAGAGTGGCTTTCATGGTGGGGATGGTGCCCAAAGTGGCTGCCTGGGTAACTCCATGGAAGTTGTAATCAAGTGATAACGTAATAATTTATCTAGGTGGGTTGGGTAGTAATTCACATGACAAGATAAGTAGGATTCCTCACCCATGCCTTGAGTTCTCTCACAGGCTAAGGATGGGATGCAAAGGCTTGGTTGGCAAGGTCGACCTCCTTGTCTCCATGAGAGGATGTGTCGGCTCTGCATGTGTCACCCTATGGGGCCGGTGCCTAGAGAGAGGCTGCCAGGGTAACCATAGATGGGGGCTAGTTTCTAGTGAGAGATAGCCTGGATAACCCATGCTAGGACCATGCTATGACACTCTCCCTACTGCAATCTAGTTACTTCCTCTTTATCTTTTGTTGTTGCCTCTAGAGTACTGTCTTGTCTTGATGATTTGAGTAGTCTTGATGATTTGCGTAGTCTTGATGATCTGAGTTGTTTGTGTCAATTCAGTGTTTTCTTGCTTGTATCCTTTGACTTAGTGGAACCTCATTTTTATCTCCTAGCTTGGGGGGTGGACCTCAGGGTTCCACATGGTAGGGTGGAAGAGCTTAATCTATTTGTTTTCTTGGTTGACCGAGTTCATGATCACTACAGAAGTGTTTCCAGTTCTAGACTTGTACTTGCATCCTCAAAGCTTTATTATAATTTTATAATAGTGTAATCTTGTTGTTTATTGTAAATCAATGTGATCGGTCATGAGTCTTGTAATCATGTAATCTTGTATTTAAACTTTGTAACTATTCATATCTGTAAATGAATGATGTAATCCTCTTCAGTTGTATCATAATGTATTTTACTTGTATCGTAATGAGTTATATTTATCTGATGGAGTTATATTCCCTAGAGGTGTTAGTGGTTCATCTTATTAAATGTAGTGAACAATGTCAACTTTATTTAATGTTAATGCATTTACTTGCTTAAAAAACAATATTTCTATAATTCTAGCATTTGTTAGCCTAACTCTCTAGGGTTGCATGATGGGGCATCACATTTTGTATCAGAGCTAGGTTTGAACACTGGGTACTCTGGTTAATATTGAGCCCTTTATGTAAGCTAGTGCTTAAACTCTGTAGATTAACATTCTTTTTCTTTTAAGTAGTTCTTGCTTTGAAGTGGTCCCTCAGAGGTATGTTTGTATATGAAGATGCCTAGAGGTCAAGTTCGAGGTCGAGATGCGAGATCTGTAACACCCCGCCACATACACCTTAGAAAACAACACATCTATGCTATGCAAAGCGGAATAATTTTTTTTTGAATAAAATAACAAGTGAGGTTTTTACAGTTCAATACACATCAATAACTATCAACTTGTCTCCCAAGGTGCCATGGTTGCATTACTAGACAAATTAATCAACATAATTTACATGCATAACTAACTAACATCGACAAATCATTCTAACTCTATTATATTATTGATTATACATATACATCTCCATTTCGTGACATCAATCAGATAATCAACTTTAATCAAGATTACATGCACATCTTCCATGTCTATACAAATGAGTACATCATTATGTAATTTACATTATCACTTATTTGATTACGTTTGAATACATACAATCTGAATCAACTGTTACACCGGCTAGAACATGAGCATAATAAGTGTCTTCATAAATAGGTACAAGATCTTGATGTCTGATACACGAGGAATGTCCCCCTCGCTTACAAGTATCGACAAAGGAAATACCAATGGATAAAGCTCTTCCACCCGACCATGTGGAACCCTGAGGTCCACCCCCCGAGCTAGGAGATAACATAAGGTCCCACTACAACAGACAGTCAGGTAGACAGAGGACTATAAGAATAGGGACAACACATGACTTCCAACCGCACAAGTTAATATCATAAACAACACAATAGTACATCCAGAGGCAACACTTAACACATGGGGAAAGTACAACTAGGGAGTACTAGGCTGTAGTAAGGAGAGTGTCATCGCACGGTCCTATCATGGGTTACCCAGGCAGTCTCTCTCTAGACACCGGCCCCTATCTACGGTTACCCTAGCAGTCTCTCTCTAGACACCGGCCCCATAGGATGACGCATGCGGAATCAACCTTCCTTTCGTGATGACAAGGAAGTAGATCTGCCAATCCCGGCCTTCTCCCCTCATCCTTAGTCTGAACTAGCACTACAGGCATGAGTGAGGAACAAAACATCTTATTATCTTGTTAGTGTGAAAACTACCCAACCCCTAGGTATTTTATTATGTTATCACTGAATTACCAACTCCCAGTGGGTTACCCTGGCTAGCCACTTGGCACTGGCCCCCACATTGGAAGCCACTCCCTTACCTACAACTAGGAAACCCTACACAACAAGCATCCATAAATCATGCAAGGCATTTACCTTCTTGCATACAAGTCTCAACATAAGATATCAACAAAGCAAGGCATGGGTCCTTTTGCTCCAAAGTTTTCAATCATAAGCAAGGTCTAATCCAGAGCAAGGCATGGGTCCTCTTGCTTGGTCGTCACATCCACAAGAACCAAAGATAGAGAAAGGTAAACATTCATAAAACCAACAAGTTCAATCCTTTACATAAACCAATACAGTAATTATTACAACTTTCAAGATGGACTTAACAATCTTGTCACGACATGATAACAACATAACCACACGAATTAGGTGCCCTGAATGAGGCATAATCCATCTTGCACATGAACCTTTCAAATAGGAACCATAATGTAAAGGAGTCAACATCACATTAAGCCAACTCATATACAACCATTACAAAATCACATATTCACAAAAGTCAAAACACAATAACATTTGCCTCTGGAAACTCAACCTTGACAACATGGCTTTATTACGACCTTGATATGACTTGCACAAGTTACACTATCAAAACCCAAATACAATATTTATAACCCTAATTCCAACCATCGTAATTCAATAGATTAAATTTTATCTACATTCTTATGTATTCATGTCGGTTCTCATTTAACCACGTTAACCAAATGCAACAATTATGATTCTAACAATAATGTTTATTTTAAATCAATAATCAAATAATGATATATAATTATGAATAACGATGAATAATAACATTATTCTAAATTTCTAATTTAATGGGGCATTCTAACTAAACATCTCCTTCATCTTGAAATAATAACAACAATAATAATAGTAATAATAATAATAATAATAATAATAATAATAATAATAATAATAATAATAATAATAATAATAATACCGTAGATTATTGGACAACAAATATTTTTCATCCCATAATAAACATAGGGACCAACATTATCATAATTTATCACCAAGAGTAGACAAAGGCCACCACCTTCTCAATAGTTATCATTCACTTTCGTAGGGAGTAAAACCCAAAATAAAATGTTAAGTAAAGACTTTAGAATCATTGATGTGGAGATTAAAGCCTTCAAGTTGGAGAGGATCCCTATCATGCACATGTTATGCACTTAACGTTACATGGCTAAAGGGATTTGCTATAGTTTTGAAAATTTTCGCTATCAAATAAGATCATACCATATCGTGAAAGTGAATTGGAGAAGGATTGCCATTCTTCTATCATAAGCTATCAAGCAAATAAAGTGGCCCCTCATATTTCTAGATAGGTGCTGTATGACCCTATATAGTTCCATCGGCCAGCAATGGATGCCACCTTATGACACACACTCCCTTTGAACCAATGTCCGTAGTTCCAAACTATGTGCTTGCACATTATAGTGACGAAAGGATTAAAAGGCTCTTAAAATCAGGGTTATACAATAATCGAGTATGTCTACTCTATCGACTGTGAGTTAACAAAAGTGAAATGCAACTTATGGTTGATCCACTTGTGTGTGTTTTAACAGTTCTAATCTGTGTGCATGCATGTTAGCATTGATGAAAGGATTGAATAGCTCTTTACAATGAGGATGTATAATAATCAAGTACTCTACCATATCAAGTGTGAGTTAGCAAAAGAGACATGCCGCTCATGGTTGTTGCTATACAATTGCAATTAATACACATTCTATTACCATACCTAGAGTTTGTGAATTTTCTTTGATACAATTCAATTCCTTGTTTATTGTGTCACAACATAAAATAAAATACAAACCCCTAAGAATCCATGACAGCGTTCTGAGAGACTCATGCACTTGTTAAAAATGTAAGTAAAAATTACACGTAATACAGATGAGTCTAGCAAGTTCAGAAGATAGGGAAGCAATGGCATGTGAATGAACATCAGATTGTTTCTATAACTGAGTTGCCTATGGGCTTGATATGTCTACCTTTATTTAAGAATTAATGTCTTTCCAATTTGTGAAACATGATTTTCATTTTAAATAACACCTTGCAGACAAAATCAATAAGGCAACAAATTTAGCTTAAACAGTTATCTAAAAAGGTAGGATGGTCCTTCTCACAAATATATTCATTCATTGCATGCGTCTTTACCTGGTACAACTAACAACCCTTGTTTGCAAGACTGAATGTTTTTCCTAGTAAAGTGATAGCCATACAGCATTGATGTTTTATATGAACAAACAACCCTGTTAAGCTTGCTAGGATTTCCTCGTGTTCATATTCCAATTATAGCTGGATACAATTACTATGGCCCATTCTCTATCTAGATACTAGATAGTAATTCTTGTTGGTACCATCAGCATGCATTTACATAGGAAAATGTTGTAACATTTCAGTTAGTAGCTACATAAGGACATCGCCATGATTCTATAAAAGACTTCTTAAAAGGCCACCCAATAATTTCTTTAACACAAATTTCTATTGGGTTGCAGCAGAACAGATGCTTTGCAAGTGAAACAGGGTGGGATTCTAGTAGCTCACTATTTGTCACTAATTATTTTTATCTTCTTTTGACACCATTAATAGCAATGATTACACAGCAAGAACAAGGATAAAACCTTGTGATAGAGGGAGTGCGTGAAAAAATAATGGTTGGAAACCATATAATCCTTGACACAATCCTAGGAGTGGCTCCATGCATAATGAACCACTTTCAGTTAGACAAAATAGTAACTTTTATTCAGCCATAAAGATCCCACCCAAATTAGTCCAACATAAGTCCTCTGACTGTCCTTGGTTAATTATGCAGAATTTCAACCAGAAGTACCCTGGTGAACATGCATGCAAAACGTGGAATTATAATCAAGGCAGGTAGATGCCTAAAAGGAATATAGAATGCCACGATTGTAGGATATGTTCAAGGCGGATTCGTTGAAAGCCTAAAAAAACTTTTAAGCAAGCGCAACCGGAACACATGTAGTCAAAATATAGAAGTACACACGAAGCACATGAACTGTTTGACAAAATGCAACGATTGCAGTATACATAGAAAATTGATGTGTTGAAAAGGCTTTAAAAAGTGTCTAGACTCCACAACCTTTACCAGCATCCTCCCTACTAAGCCAAACGAAATGGGAGTTTTGGACAGGGTATGGACATCCGTCAATACATAAAGAATAAAGAGATTGTGTCGCTGCTATAGAAACATTTATCATGTGTATAAAATGTGGAAGCATAGAAAAGGTATGTGAACTGTTCATTCATTAGGATGAAAATAAGACTCCTACAAGAAACTTTTCATATTGACCTAAGTAGATGAATCCAAATACAAGGCATTATGGCATCAATAACCTACAAGAAAATACAGAGACCTTAGAATGATAAGCATATCGAGAAAAAATAGAGCAGTTCTTTTATACAACAGTGCAGGTGTATATAAACTAGGAAAATAGATTTGTGATGGCTGGAACAATACACCAAATTTTCCAGAGTATGAATTTGAACTAAAACTAGTCTTAAGAGTTTTGAGCATCCTTATTTTTGACAACAGGACTTGCATAATTAACATGAACTAGGTATGGGACTATACAAACTTATTTTAATCGCTCAGTATGTTATGAGTTCGAGTGGAGTTTGGCCTAATAGGCAGTGTTTGCCAATTGGTGGACACAAACATCAAACTAGAGCTAGGGAAGCAATTTTGATTTTGATGCCATGAGATTTGAACACTTAGGCCTCAACCATGGAGGGACAGCTTCAGATGCCCTTACTACTTGTTTATACAATGCAGCTAGGTAAAGTTTATGGGCATTTCTTCACTATGTTGTCATTTGATGTGTATAACTATAAACAAATGTTTGAGCCAAGTTTGGAGTGTGCTAGACCATGGGAACCGTACTCCAGAGCATCAATCATGAGAGAACATGTTTGAAGCAAGTTTGATCTCTACATTTCCCTTACAAGTATTTTTTTTTCTTGAAGCCACCCTTTCAGCTTTGGCTCTTATGAGATATGACCATGGCAGACTGCTTATTATATGGCATGGGAGTATGGTGACTTGGGGTTTGTTACAGCTGTATAGGGGGAAAGATCTTAAATCTAATGGAGTTTGCATGATGCCCGCAACATAAATTGTAATTCAAAAAGTGGATTTTACCAATAAGATGGGCTCTTAATGTATCTCTATGTTTATGTCTTTGTCACTTCAAGTACTTTAAAGGATTAACTAAGGTTCAAGAGGAACAGTTGATCAACTATAACTAACTTGGATTAGATATGTAGAAATTCTAGTATTTATGTCTATATTTACCTTGCATTTCTTTAGTAACTACCAATCTATTTTACTACTTCTATCATGAACCAAATGGTTATAAAATGTAGATATAACATAGTACCCAGCACTAGATATTTTTATACATTTTGTTACAATGCACTCACAATATGGACTAACATAATAAGTTCTCGTTGAACTAAGCTAAGGTCTAAACCCTAAAACAAGAAAGCTGCAACCTTTTACCCTAAAAAACAAATTAAAACATAATCTATGGAATTCAGATCGTACATATTGCAGCTCACCCATAAAGTTTTCAAAGGAGGATTATGGCAAGGTATTTCTAAGATGAGATCCGTTCAAGACCACCGTCTCAATGGAGGCCAAGACATTAGATAAGAGTAAAGTCCTTAATCGATTGCCAGGATACCACTCCCTGCTCTGCATCTAAGTTGAGGGCAAAAGAAAGGTTAGCACCCTCATCAAGGATATTCTTCTAGTCATATATGATAGGGAAACTCTAAGACTACAATGGTTTGTACTACTATGAGGAGGGCCATAGCTATAATTTGGGATACCAACCCCAGACAGATTTCCTGGAATGAAATCCATAAATTTTATTACCTAAGAAGAAATAAAATATATTAGGCCTAATAATCACAGTTTTTGCTAAATTCATTAGAGAATTCATCTATTGCAATAGCCAATAAATTTTGATCAAAAATTTCACTCATTGGACTTCACACCTCTACCAAAGATAATATTTAAGGAGAAGTAGTGAAGTTGTCTACCTGTGCATCCATGCTTATAGTTTATGTGCCTCTTGCTACTTCAGCCAACCTTTGCTCATACTGAACACCACATTTTGTTTTTTAGAAATAACATATTTAGAGGTCTTTGTGTTGAGCATTCTTTCCTCTAAGGCTTATAGCAAGTGTATGCTATCAGATAACAGTGATTTGCCCTCCATTTTCTAAGTAATAGAATAGCTACGACACAGACTAAAAACACACAAAGTATTGCAACAAGAGATTCAAGATGGAAACCCCGCGACAGCCCTTCGGCATCCTCCTCCTTTTTTACAATCTCCTCCCACAGCCACTAAAGCTCTTTCTGGCTGGGAAGCACCCAACGCAGGAGGAAACACCTATTTTCCACAAGCCCTGGGTCGAGACACCTTACCCACACCTGGCCTACCAAAAACCCTCTTTGCAGATAACGACGACACATCAAAAATCCACAGGCTGCCTTTAGCAAAAAAAAAATAATAAACCCCATATCCAATTACAGTATTCATAAAAATATATATATTATTTCAATGTTTCAAATCAGATAATTTTATCACATTATATGATTAATCTATATATTTTAATTCCAATATAATATGACCAATTTACACTACCCACTTTATTATTTTATTGATTAAATTGTAACATTACAAGTTACAATCTAATTTTACAACTTTAATATAATTTATTTTATTTATTAAATTGTAATATTACAAATTATAATCTAATTTACAACTTGTGATACTTATTTTAATATTTACAATTTTATCATAATTGAAATGTTTATGTTTAGTACATAATTCATAATTTTCCTTTATAAAAATTTATTTAATTTTAACTTGAAATTAATCTTTATTTTAATGAAACACACACCGGACTTAAATCAAGCATTATGAATTTGATAAGCACAACCTACCGGATGGCACCTGACCTTCATACAAGACCACAAGACAAGACCACGACGCAGGGGGCAAATAGTTCAACAGACAATGACAACAGGATACAATACTACGACTCATCCTCTTCGAGGATGTTGATTGGGTAGGGGACCTTAGGTTAACTCCGATCAACAATTCCATTGGCTAGGGCACGCTTAGACCTGCTAGTTCAGGGGGAGTCGATGCCTGGTACCTACACCCTGCAGCAAAACACACAGTCAACCATGAATATATATATATATATATATATATATATATATATATATATATATATATATATAGTGAATGGAAGTTGCAGCGTGGCAGGGTACTCAAACATGAGTAATGCGACACTGTTCCATTCACATGAGCATATATATATATAATCATATAGTGAATGGAAGTCGCAGCGTGGCAGGGTACTCAAACATGAGTAATGCGACACTATTCCATTCACATGAGCACATTGACGAGTCACTATGTTATACATGACAACTATCTACTGAGCAGTTATCAATAGTAACATCATCACAAAGATTAGATAAAACATAAAGCTTTGAATTAAATTAATTCACCACATCTAGTATGTCCATACAACTTGTGAAAACATAAAATGTCAATAGTTAAAACTTCAACAGATGTCATCATAATCATGATCGAATAACACATGGAGCTGAAATTAAATAATCTACAACATCTAATATGTGCATCAAACTATGATACCATAAAGTATCAGTGATCAAGCATCATCCTAACGTAGATTCATTAACAGCTACCATAAAACAGAGTGTCCATCACCCAATAGAGTGTCATAGTGTCCAATCCTACTAGAAAACCCATCAGTCTGACAGACGACAAGGTGAGGGGCACTACGAGATCCCTATCTTTATCTTGTTGCAGGCTTCCAGGAGTAAGCCTGATCCTAGTGGGGAGGATGTAATGCCCCTCATTCTTTTTGGCTTTTGACAGTTGATAGTTTTTCTATTGCATTTAGATAGTTTTGAGACAGTTAGTTGTTAGACTTATGGTTTATGCTTTTTATGTTTATGATGGACTATGGTTGACTGATGAGATTACTGACATGTATTATGAGTAGTATGATGACATTATTGTTATTACAACTTATGTTGTATTTTGACATGGTTAATTGATTATGCAGAATAATGTTACTATGTTTTATGTGATAGAATGTTATCTGATTGTTAGCTAGAAATGTTTATGTTTAATATTATGCTTGAGAGCAGGGATGGTGTAGTATTGCTCATATCAAGCACCCTACTACACTACGATTCCCTGACTCCATGTGTCTGATATATTTGCATAAGTTCGTATACAACCTATCGTTTTGATGCAGTTTACATGTACCGGGCATTGACTCCACCTGACTTAGTAGGTCTGAGCATGCCCTTACTCCAGTGGCTAATGTTGATGGGAGATAACATGGGGTTTCCCTAGGTCAGTTTCCGTCTTCAGTCTATGGTCGTGAGTTTGGATGTCACTCTTGGTCCTTGCCTCGGATTTGGTCATCTTGTGGTATGTAGAGTTATTGTCAAGTTTTTCTTATTAAGCCTATGTGTATTTTGGAAATGCATTAATTATTTTAATAATAAGGTTATTAATAAGTTAGATATAATATTATTTATTAGTCATTAATTAGCTATGCATTATTTAAGTAATTTGTAATAAAGATTAAATTAATCATTTTAATGATTTTAATAAGATTTGAGTCATAAGTACTTAATATTATTTTATTATTAATAGTTTTAATGTTTTAATATGATATTGTCATAAGTTATCATTATTGAATATTACTGGGTAGGTTGAAAAATATTATTAGATAATAAATTTATTGCTTAGTGAGTTGTCGTATGAGAATTCTGGTATGGAGAATCTCTCTGGATAGAAAATTAATTGCTTTCAGTTTTAGAGGGTAGTGGGGTTTTCTGTAACGGATTTTGGTGAAATGGGAATTTATGAGACTTGGCTATTTGTGGTCTCTAGGGGTTTTATTTTGAGGAGGGAATCATTTTGAGGAACAGAGACAGAAATTAGGGAGAAATTTGGGAAAATTTTTTATGGGAAAGGTTTTCGAAGTTGGAAGATAGTATTTTGGGTATGTTTCTTTTGCCTCTGTGTGTGTGTGTTTTTGCATTTCTGTAACCTGGATTGTCCAGGAATTTAAATCCTCTTGTAGCATGCTCTTTTCTGTGTGGGTTCGAATATATTTTGCTTCTTGGCCCTTTTCTCATCGTTGGAATTGCCCCTTGGTTGCTATCAATAATTTACCCTCTGTAGCTACATTCAAGTTTATTTATTTCTTCTGGCCTCTTCTTTTCCAAACCTCTCCTGAAGGAACCCAATCAACTTTACCTTCGTTCTAACCATCCAAATGCTACTCCCATCAAATTTAATTCATATAAAAATAAAAAGACACTTGTATCCAAGGAGACCAACTATAAAAATCTTTTACCAGATACTTGATCTATCTCTATCCTTGGTTGCTCTTTGTGCCATGGTATGGCCTTAGCCCCTCAGTTTTCCTGCCAAGAAAATGAAGTTTATATAGCTATACAACTAGAATGATTAGATAGATGAAACCTTTCTTGAAATGTCCCTCTATCCTCTTGTACCGCCGTACACCTTACTTCTTCTGGTTATGGCAGAAGACAAAGATTTAAGTTGTAATATCCTCTTTCCTTAAGGTGACGCCGTACTGCTCCCCCAACTCTCATATCTCCTTTCCTGCCAGAAACTAGAAGATCACAAGACCTTTTAGAGGGGTTGTTGAACCAGCTAAGAAATCAATTTTCAATTGTGTTGTGTTGATGGGTGCCGCCATATGATCGTTTAATGGACTTTTATCCCAGAGTCTGTGCCTGAGAACTTCTCTAGATTGATAGGTTAGTTGCTTTCTATTTGTGAAGGGATTTCTGCATTGATATAGGCTTTGTCTTCTTCCGTCAGTTCCTATATTCAGATTAGAAACTTTCTGTTTCCCAATGTTTTCTCTCCGAGTGCTGGCAGTGTTCTTATAAGGATTTCTATTTAAATTTTTAAGTTGTTGTTTGTTTTGTTTAAAATGTGTATGAAGTGGTGATCATAATTAGTGGTATATGCATTCTATTTTAATAGAAAGTTAGAATCATAGTTGATAGATAAGGATTAAATTATTTAGTAGTAATGGCAAGAGAGCTCATGCTAGGATGTATTGTGATTAGCCAATATATATTAAACTTAGTAATGTGATCCCATAAAATCAAAAGTTAACTGTGATACAATAGTAGCATAGAATTGCTTAGTATTGTGTACTGATGTAATAGAAGACTTATATTATTGATGATGTAGATAATAGTTTGATACTTGTATATGAATATTACATGAGCATCGTAGGTATTGAAGATGTTAGAAATATAAGTTTAAATTTTGTTAGTAACCTTATTTATGGAGGGATCTTAATAGTGGAAATAGGACTTTAGTGCATCTTGACTATGACTAACTTTCTTGGTAATAAATTTGTAGGAGCTTGATGTCATGATCGCAATATTGTTTTATTGTTTTTAAAATTAGTTTAATATCTTTTTTAAGGTCATGGAATTACTTTCAGTTGAGTTGAGGAATAGGAAGATTATAGTTATTTAAAGTGAATATACGTGAATTGTAGTATTAGTTATTAAATAAATCATAAAGGGAATTATAGATTTTGAGCTTTGGATAGAATATCGTTATCTTATGTAAGTTTATGATTTAATTGAATAGAGAGATTTATAATCTTTTATTGAATCCATGTTATTTAGTTCAAAAAAGTGGTGAAGTATTTGAGTCTTGTTATATATATATATATATATATATATATATATTTGTAGATTCAATGCTATTTACAAACCGATGTGTATTAGTGATGCAATTGGATCATTGCATTTAATTTTGGTTTTGAGTCTTACTGTTATGTCTAGCTTAGTGTAATGGTGATTGTGATAGTCTCGTGGGTGGTCAAGGTTGTTAAGTGTCATGTTTGGTTAGTTAGAAGGATAACTTTGTATTTGTTTTAAATAAATGGAATTTTCTTTTACTAGGACTAGATTTTTGAATTTACATTGATGTCATGGGTAATATTGTTCTATTGTGTTATGTTGAGTTGAGTTTAAATATGGTCATGCTTGGAAATTCCATTGTTAGGAAGTAATGAGGTAATTGGTTGATTATGTGAGTCTTTCATCCTAAGTCATATTGTTCTTAGGGAATGCCATAGACATTCAAAATCTTGTTTCATATTGGGAGATAGACTTATGTAAAGTGGTATTGTGTTCAATTTACTGACTCCAAAGGTTAGGCTACTTGGGCTCCAATTTATTATTGCGTCATTCTGTTTAAATGTTTTATTGATTTGAGATTTTGAAGTGGATAGGGGACAGTTTTATTGTTGAGGTTGAAATTTGAAATGGTCTATGTAATGTATTAGTTTGCCAAGAGATAAAGACCTTGCGATCCCTTGTCCATGTATGTTATTGGTTTCTGGATGTTGGTTAGGGGTGGCTAGTTGCATGTAGGAGAGTGGTTTCATGGTGGGGCCGGTGTCCAAAGTGGCTTCTTGGGTAACCCCATGGAAGTTGTAATCAAGTGATAACGTAATAATTTATCTAGGTGGGTTGGGTATTAATTCACACAAGATAAGTAAGATGCCTCACCCATGCCTTGAGTGCTCTCATAGGCTAAGGATGGGATGAGAAGGCCTGGTTGGTAAGGTCGACCTCCTTGTCTCCATGAGAGGATGAGTTAGCTTTGCATGTGTCACTATATGGGGCCGATGCCTAGAGAGAGGCTACCAGGGTAACCATAGATGGGGGCCGATTTCTAGTGAGAGATACCTTGGATAACCCATGCTAGGACCATGCGATGACACTATCCCTGCTATAGTCTGGTTACTTCCTCTTTATCTTTTATTGTTGCCTCTAGAGTACTGTCTTGTCTTAATGATTTGAGTAGTCTTGATGATTTGCGTAGTCTTGATGATCTGAGTTGTTTGTGTCAAGTTAGTGTGTGCTTACTTGTATCCTTTGACTTAGCGAAATCTCATTGCTATCTCCTAGCTCAGGGGGTGGACCTCAGGGTTCCACATGGTTGGGTGGAAGAGCTTAATCCATTGGTTTTCTTGGTCAACTGGTTCGTGATCACTACAGAATTGTTTCCAGTTCTAGACTTGTACTTGCATCCTCAAAGCTTTATTATAATTTTAGAATTGTGTAATCTTGTTGTTTATTGTAAACTGTTGTGATCGGTCATAAATCTTGTAATCATGTAATCTTGTATTTAATCTTTGTAACTATTCATATCTGTAAATGAATGATGTAATCCTCTTCAGTTGTATCATAATGTATTTTACTTGTATCGTAATGAGTTATATTTATCTGATGCAGTTATGTTCCCTAGAGTTGTTAGTGGTTTATCTTATTAAATGTAGTGAACAATGTCAACTTTGTTTAATGTTAATGCATTTACTTGCTTCAAATTTTTTTTTTTCTATAATTCTAGCATCTATTAGCCTAAGTCTCTAGGGTTGCATGACGAGGCATCACAGATGACACCACCTCATGTATTGGATATACTTTGCCTCTCCCTAACAACACCACACCTCTCTTAAGGTAGTAGGCAATAGAAATAGATAGGCATTGAGTTTGAACATATCATTACTTCAATGTATCATGAACATAATCTATTGGTGTTGTCCTTATATGTTTCATAGCAAGTTACACAATGCTTATCTAATGACAATCTTTCCATTATATACATTTACTATTTAACACATGGCATTCATAATAATAACATGAGGTTAGATACATCTTACCAAGATAATTCTTGCCTTTGTTTCCTTGTATCTTTGAAGTGTTTTATTCCTCCCTTACTACTATTCTCCATTCATCTCAGAGAATATTCCTTTTATTTCTGCTCCTAAATCAAAAGTATAAACTCAGGTATTATCCTTCTTAGAATTATATATGTATTATTTTTGCTTCTCAGCATATATATATATATGTATATATCAGAAGTATCTCTTTTAGAGAAATATATTATTCCTTTCCTCTTCATATTCAAATCAGATCTATATCTTCCCTTTTTGATCTACACAAACTTCTTATCATGTCTGCATATATCTATACATAACTCTGTTGTCAAAACAACATATAGCTCTGCATAACTCTCTTAGCAAACAACATATATCTATGCATAATTATTTGCACCTATTTCTCATACATATTTTCACATAGTCTCCATATAATGCTGCATATATTTCTTTAATATCAATCTGAGACATTTTCCTGCTCTTACTTTGCTTTTAGATCTGCCCATATTCCATATGATATTTTCCCTTTTCTCTCCATTGTATTTGGATTCCACTTATATCTTCTTTTTTCTAATAGACATGACTCCTCATTCTAACCTTTGACGGTTGCTAAGACTAACATTTAATTATAGTTTTAGTCTCTTAAAGAAATCACATCATATTGAAAGCAATCGCAGCCAAGAGATAAAATTACACCTCTTGTATTTTGAGCAACGGATTAGTTTGTAATATATCATGATTACTATTATAACCACTAGTTTTAAAGACTTTCCCTATGTCTTTATTTAACTACTTTATACTTATATTCTTATAAGAGTTATTCATTACCATAAGTATTTCAAAAGTATAAGTTATATTTATTTTTTATATTTATATTTATATGTTATATTTATATTTCTATATTATATTTATATTTATATATTTTACTTGGCTATTTAATATTGCTTACAGTCTCATTAGACGCATATACCTTTATGTAACCATTAAGTTTTCCACTAGTTTAAACACATATTTGTACTGATACTGAGTCCCCATAGAGTCTGAGTCTTAGGATAGCTTTGGAGAAGGTAAGAATGATGGAGATGTAATTAGATTCTTTTTATCAGATGTAGATCACCTCAAATTAAAGAGATGAACACATAGCATGTTACACAAACCCTCTCTTTATACTTGTTCTTCAGGTTGTATATTGAAATATACAAAGCATCTTGTATATTGGCTTGTAAATTGAAATATACAAAGCATCTTGTATACCGGTTTGCACTTCGAAGATATACATTGTTTTTTACACAAGCATTTATTTTGGCTTGTTTATCAAAGATTTATTGATTATGCAAATGGTGGAGCCCACATTGCTATTTATACAAGCCCGATATATCATCTTGTATATTGGCTTGTATATCGAAGAGATACATTGTTATTTATACAAGCATCTTGTATCATAGGCATGTATAACGAAGACATACTTTGTTTGTTACACTTGTCAATATACAAAGTTTCCTGTTTATCGGCTTGTATATCGTAAATATTATATATCGTAAAGATACATTGCTATGTATACAAGATTGATATGCATGGTATGTTTATTGAAATGTATATACGATGCACGAATCAAACAACAATAAAACCTCATTTCTTAATATCTTTGGTTTCTCATTGTGCATATAGCAGTATGCATCTTACCCCTCTCTTATTCATGAAATATACAAAGTTTTTTGTTTATCGGTTTGTATATTGATATATTTAGAGCATCTTGTATATCGGCTTATAGCATCTTGTATATCGGCTTGTATATACATTATTTTGCTACACATGTCAATATACAAAGGTTCTTGTATATCGGTCAGCTTATTGTAGATATACATTGCTATTTTTACAAGCCCGATATGCATTGTATGTTTATTGAAATTTATATACATGGTTATGTTATACATTTCAACATACAAAGCATCTTGTATAACAACTTGTATATCGAAAGTGTATATGGTTATGTTATACATTTCATCATGCAAAGCATCTTGTATATCGGCTTGTATATAGAAGTTGTACATTTCATTATATAAAGCATCATGGTACATTCCCCTCGATATACAATGTTGTATTTCATTTCAACATACAAAGCATATTGTATAACGACCTGTTTATACAATGTTTTGCTACACATGTCAATATACAAAGGTTCTTGTATATCGGAGTGGTTTTCGTAGATATACATTGCTATTTATACAAGCCTGATATGCATTGTATGCTTATTGAAATGTATATACAATGCTCGAACCAAACAACAATATATCTTGTATACTGGCTTGTATATACATTGTTTTGTTACACATGTCAATATACAAAGTCTCTTGTATATCAGCTTGTATACCGTAGCTTGTTATTTATACAAGTCCCATATGCATCGTATTTATTGGCTTGTATATTGAAATACATAGAGCATCTTGTATATTGGCCTGTATAATTAGCATCCTATATATCAGCTTGTATATACATTATTTTGGACTATATATCGAAGATGTACATTCTTATGTTATAATTTTTCATCATACAAAGCATCTTGTATATCAGCTTATATATACACTGTTTTGGGCGGGTATATCGAAGATGTACATTGTTATGTTGTACTCTTCAACATACAAAGCATCTTGTATATTAGCTTGTATATCGAAGTTGTATATGGTTATGTTATACATGTCAACATACAAATCATCTTTTATATCAGCTTGTATATCGAAATTGTATATGGTTGTTATACATTTCAACATACTAAGCTTCTTGTATATCAGCTTGTATGTAGAAGTTTTACTTTCAAATACAAAGCATTATGGTACATTCCCTTCAATATACATTCTTATGTTATACTTTTCAACATACAAAGCATCTTATATCAGATTGTATATCAAAATTGTATATGGTTAGATTATACATTTCAACATACAAAGCATCTTGTATATCGGCTTGTATATAGAAGTTGTACTTTTCAATATACAAAGCATCATGATACTTTCCCAATGTATTTGTGTCTTCATTAACCAAAATTCAACCTTTCCTGAGTTCCATGGTATGTATATTGAAATGTATAAAACATATATACAATGCACGATATATACTATTTGCATATCATCTTATATATCGTTATAGGCATTTGGTGGATTCCACATCTTTTCTATCGGCAAGATACATACTATCGGCAAGTTCAAACTGATATGCCAATATGCTTCAAATGTTGTATATGCGAGATATGACTTGCTATCGTCGGTTCTTCTTACCACTTCTACCAGTCACTCCTTGTATCCGACGCTTGTATATTCTCAATGTACATTCGCAATATACATTCTCAATGTGCATTCCAAAGATACATTCTTAACTTGCATCTAGGATATGCATTCGATGGGACCGACCACTGACCTTCTTGGTATGCTGGTACACTAGTGGCCAGACTTCCAATATCAGAAGCTTTCAACCTTCTCTCTCTGACACCTCCAGTCTTCCCGATGTCTCTTCTCAATGTTTATCCACAACATACAACTGCGACATACGATTGCGAGATACACACGAAATATGCTTAGATACAATTGCGATATACACACACAATGTTCTCGACTTACAATTGCAGTTTACTCATAAAATGCATATTCGAATCTCATGCCGATAACCTCCTCGGTGACTCTTGTACCGAACAAATGACACAAAAAACCTCTAAATTCTATAGAACAAAAAGATAATCTACTCCTAAAGAAGTCATTCCACTGATTTCAAAGAAATCTTCATCAGTGGAATGCTTCCGATCTACATTCCCGTGATTACACCCCAACAAAAATTCTTTATTTCTTCTACTCTAGAATATACATACAATCTTCTGTCTCTCTATTCCTCTCTGTCTGTTTTCAATGAACACAGACCCAACTATTTAAAGACCCTTGCTGGCAGTAACATACGGTGGAAGGTGAACCACCTCTGCTGTTCAGTTTCAATTCTTTATTGGTTCGGTTACAATTCTTTTAATGACACATTTGCCGTAACTTGGCCAACTAAGATTCAACATGGCGCTAAGGTCCTTACAATATGACATTTGGACAAAACTGAAATGCCTAGAATCCTCCAGATTCTCAATTTTTTGAGGTGCTCCTGCACCACTTGTGCAGTGTATCAACCAACCAAAATGGGATGTCCCACATAATCCAGATTTTAGTTAACACTGAAACAAGTATGTTTGTTTAATTTTGATAAGCTTGGCAACAATCAAGTATTTTCTCTTCTCAAGCAAAGATTTTTTAAGAACTAATAGATGTTTGTAGAAGAATGAATGTTATGATTTTCTATAGCTAATATGCGAAAAGAAGTGGTAGCTTTATGTGGTTTCAGGTTAGACAGGAGCAAGATAGAAGATGCCCCTTTAATGGTATAAGCCTTGGAGGTCTTCCTAGGAGTCGAAGTTCCTAAAGACATACAGAAAGAGGATATCAAAAGAAAGGCCATGTATAAGGGTGATATTTGTATTTGTATCTCAGCAATTGTATAAGAAAATATGTTTCCTTGATGGGCTTGACCCCATATAAATAAACAATATGTACTGGACTGCTAAAGTCCCAGGCTAGACCGGAGGTTTTCTTCACTTTGTTCTTTCCTGCCGGTGTTCGCACTGAACAGAGCTATATTTTTTTAACTGATTTTATATATTAATGGCTTTGGGCTTTTACCAATAAAAAAAAATATTTAAATCGATAATATTATATTTATATTTATATTTATTATTTATAAATACAATAAATATATTTTATTTATATAATATTATTTAATATTAATAATATTATATATGTTTATCAAATATTATTATATATATGATTATCATCCAAATTGATGATGATGAATACCCTATTTGACGAAAAGTGACTTCTTCATTTTTACCATAATGTTTAAATATTTATTTTAAACAATGCCTTAATGTTGGGACATGACAAATCCTTGCATTAGTAAGTCCATAGCAAATTAGTTAACTCAATTAAACCTTACCTTGGGAAGCTCAACCATGGGGGAGCATGGAAGAGAGTGACTCGATGGGGTGTCTTCATCCTTATGTGGCGTGTGACATTCATAGAAGGTGCCCTCGATCTCATTTGGTGCATGCCATTCATATGAAGTCCATTATCCCCTCATCTTGCCATGTTTTTGTTTCCTCATGATTGATCCCCTTGTATTGTTGCATCATGTTAAGAGAGTGAGGTTATGAAGGTGTCCTGGTAGCCAAACTCTCTAGGCCCAGAGGCAATATCCTTACTACTGAAGGCAGTACCCCTCTAGCCCATGTGGGCTCATCTTGTCCCCCCTAGGTGGCATACCTAGAACATGGCCCTCTCGCCTTTCCTCCTTTGCAATGCTCCCTTTTTCCATCATGGGTGAAGGTGTGTGTAGAATGAACTAATCAAATTCACATTTAAAAAAATTACATCAGCAATAATAATTTATGAATATATGATAATAACAAACATAGACCATTAACCATATTAAATTATACATTATACTCCCATATGAGTATCCTTCCACAAGTAGATTAATGGACCCTTCCTCAATTTAATGCCTTTTTCTATATATCTTCCTTGTAGATCTGTATATATGTTTTCTCTTTAATGCATCTCATGTGTAGATCTCAATATGACATAAATATATATATTAAACTCTGAAGTATCCATCAATGCCTTACATCTCTTACACTAATCTAGTTTTATATCTTTATAAGGAGAGGCATCTCTTTGAAAGATTATGACCTTTCAAATGATCATGCCTCCTAATCGCAGCCCTCTTCAAGTTGATTGCAACCTTTGTTGACTAACATAAGCGCTGCTCCTTCACATATCTTATCGCTGCCTTTATATGTATCTTTAAATAAGACAATGTCACTTTATAATTTGTAATTATATTTATTTTATATATATTTATAATATATGATAACTATAATAATATTTAAATTGATAACATTTATATTTATATTTATTTTATATAACAATATATTTGTTTAATTAAAAATATATTAACTTTATATATTTATGATTATAATATTTAAATATTTATATTTATATAATAATATTATTTTTTATACGCAATTATCTCTATCAATCAAATTGACTAAACACAATGTTTATGGAAGCGACTTCAATGTCTTTTATCATGATGTTTAAATCTTTAATTTAAACAATGCCTTAATTTCAGGATATCACATTTTTCTACCCTCCTGCATACACAATCATCACTTGACATTGCATCTAGATCACATGAGGCATTCACATCCTTGCTGCCTACACCAAGTTGTTCATTACCAACCACTACTATATTTGAGGATCTAAGGATTTTGCAATCATACCCCCCTTAACTCTATCAACATAATCAATGAACTAATAGGCATGTTGCATGCTCATTAGATTAAACTCCTTGCATATAGAATCTGGGCTTAAGGTAACATCATAAGTCCTCATATACATGTTAATACAAATAGGAGGATTAGGTCTGAAACCCTCTGGGATGTGGGATAGGGAAACCACAAATATGTGGCTGAGCTCCATGCTAGGCTCTCCTTCTTGCCTTCTAATATCTTCTAGTTCCTAGACAAGAAATACAAGGTCTAAACTACTTGCAAAGTCCTCAAATGCAACCACTAATTGATCCCAGGAAGCAAAATGATGGTCAGGGAAGCTAATAGGCCACTTTCTTGCTACACCACCTAGAGATCTAACAAATAATCTCATCCACATATCTTCATCTTCAAATTGAAATTTGTCCATGAAGTCTAAAAATCCCTCAATATGCGCCTTCCCATCATAAACCTCACACCCATCAAATAAAGGCATCTGATAATATATTTTGTTAGGCATGGACTATTTTTCATAGTTGACCCACGAGAGGTCCAACTACTTGTATGTATTTTCACTTGCAAGAGGAGGAGACCAAGAAAAAGAGCAACTGGAAACAACGTGAAAGGGATTGGATTGTAGCTTGGACCGACGTAGCCTGATTTTATTTTATAGTTCATTTTTCTTCTTTAACAGAGATTCTAACAACTGCTTCTCTTTTTCAATTTCATACTATAGCCTAGTTGACTCATTTTGAGTAGGCAAGGGTGCACATAGGCTTGGGTTTGTACAACTTACAAATCCATGACTGGAAAATGCATTATTTGGATGGTCAAAAGCCATATAGTTCCTAGGGTCTGTAACATAAGAAGATGCATAGGAAGGAGCCTCCCTAGGGTATCCATGTTCATACCAATTGGCCATGACTGACTACAAACCACTTGTGTAGGAAAAAGGAAAAGAAATAACATATTCCTTTACTGAGAAAGAAACTATGGTCAAAGCTGGAAGAAAAACATGTACCAAGTAACTAGTTATAGCTTCTTTGAACCATGCACACAACAACAAAACTTTGTTTTCTTTTGATAGCAGAGTCACCACCTCACTGAATGAGGAAATCCCTTGAAGCATTATGGATCTTCAAGGCTGAAAAAATGATTTGGGGTTGCTCATACCAGAAGAGTCGATACACCATTCTAACCCAACACATTACTCTTCCCTAACAACGAAACCAATCTATTGGCGTAAGTTGACGGGTGCCAACTTATCCAGACACACTAAAATGCAAACTGTAGATTTACTATTACAGAGCCATGAATAATATTTCCAGTTGCCTAAAACCCGGCAATGGCTAAAGTAATGTTGTCCCCGACAATGGTGCCAGAATGTTGGTTACCAAAATGACTACAACCCAAAACTCTAAAATATTCCTAAATCACCAAGGTTGAGAATGTCATCGGGATGATTTGGAAGGGGTTTATCAATAAGTTGAGGGTGATTCTGGCCAACTGACAGGAGTGGGTAGGCTCCTCTACACTTCAAGCTCAGCTTAAACTCTGAAGGGATATTCCAAGGGGTATACCTGGATAGGTATTAAGTTCAAACCAGATGAACAACTAAAAACAAGTGAACAACCAAACTTGAATCATTGTCTTGCCCCCAAAGACTATCACTGAACCAAGAACAATTAGTTGTCACAAAACTCCTATATAGATGATTCAACTGTGTGAATGTACATGTGCACAGGAAAGATGGTTTTTTCCCCTAAACCACATGTGAATGATTTGTTTGATTTAAAGAGTGATTAACCCATCTCCAATATGGATCGGTGCCTATTCCATTGGGTGATAGAGTCATAGAATACAAGGAGGAAAGAAAATATGTAGGAGAGGATCAATGGAACTAAACATATATTCACATTTATGACTCTAATAGATTTTCATGTAATGGACATACTTAATAATCTAAAAGAGAACTACAATGACTCATATGCAACAAAAGAATGGAAAATACAAAGCCTTGTATTAACTTGGATGCTGTTACACACATCTAAACCTTGGTTACAATTGTGCCACCAAATGTGGCAAGGGAAAACATACAACTGTGATTGTACATTTGCCAAAATCATTCCAAACTCCTATGGAGACATTCCATTACATTCATATCTTCTTTACACAGCCTTCCTACAATATGCTGAATACATCCCTTCACTTACAGACTAGACTAATCATGATTTGATGCTAGAAAATACTCCTTAGGTGCTTCCAAACCAGACAGTTGGTTCAACAACCAACCCTAAAAATGTATCTCTTTTACATGTATTTATAGTGATTCAGCTCTCTATGCAACTCAAGGAACTACATATAGATTAGAGAGTACAACCATGCCACATTAAAATCAGGCCCATGGCCTTGTTAGGAAATCTGTCAGATTGGAAGAAATGCCCATTCCCTGACAACTCTAAAACCTGCTGGTACCCATGCTCTAGTGTTCTTTTAGAATGAAAGTACCAGCAAGAGATTTGCCTTCTGAAACACTTCATCCTTTCATTCAATTATGGTCCTTTTGTAATCAAGATCCCTACCTTTTCAACCACCTGCAACTGACCTCGACCTGCAACGCATTAATTTTTAGGTACATATCAGCCTGCACCGCCTTGTAATCATGGCGTGATTATAGTCTGCAAAAATATTGTGTAAAGCCCTTTTACACTTTAAAATATTTCAAACTATTACATTTATTTTTCACTTTTCATATACATTTGATTTTCATTTAATTTTTTGCTTTTGATCTCCATTTTACCTTTTATCGGTGAATTTGGCTTGGTGCAAACCATCCATCTCATCTTCCTTTCTCTCCCTTTGCCAATCCGCCCTTTGTGCTTTATCTTTTCTCCTTTATCAACAATATTTTATTTCCACGAATCATGGAAATATTTTCCTTTTCTTTCTTTGCCTCTTTTTTCTTCTCGTGGAAGGTCCTGCTTCAGTTGGTGAAATCCCCTGTCACCAAACCTGTCGGTTGACAAACCAAATGGTTCACAAACCACCCCCTTTGTCAATGAGGCCACTTGCTTATCTTTCTTTACTTACCTTTTCTCCTTATCAGTAAATCGTTCTTTTCTTGAACTATCTAGAGCATTTACTTTCTTCTTTGTTTCATCATTTTGCCTTTATTGATAAATTCATTTTTCATGAATTAGGGACTTTATCTCTTTGTTATCGGCAAAATGTGTCGGCAGAAAACCAAGCAGTCGACGAATGTTATGGTTCGTAAACCACTCACTTTGCTGATGAAGGCTTGCCTCTTTGGTTCCATTTCCTTTTCACTTTGTTAGGGAAGTCACCCTATGGCGAACCTTCCACTATCTCTCTTTTTCTCCTTTTTGACTCTATTTGCCTTATCAGAAAATCTGGACATCAATAAACCATCCTTTTCCTTGCATATTTGCTTTCCCCACTTACTTTCCTTTTACCTTTGCTCGTCCCTTCAATCGGTGAAATTGCCCCGCGACGAACCTCTTGTCGGTGAAATCACCGTTGGCAAAACCTTCTGTCAGCAAACTTGGAGCTTCATGAACCTCCAACTTCGCCAAAAAGCACTTGGCCCCTTTTATTTTCTTTCCTTCAAACTCTTTCAATTTATCCTTCACCCTTTTCCATGGCCTTCTCCTCATCGCCTTCAGTCGGTAAATTGTCCATCGGAAGAACCTCCCATCAGCAAACCTGGAAGTTCACAAACCTTCAGTTTCGTTGACAAAGGACTTGGCTGACAAATAAAGTTGTAATCTTTTATTGTAGTGAGATTCATATATTATGAGTTAATCCTCATCGTGGTTTTTCCCTTTTTGGGTTTTCCATGTATATATGGTGTTATGTGTTGTTATGCATTGTGTTGATCTTTCATGAATGTTTATGTTAATGCTATAAATTTTAAGTTTTAATCTTCTTCAGAGGATTTGAAGTTTGTTTTCATACCGATTCACCCCCCCTCTTAGTATCCATGTGTGTTCAACAACCTCTTTATCAGAAAACCAGCAAATCAACGAACTTTCAAACTAACAAAACTTGGGGTTTGCGAACCAGAACTTTTTCCGACAAAGGGCCCAAATTGAAAAATTTTCCAAGGAAAGAAAACACAAATAGACTTGGGGGGACCTTATATTTAGAAAATTTTCTAGAGGCAACCCATGAAATAATAGTGTTAGATAGGATATAAAAGATGGGTTTGAAATGCAAAGGCAAAGGGGGAAAATGATGGATTTTTTGGGGTAAAATAAGGCATTTTGGGTGCTAATTTTTTTAGTTCCCAACATTGTGGAAGCTAGGTTCTGGAGATCAAAAGATGATTTTGTTTGAAGAAATCATTTCTTGAGATTGTGATCCAAAAAAGTGTGAATCGCCCAAGTCAAAAGGAAGCTACAAAAATCTATCATTGAAAGATGAGTCACTAAAATAAAATGATCGGAGGTTTTGAAGGTAAATAAAATCATAGGAATTGAAAGCACCACAGATCTGGAGAATGAACATGAGCTATTCCAATTTTTAAGCCGTAAGTTTTTAAAAAAAGAGGCTATAGCATTTTTCCTTTTTCACCTTAGTCCTAAAGGAGCGACAGATCAAAAGGAAAATCATGGAGGCATCAGCTATCAAAAGAAAGTTTTTTTTAGAAAGAAATAAAAAAGGGAGCAAATTTCATAAAAGATCCGTCAAGTTTAAGGAGATTGAAATAAAACTATCACCATAAGTGTAAGGCATATTTGAAACCTATTCATTAATTATGATATTTTATTACATTGTTTTGAAATACTTATTTATATGATTTAATATTGTTTCAAAAGAAACTCATATATAGTCATTTTATGCCTTATTATTATTAAAATATTTCTATTTTGGCCCACAGAAAAGTAGTGGTAAGTGGCAGTTTAATAAGAGAATCTTGGGGAGTGAATTGATTTATATTCAGATTTCTAGCCACCTCTTTGTATTCTTTGCTAGATGCATCATTTTAGATAGTGATGCTAAATTTAGTTGTTTCACAATCTTGTATTCCATGTGATGACATCTCTTTGTTTCACTTAAAATAGAAACTTCTTGGGAAGGAATGACAATAATAGAGAAGGAAATACTCTACAACTAAGAGACAAATTGTTCTCTATGCATTGGTATGTTGAACGTTAGTTTATTATTGTAGTATTTGTAAGTATGCATTTCTTCCTTCATTCATTCATCCTATGAAATTTACATGATCTCAAATGATTGGAAAGAGGGTATTTGATCAAATGATATTTGTGAAATTATTTTATAAAGAAGTGATTAGAAAAGGGTAGTAGTGGTTGCTGTGTTAAAATAAAATTAAGGGGAGACTGCATTGAATAGAAGAAAAAAGTGGTTTTTGCAATGGCTCTAGCACTTAGATCTCGAATGATTCCGGCCATTTTCAAGATGAAACTTGCACCTTGTGCAAATTTGATATCGACCTCCTCCAAGCGATCTTTTGCTTCTTCAGCAAAGCACGACGATGCCTATAAGTTTTGCTTCTAATTAGAGTTTCACCATTATCATCTTTCACCAATTAGATCAAGTATAATTCCTTATGGTATTTCAAATCAAAAGAATCAAATAAATTGTGAACACTCTAATGTTAAAACTGGTGACTTTTAGCATCAATCTAATTGCAAACTTCTCGATACATTTTGAATGGTCATAACAAAACCCTAAAACTATTCGTTTGGAAATTTATCTTATCTTTGGTAATTTGCTCTTGTTTTTGTTGGATTATTTTATTATTTTTGGGTTGTTTGAGAGGTTAGGGGTATTCTCAAATGTACTTTGTAATTTGTATGTTACTGTTATCACTCAATTTTGCACCCTTGCATGTGGCTGTGAAACCTCTGCAAACTAGAGTAACATGGGACTGATCTCTAAGTGTGGGACTTTGCTAAATGAGATCAGACCTCCAGAGAAGGCCGGCTTCCTTTTTTAAGCCTAATGCTCAGAGAAAATCTTCTAAACCTAGTGCTAATGCTTGCTGGGAAAAGGGGAATAAGGAATACTGAAAAAAGATGCTGAAATGAACTAAGTGATACACTAGATTTTAATGTGTTTGGCTGCACCTGAATAGACACAGTAATAATCTCATAGCTGGAAAGGCTTACACAGGCTTATATTAATTCTAGAGAGGTCCAGGAGAATAGACACAGTGCTAAAAAAAATAACAGAGAGGCAAACATACCAGTTTATATTGATTATAGAGGCCAAATAGCCATTACAAAGAAAAGCCCAGAATATTTTGATCTTAGTTGGTTACCCAAAACGCCCAGAGAGTTGCAACCAAAAATATCTCTGAAAGGACGTCCCAGCTGCCAGGCGTAATGGCACAAAAGATCTGGAACAGGGGTTGGTGGGGAGATATTTGGAGTCTTTAATGCAAGATGCTTACTCATCGTTGATCTGAAAATAGGTGGTAAGAAATATCCTTTACCATCAAATGCAAGCTACCTCATCATGGTGCAGAAATGAATGCCAAAAATATCTTCATCTGCCCAGTGCAGTCGCTGGAATGTTCACCGGCCCAAAACATACAAAACCAGATCTGGAAATGAAAGGTAACAAAAACCCCTGAAAAGCCAGCCAAAAGAAAGAGGGGACAAAAACATGCATCTTTGCCTCTTACAGCAGGTCAAAATTTGCAAAAATGGAGGAGATACAGGTGGTTAAAGTTCTGGTCAACTGCCTGTATATATCGCTTCTGCATCTGTGTATATATCACTTGCATTTGCCACCTGATTCGGCATTCAAAAACCATCTCTGCAACTCCTTTTGTTCATACATGGCGCTTTGCATATCAGGCTCTGTATATGCCTTGTATATCTAACATTGCATATGCATACAATTTCTCTTGCATGTGCGGGCCCCACCTCTTGTATGTTAGCTTGTATCTTGGCCTTGCATATCAAAACATACAAGCAAAAGATATATACAAGTGCTTGTACCTTGGCAGACCCCACTATTTGTCTCTCCTCTTTTGAATATGCAAACATACAAGCCGCGGACCTAAAAATGACCATTAGCTACTTTTCATTGTTATGTTGGGTCTGACTTGTATCACTTTTCCTTGTACATTTCTTTGTATATGAAAATATACGAAACATCTATACATACAAACCAGACTTGAAGCCTGAATGTGCCAGAATTGATTTTCACATTGGATCCGTCTTGTATACCTCTTTTGCATCTTTGGCTTGTATATCGCAATATACAATTGCCATATACATACAAGCCACGGACTTAGCGTTGTATTCTGCCAAACTATACCTGTCTTGAAATCTAGCTTGTACATGCTCTTTTGTAAGTCAAGATGTAACGCCCCACCATGAAACACTAGAGAACAACACAATTACACTAAACAAATCGGACTATTTTTTTTTTTATACAAGAAATAACAAGGTAACATTTAACTTAGCTATACTAACTAACATTCTCTCAGGGTTCCATGGCTGCGTTACTGACAAAACCTACTATCATGTTTTCTCACACATCACACATTAATTCGACAACAATGAATCATTCTAAATTTATTAGATAACCTTAAACATTCCCATGACATCAAATAAATAATCATCCAAAATAAATACAACTCCAGTTTTTCATACATATGAGGATACAACATAATATTGTCTGCATCACCAACTTTCGATTACAAAGAATTACAAACATTAATAATAACCTGATACACAGGATGGTACATGAGCATGAATAACTATCTTCATAAACTGGTACATGATTTGAACCTGCTATAGGAGTTACAACCTTCTTGCACACGAATAATGGCAAGGAAAAACCAATGGAGATAAAGCACAACCACCCGACCATGTGGAACCCTGAGGTCCACCCCCCGTGCTATGAGATAACATAAGGTCCCACAACATCATACAGTTAGGTAGACAAGTGCCTAACAGGAACAAGGACTAAACATAACTCCATCACAACACATGACAACATCACAAACAACTCAATATCACTTCCAGAGGCAACACACGACAAATGGGGAGAGTATAACTAGGGAATGCTAGGCTGCAGTAGGGAGAGTGTCATCGCACAGTCCTAACATGGGTTATCCTGACAGCCTCTCACTAGGCGCCGGCCCCCATCTATGGTTATCCTGACAGCCTCTCACTAGGCGCCGGCCCCATAGGGTGACTCATGCGGTATCAACCTTCCTTTCGTGAGGACAAGGAAGTTGATCTTGCCGACCAGGCCTTCTCTACCCATCCTTAGTCTAAACGAGCACTACAGGCATGGGAGAGGAATCCAATTATCTTGTTAATATGTATTTTACCCTTTTTCCCCCCCAGTTTATTTTTAGGTTTTCACTTAATTAACAACTTTCAATGGGTTATCCTGACAGCCACTTTGGGCGCCGGCCCCACATTGAAAGCCACTCCCCTACCTGCATCTAGAAACCTGAACCATCAAGCAAGACAATCACTTTCATACTGATAAGTATACATAAACAATGCAAGGCATTTCCCTTCTTGCATACAAAACATGGTCTCGAAAACCAACCTTAGAATCATTGTCCAAAAACTTTCAGTCATCAATCGCAATAATCATAACACATATCCAGAGCAAGGTATGGGTCATCTTGCTCCTCCAATCACAGATATGAACCAAAATAGTTTCTCATTACAATTACAAGATCTCCCCATTTCCATACTAATCACAAGCTTGATATCAACACATACATGAAGGAAATTTAAACCCAATGAAATAAATTCCTGACACAATAAACACATCATCTTACATTAATGTTTACCAAGACCCACATACACAGACAAGGGACATCATGTTCTTACAACATCTTCATTTCAAGACAACTACGAATAGAATACCTACGAACAAATCCTATTACCTTATGCCTCTGGAATCTAAACTTGACAATTTACACATAGACCCACTTTCATGAAAATTTTGCTTGCAATAACAGATTTCAACTAATCAACTCACTGACAACATAAATTTTTATTACAAAAGCAATTCAATCTCTAGTCATTCAGTTACCTATAGGTTTCACTCAACTCCAAGCTTTCAACCCAACTTCAACTTAACAAAAAAACCTTATGAAATGATCTTTACCAAACCAATCAACCTAGATTAAATTTCATCCACACTAATTATTTAATCATATCATTTAATCATATTAACACCCAAATACAAGTAATATCTCCACAAAATTTCATATATCTTTCGATCTAATTTAATAACCAATAATTCTATCTGATATAATAAATCAGTCATCAATTACATATAAGCATAACTTTCAAGCTAAACAAATGCATAGGTAATATTAGTTACCAAATTCTTATAAATCAAATACTTCTTACCATGATTATACCTCTAATTCCAACCTACCAATCCAATTCCCATTCTTAACAAATCATTATCAAGAAATCATAATAAATTCAATAACAATTTAAATTAAATTACCAACTGAATAATACATGCATCAAACATAATTTATCTATCTTGAGCATATGCATATAACTTAATAAATTATTCCAATATAATAAAACAATCATTATATAGCTCTTTAATTGGAAAGATCATGATATCAGCCCTAAACTGATGGGACACAAGGTTTTGGCATACCAACATGCATGCAGAACTAATTTCCCACAGAGTGACACTGAACTTGGTGCACAGGTTTGAACTGTAAGACATATGAACGATTTAGCAGAAAAATCGACTATAGAAATGTGCTAGAAGACGCTAACGATCATCAATGACGTCTCTTCAGCAACCTTCTTCTCTTCCTCACGTTTCACAGTATAACATAAGGCAATTTTCGTTCTTCCTAATGAATTAAATACACACATTACGTAATAGACTTCAGATCCACAATGTAACCATATGGCTATGCCTTGAAGTCAAATCACCAATGACTTTAATACAATCATAAAAAAAAAGAATATTAAACTTATATACATCAAACTGATCTAAATCTAGATATAGATTAAAGAATTACTCATGCCAAACTCAATATATTCAGACTAACATGTTGAGATAAATTAATCAGACAAGGGGTTATAGTTTCTGGCATCTCAGGGTATAATACTTATCAACGGCAACCAGAAATTAATATAAATATGATAGACACAAACATTCAGTTATGAGAATAACTAATGCCGATTTATGGCTGACAAAACTTAGGGTTTGATAATAAATATCGCCATTATGTGGCATGCATTAGCTCAAGGATAGGAATATCTATCGCCAAAATATGGCAAACATAAACGTTAAGATATACGTATACCTGTTGCTAATATAAGACAGACATAAAAATATATGCAGATCTAATTCTAATTTATGGGAAGATGCAACCCTAAATTTTAATGAAGGCCAATCACCAACTTGGCCTGCCCTAGGCATCCTTTATGGCAGACTTACAAATATCTAAGCACCCGGAAACTATGCTGAGGAAAGAAAAAGATTTTGAAAGCTTTTGAAATGGCCAAGGCGAATCACATTCCCTGCCCTATGCCTGCGTCCATTCCACATGCTGTCAAAATGGGAGCTTTGGGAGGTCGTATGGACATCCACCGAGGGGTAAAGGAAGATGGTTTACAGACAAAAAGAGCTGGACATTCACATGAGCGTCCCTTTTGCACTACAGCTCTAACCGATTCATATGGATACATGGAGATGTTTTAGTATAGCAAGATAAGCCGTGTGAAAATTGTTAGAACAGCTTGCAACGTGAGATACTTCAATACAAACCCACTCTATCTCTCGTCTAAGCAAATCTTCTAACTGACTACACATCTCTTCTTTACACCTCTGCCAACTAACCATAAATATCACCTGACAAGTTTATACATTTGCTCAAAATGTGCAAAAGAGAACATAAACAATAAACATAACATATACTGTATGATGAAATACTTCTTGACACACCTGGCATCTGCCAGTCTTTCAAATCAGATGACCTTACCACTTGGTAAGCTCCCTGTTTATCTTTTGCTCCACTCAGTTCCACATTTCCTTGAAAATTTGAGTGAGAATAGGGGATACTAACAAGCAATACCACCACAAAACAAGTGCTTCAAACCCAAGATGTTTTCGTGGGGATGATAAAACAAGCGGAGGAATCGAGAAGAAACTGAAAAAGGCTAAAAGCCTAAAACAGATGAGTGCGGCAAAACTAGTAGTCATTCCCAAAACCACAAAGGCTGACACAATGGACCAATTCTGTCCTAATACCTTATGCAACAGTATATAAAATCATCTCCAACGTTATTGCAAGAAGACTCAAACAACTTCCACCAAAACTCATATTATAGACACAATCTACAGATCAGATTTTCATTCAACAGTCATGTACATCTTACTCAGCTGCTTGTTTATGTTTGGGTGTTATATTTTCCTCCCCAACTCGTAAATTTAGAGCTTACAGTGTTTTTTGCAAACTAGCCCAACTTCTTTCTACAAATGATCTTTTTAATGTTGCTCATTCAAAGAGCACCCCTCTAAAACCCAATCCCAGTTCCAAACCCACTATATTCCTATGTTTTAGGTGGAAAACTCAGTAACAGTGCTTCATAGCATTTCCCAAGCATACCAACACCAGTGGCTAATGGCTCTATTTTTTTAACTCTCCTAACCTAGAGACTCTCCCACATGCTCCTTGACAGGTCACTCCCATAGTTATACAAGAAGCCACCTGAAACTCAGACAAAAATAATACTCAAGGGGCAAATCTGAACTCTACATTGACTATTATAATTGAAAGCATCCTACAGGTGGCTCAGAAACTAGACTCTGAGTGTATTGACAATTAATTTCAGGATAAAAGAATATGGATGCTTGTGAAATGTATGCAGCAACAAATTGATTGCATCACCAGCTGCAACTTGGGCAAGAAAAGCTCTACCTCGCATACAACCACAAAATGAAAAAACTCCAAAGCTCTACTGTAGCAATTGAAAAAAATCCTAACCAATGAAAAGCAAAAGTGCCAACTGGCAGAGGTGATGCACCAAAATGCTCAGAGCACCAAATTCCAGGTCACTTACCCACAGGCTACAGGAATGGATCTTCAAACTATTTCCTAGACCTGCAGCAATACATTGGTAAACCATTGAAAAAGAGGACACAAATTTGAAGAAGCAAAACCCTGGAATTTGGTAGTTTTCCTACGATTTACTATGAGCTTGGTCTAGGAGGTTCAAAACTGATTCTTGGTTATTCCACATTGTGGTATTGCCAAAGTGGTATTGATAAGTAAAAGAATATACATCGAAAGGGAGCCATATGGCCATTTTGCACTAGCTAGTAGATTCAGATAACTTATTAGTCTTCCTCAGTTGAAAGGGCAGCGAATTTCTATGCAAGGAAGACCCGCAAAATATGGCGGGTGGAGCCACAGCTAAAACACCGCCATTTGTATCCAATGCTAATTTAGTCATTCCTTTATTTCAAATCGAAGTGGCCCCTGTCTTGCAGAATATCGAATCATATCCCGAATAAGGCTAAAGCGAAGGCCATAGCAATGATCCTTCGCGAATCTAAAACTACATGAAATGGGCCTTCGATTTTTTTTTTTTTCAAAAGACTCTTTTCACTAGCCGAAAGATGAAAAAAAATGCTCTCTTCTGCAAAAGATCTTCCTCACATCCCGACTGACCCAGGTTTTAACGAACCAAGCGATTTACTCTGTTAAACAAAATTAAAATAAATTTTCTTTCCTACAATAACAGATTTAAATAAACTATTTTCTGAACTAAACCCTCCGACTCTTTATCAAAAATTTCCATTATAACTATTCCATCTTGACCTACGAATCCAATAACTAGGTTGCGCACACACAGATACATAACAAAAACCCCGCGCCCTTGCCCTTATCGAATTCTATGTAAATAAATCTTCAAAATCTTGGGGACACGGGCGATCAAATCATACTTTAATCACACGGTTGCAATGTCAAGGGCTCTAAAGACAGTTATCACAAACCAAAACAAGAGCAAAATCAGGAGCAAATAAATATAAATCTGTATTCTATTGCAATAAATAATCAGAACGCATACCTGGTTTGGTATTATTCCTCTTCCTGCGATTGCCCAAACCCTCTGGATTTGATGCCGAAACCTCTCCAGCTGCAACCTAAACCAATCTCCCCTGCTTGTTGTTCCTTCTCCTCCATTCCTCTCCCCAGAGCGAGGGAGAGAGATCTCCCCTAATTTCCAGATTTTTCCCACCTTTGTAGAAGGCTTGGCACATGATCCAACGCCAACTATTAATTAAATTTATCTCCTTACAGCTCATAGTTTAATTTTCAACAAACACAATAATGTTTTATTTTAGTACTATACTATATATATATATATATATATTTATCATATATGTATAATTATTTATACCTTATTTTTTTTATAACCTTTGAACCAAGACACATTAATTTATGTATCTTATTTAGTATAACACGGGTAATAATCTGAACCTTTTTACAAACATAACTATGAGAAATATTATTCCCTAAACTAAAATAAATATTGCGAAATCATAATAAAATATTACGATACTAAAATTTATTTACATCTATAATTACTCCCAAATAACTCAATTTACTAACAGAAATTCACATTCAAACAACTTAGGGTAATTTCCTTGAGCTAGGTAATTATCAGTTATCATTTCAACCTTATTTATTATTACTAATGATAATTGATGTAATCCTGTTAAGTATTATAGTGGGTCAAATTATAACATGACTATATAACGCAATCAAAGCATCTAACATAACCCACTGAGTAGGACAACTGTTAAAAGCCGAATCAAACTTGCTCACAAGCCAGGCCAAAACACACTTAACCAAGCAAGCTCCATCAAATATACCTCAATAGCAAGACCCGACATACTGACAGAACTGACAATTGAACTAGACATGTCATGCATCCTGATTGAGGATGATTCTTGGGATGTGGGACCTTAAGTTATCTCCGGTACAACTTCTCCATTGGGTTCAAGGCACGCTCAGACCTGTTATTTCAGGTGGAGTCGATGCCAGATACCTGCATCCTGCAGCAAATGACACAGTTAAGCATATATATAAATGCACAAAAGCTATCACTAGGTGAAAAAGGAATCGCAATATCGCAGGGCACTCGCAAGCAAGTGATGCAACATCGTCCTCTCCACATCATATCAATCTAGATTAGATAACACGTAATCATAACCAACTGAATCTACCTCATTATCTGACAGAACTATACACTGAACATATAGGTGCATGAAATTGAATAAGTCCCAGAAGCATTATCATAACAAATAAATCTAATAGAATCAGTCCATGAGATCCATAACAATTGTAGTAAGATCGACATCTTGATCATTGGAATGCAAAAATAATGTCAAAGCCTGCATTATCGGTGTCGCAATAGAGATTATCAATAACACACATTAACTATCATATGAAACCTCGCATGGATAAAACATCTATCTATATTGTACAATATCAATTGTATACCTTACCATATTTATTCTTGTTATTTTACCTTCATCCTCATGCGCCTTGATCAGTTCACCTATACATCCAAGGTGAGAACGGAGGGGCACTACACAAGACATACAAACATCTTTTATACAAGGCGGACCTGAGAACAACATAGAATAGATTGAAACTTCTATTCGGGTCTGGATTGTATATGTTTCCTTGTATATTGGCTTGTATGTGCGAACATACAAGTCGATATACATTCCACTGTAGCATTTGAACCTTTGTATGTATATGATATACAAACCTCTTTATATCTTCACGGGCCCCACCTATTGTATCTTTGAGATATACAAACTCCTTTGTATATTTCTTTGTGTCGACCCTTTGTATCTCCCTTTGCGACGCTGTAGCAAATGCATATATGGCCTTGTGTGTGCAAATATACAAGCAAAAATACAAACTCCCTGACATACAAATAGGGAATCTTTGAGGAATATTCCTGCAATGCATATCTTTCATTTGTATATAGCCGATTGTATGTGTGAACATACAAAGCAATATACAAGCCCTTTTATGCATACAAGTGCAGAATATTCTGAGGAATATTCAATGTATATTACCTTGTATATTTTCTGCCTTTGCATGTTTGGCAAATGTACATTCCACTATAGCACATGTATGTCCACCGGCCTTGTATATCTTTAATGCATATTTCTTTGTATCTTTCACTTGTACATGCAAATATACAAGCCTTTTCACATTCCATCCTTGTACATTTTCATACAACCCGATATGCAAACCAAGAATATTCGGGGAATCTGCGAAAGATTCCCCCCTGTATATGCATCCTCAAAGCCTGATATACATTCCGAAATGCATAAAACTGACTTTTTTCATCATTTTCTAAGGCCGATAGGGATTTGCAAGCCCGCCAAATGTACATTTGAATTGTATGTTGACCAAAACTTTGACCATGGATAACTTCTTTATTTGGCCAAATTTCAGGGTGCTGTAAAAAGCAAACTTGCCTATTTTTTCAAGCTCTTTCCAATGGTAAGGTCTTTTAGGCAAGGCTCTTTGGGAAATTTGGCACTTTAAGCTTAATGGGGGCTTTTCAAAGGATTTTCAAGAAAAATACCAGGTGAACTATTTGGCTCTGAGTAGAGGAAAATAGGATAACAGTTACAAGATCATTACATGCTGGCTGGTCTCATAGAATGCCTTTTTGCATAGAATATTTGGACCTTATTCATGCCCTCAAGAACATCTTTTGTTACCCCTAGACAACAACCCTTTAGACAAGTGTACACTTTTCTTATGTTGCCATTCTTATTTTAAAATCTTATTCAGGGAACATTAGGTGACAATGATCACAGAAAAGAATAGGGGAGCAAAGTTCAAAAACACAAGATTGGAGGGAAAAATATGTTATATTATAGGTCTTTTAGAATACAATATTTATAGATCATTTATAGACTTCTAGAAGTAGTCACAAAAAACTTACAAGAGCTACGGAGAGAAAAATCTAGAAGATAGAAGTTTCTAATGCTGGAGGAGTCTGGAGATTTCCAAAATAAATGTCTCCACCTACTTCACCTACTAAATCTAATTTGAAACAACTAAACTAATCAGTTACATGCAACAGACAGTTGAGATAACATTAACACTCCCTCCTAATCTCAACTGTTATAGTTATCAGAACCTAATATCCCCAAGTGCTTTCTTTGAAATTCAAAAACATTCTTTCCCAATGGTTTTGTAAAAATGTCTACTAGCTAATCTTGTGATCCACAGAAGTCAAGAGAAATTTCTCCATTATTGAGAAGCTCTCGAATGAAGTGAAAGTGAGTGTCAATATGCTTGCTTTTCTTGTGGAAGTCATGATTTTTAGACAAGGCAATTGTTGAGCTGTTATCATAGAAAATAGGAGTTGGCTCCGTTTCAACATGTGCAAGATCATTCAATATTCTTCTTACCCATGCTGCTTGACAAGCTGTTGTAGTTACAGCTACATACTCTACCTTTGTAGAAGATATTGAAACTATGGGTTGTTTCTTGGATGCCCATGAGATGAGATTTGTTCCTAGGTGAAAAGCATATCCTGATGTGCTTTTCCTATCATCTAGACTGCCAACATAATCACTGTCTGTGTATCCTGAGAGTGAAGTATCTTCAGATTGAGTGTATCATAGTCCATAGTTGATTGTCCCTATAACATATCTCATAATTCTTTTTGCTACCTTCCAGTGTGAAATTTTTAGAGATTCCATGAATCTAGACACAAAACTTGCTGCAAACATTATGTCAAGTCTAGTTGCAGTGAGGTATAGAAGACTACCAACTAGCCTCTTGTACAAAGTAGAATCAACTGATGGTCCATCATCTTGTTTTCTCAACTTTGTTCTTTGAGCAATGGGTGTATCTACTGGCTTGCAACTATCCATTCTGAACTTTTTCAAAATTTCTGAAGCATACTTTTGTTGGCATACAAAAATACCTTGAACAGATTGGTTAATTTGAATGCCCAAAACATATTTCATAAGTCCAAGATCAGTCATTTCAAACTCTTTTTTCATGGAAGCTTTGAATTCTTTTAACATCAAATTTCCTGTATAGAGCAAATCATCAACATAAAGACAAGCAATGAGAATTTTACCTTCATGATCTATTTTTTTATAGAGAGTTGGCTCATGATTGCTTCTATTGAATCCGATGTTGATGAGGTAAGAGTCATTCCGACTGTACCAAGCTCTTGGAGCTTGTTTTAAGCCATATAAGGCTTTCTTCAACTTGTATACTTTATGCTCTTGTCCTTTGACTTCAAACCTTGGTGGCTGATCTACATATACCTCTTCTTCCAATATGCCATTCAAAAATGTAGATTTGACATCCAATTGGAAAACCTTCCATTTATTTTGAGCTGCAATAGTAGGAATAATTCTAACTGTATCTAACCTTGCTACTGGAGAAAAGGTTTTGTAGGAGTACAATTAACATTGAGAGGGGGGGTGAATCAGTGTTAATATAATAATTCAATTTTCTCACCTTTTACAAATTGTCAGTGAACTTTATTATGAACTGAGATCAAGTATTAACTTCACAATCATCAAATTATCAAACACCAATTATTAATGCAGAGAAACAACACAAGAAGTTTAACTCAAAGATATACCGAGTGGAAAACCCTCCAGGGGTAGAAAAACCACTTAAACTGCCTCACTGGCTTAAATGAAAAACTTCAAGTTTACAAATGTCTCACTGACATATACAGACCACAAGCCTCACTGGCACAGGAAGGTCTCACTAACCACAAGCCTCACTGGCATAGGAAGGTCTCACTGACCACAAGCCTCACTGGCATAGGAAGGTCTCACTGAGCAATTCAATTGTCCTCATCAAAATAATGTGCAAGACATGATTGTTTCTTAATCTGATTTGCACCATTCATGACCTGTCATCTCTGAGTACACTCAAACCAATCTGCATACAAGTCTCATTATCTCTGTTCAATCAATTCACAATTCATTCACCCTACCTAACAATTCACCTTATCTCTACATAACAATTCACCTGATTATCTCTCCATAACAATTCACCTAATATACCATCATTGTGTTCATGGTTCAATCTAAAAATATGTTGCAACAAGGAGATTGTATTTCAGTATAATGGTCTTCACATCAACTCTCTTTAGCTCAATTTTCACTCTTCAATAAACATTTGATAACCTTGTCATTCTCTGTATTTACCCCTGCAAAACATGATTTCATACAAAAATCATCTGTATCTTTTCAAAGATGTCTTCAATTCACACACACTGTCAATATTCCTATAAAACCATTATATGCAATTTGAATATCCTTTCACATTTTGTGAAAACAAAGTTATCTTTTTTTAATTCTCATCTTCCCTGTAAATTTCTCTTCTTCAATGATTTTCTTTATCCTCCTGCAAAATAATAAAATACTTTCTCCTGAAAAGAAAAACTTCTATACAATATTATGAAAATTATCTTTCATATTCCCATTCAAAAAGATTTCATCTCCTTTCATCTTCCTGTAAAATTTTTTTCCAAACAAACAAAATAAGATCATATAATATTAAATCCCATTCAAAAACTCTTCATTTTCTATGTATTTCAAAAGCCTTTTTCAACTTCAATCTGCAAAGACACTCTTCACCAAATTTGTTAATCTTCAAAGAATAAAACAATCTGAAAAAAAACTCCTCGAACTCATTCTTTTTTAAAATCCCCTTTGCCAAAAATCTTCTTAAGAAAATCATTTCTGCATAAATCAATTTCACTTCTAAATTCTCATCCAAATCCATTATCTTAATAAAATCCGCCTTCACAAGAAAATCATCTATAATAAAAATAATTCCAATCTGTCCTCTGTTGAAGAAATAATCCATTTCTTTCATCTTTCAAAAATTTCTTCTCAAAAATATAATCTTCTTTCAATCTTCTCCTTCAAACAATTTTTCTCTTTCATAAAAATATCTAAAAAATATTCTCCATTATCTGCAAATAAAAACTTCTTAAATCATTTCTTTTTAGCCTTTTAAAAAAAAATACTTCTTTTATTCCAACTATCTTTACATCTCTAAAAGGGATTAAAAAAATATAAACTTTCCCTTTAGACTGCTTGAGAGGGATAAAAAAATAGAAATATTTTCCTTAAAAAAATTGCTTTAAACTCTCAACATACTCCTTTAAAAATTTGTATTAAAAAGATGTTTTTTTTTTCTTTTAAGAAAATAATTTCCTCAAGTCTTCCATGCCATGGGGGAAAGACTAAAAATAGGCTTTAAAAAGCTTTTAAAGTTTATAAAAAAACTTTCAAAAAACTCCTTAAAGCTCATAAAAAGTATTTTAAATGCCTCATAAGAGGCCGCCACAAAATGGGAGATAGAAAAAGATTTTTAACTTTAATATAAGGCCTTTGATATTTTCCATTTGAACCATAAGCCTTTTGAATGCTTTTTGTGGGGCCGGTCACCTATGTCTTAAAACCCCTTTAATAAGTTGACCATAAGTGATGTGACCTGCTATAATAGGTCAACACAAGATTAAAACAAAAAGTGAATAAGCTTATGACAGGTGAAAAAATGGTTTAAGGAATATTGAAGATATTTATAATTTGCAACTTCAATGCCCTTATTAACATTATGACAATCTCTTCCCATATCTACCTCATCTCTACCAAACTCTGCTTATATCTGAATTATCTTTGTCAAACTGTGCCCATATCTACCTCAATATAACTCTAAATCACGAAAGTCCCTTAATGTATGAATGCCAAAGCATGTAAACATTGTCATAAATATCTTATGAGAACACAATCAACATCACCTTTGTAGCAAACAACTCATGAAGCATGGTGAATAAAGATTCTGCAATTTTACTAATGTCACACAACCATTATGCTATCCCAACATCAGAATGTACACAAACTGATCAAACAAGTCCTATGGATATGATCAATTAAATGCATCATAACACCATGATCAAATATGAATCAAAACATAAGAATCCATTCTGAAACAAACATGACGATATCTTGATCAAATGAGAGCATCTCTTATCAATCATATCAAACCATAAACAACTCCTATCAATACTGACACCTTTTTGACATCAATGACAATCTAGTTTCATCAATCTCCCCCTTTGTCATTGATGGCAAAACTTCATGATGCATTTTTCTTTCTCCCCTTTTTTGACATCTCATGACAAAGTCTCAATTAACTCCCCCTGAGAACAACTCCACTAAAAGAAGTTATAGCTTGATCATAAAAATTATAATCACATTGTATTATGAGCACTTTGAAGACATAAACTCATGTTAACCTTTGAACAAGTAATGATTTATGATGATAACAATCCTGAAGCCAACATATGACAATCATTATCATCTGCTATTGCTGATTCAAGACATACCTTTAACTTCCTCTGATGAAATACAAGATATCACCATCAATGTCAAAGCTTGAAGAACTTTTTCTGAAACATATTAGTGAGAAAGATCATCAATGAAACATGTGAAAAATTTATCACCTTCCTTTGACACTATCTCTAAACCACCAGAAAGTTCCATAACTCAACAAAGTAATATAAATGATCATCAAATTGACTCCTTTGATATGAAATATATGAACTTGAATTTCATGCAAAGACTACACTTTTCACCAATAAAAAACAACATGAAGAATATATATCACACAAGAGATGTCCTTGTGAAAGGTTTCCAACATGAGCTATCATCCTGCAACCAATCTACTCTTGTACACCCTTTTTGACATGAAAAAGAATGAAGACCATCTAAACAAATGAAGACTATTTGATGAATACCATCCTCTTGTTTCTGCACAAGACACTTTTCACAACATAAGAACTAATCCCTTTTTATTCTGTAATTCAAATCAGCCCATCAAGACTATACATCAACAAACTAATCAAGTACTTCCTGCAACACCCCTTTGCAAAAACCAAATGCAGAGACAAGAATAATGAATTGACTCCTTCCATTTGTAACCTCCTTAGCTCAAACAACTGAAAAAGCACCTTGAGAACATCTTAATTGATTTTGAACTTCACAATCTCACTTTCAAGAACACTCATCTTTAGAAGAATGATATGAAGAGAATATAGGATCATTCATAAACCAAGTTATCAAACTTTGACCATCCTTTCATCATCTTGAAAGCATACTAAACCAAATATCACTTGTATCACTGCCAAACACTGAAAATCAACTTAGTTAACAATACCATCATAAATTTCATTTCTTAAGATTGACAAGAATCAACATGACAAGATCACTATTCAAATGATCTCTTTCCTGAAACCTCTTGGGGATAATTAATAGAACATGAACAACTCCCCCTAACTTCATGCCATCAATTATTCAACTGATGATGTAACTTGTGCAAGATGCACAAGTTTAGGATTTATCTTCTCATGACTTTGTTTTTTCTTCCATACTTTCAGAGGTTCTTTCTTTCTCCAAACCTTTATACCTTCTTTTCTTTTCAACTTTTTCAAATCAGGTGAAGCATACATTCTGCAACTCTGTGCTTTGTGTCCAAGAGTGTTGCAATTATAACAAATTATATTACAATCATAATCAAATGGCTGATAGTACCTTTGAGCACTCATGTTAAGCTTCCATGTAGGATCATACCTTCTATGCACTTTACAATTTCTTTGTATATGTCCAACATTATTGCACTTATAACAAACAATATCAGTATTCCTTCTGCAAACAACTGCTTTGTGTCCAAAATGATTACAATTATAATAATAACCATTAAAAGAATAATTATACCTATACATGTATGCTTGTCTTACAAGAGCATTTCTTCTGAAATTTATTCTTCTTTGATTATACATTTTGTTTTCAGTGGCAGCATTTAAATCAATCTTCCTTTTAGGAGTCTCTCTGACATTTGAACATTCTCCCTTTTCATTACCAAGTCCAATAGTGTCTCTATGTTGTTTTTGTTTACCAAGCATCTCATGTAACTTGCTTGTGCTTTCTTCAAACTCCTTATACTTCTTAGATAAAGCCTTGAGACCATCATACTCTTTTCTCATATTAATAATATCACCTTCTAATTTCAGATTCTCAATCCTTCTAACTTCAAGGTTAGATTTTGAAACATTTGCTATCCTCTTAGCTTCCTCAACCTCTATCTTTAGATTGATAATTAAATTGTATGAGTTGTCAATTTGTGTCCTTAAATTTGCAATCTGAATACTTGCTTCTTCAAGATCAGAGAGTGCTTTGTCTTTGAAGTCTCTTTCTTGTTGTAGCTGCAACATTAATTTCTGGTTCTCCTTCTTATAATTCTTGAGTTCACTTAGAGCATATATGAGCTCTCCTTCCATATCAATCTCACAATCTTGTTCATCATATTCCTGATCATCATCACTTATTATGTTAGCTTCTTCTGAATCTAATTGGGTTTCAACTTCTTCATGTGATTGTCTTCTTTCATGGTCACTTTCATTAGACACCAAATTGTCCTCTTCTTTATCATTACCTTGATAAATTCTTATCAATTCTTTCCAGACATCTTGAGTTGTTTCACAATGTATAACTTGACAAGAAACATCATTAGATAGAGCAGACAATATGGCCTTCTTTGCAATATGATTACATTCAATAGATTCTTTGTTATTTGCACTAATACAATACCCATTCTCAATCGACATTAAAACATCATATCCTAAAGAGGATAAATACAATTGCATTCTAACATACCAAATTGAAAAATTTGAACCATCAAACTGAGGAACTCCTAAAACTTTTTCTTCTAATACAATATCAGATTCAACTTGGGGAACATTTATATCAACCTTTGAATTCGATAAAGATGAAAAGTTTTGACTAGTTTAAGACTTGACAATTTTCTTGCTCTTATTTCTTTTGCATTTACCCATGGTACTCCACATACAAGACCTACCCAAGCTGATTAAGCTTCGAAAGGGAACCCAGGCTCTGATACCAATTGTAGGACTACAATTAACACTGAGAGGGGGGGTGAATCAATGTTAATATAATAATTCAATTTTCTCACCTTTTACAAATTGTCAATGACCTTTATTATGAACTGAGATCAAGTATTAACTTCACAATCATCAAATTGTCAAACACCAATTATTAATGCAGAGAAACAACACAAGAAGTTTAACTTAAAGATATACCAAGTGGAAAACCCTCCAGGGGTAGAAAAACCACTCAAACTGCCTCACTAGCTTAAATGAAAAACTTCAAGTTTACAAATGTCTCACTGACATATACTAACCACAAGCCTCATTGGCATAGGAAGGTCTCATTGACCACAAGCCTCACTGGCATAGGAAGGTCTCATTGACCAATTCAATTGTCCTCATCAAAATAATGTACAAGACATGATTGTTTCTCAATCTGATTTGCACCATTCACGACATGTCATCTCTGAGCACACTCAAACCAATCTGCATACAAGTCTCATTATCTCTGTTCAATCAATTCACAATTCATTCACCCTGCATAACAATTCACCTTATCGCTGCATAACAATTCACCTGATTATCTCTCCATAACAATTCACCTGATATACCATCATTGTGTTCATGGTTCAATCTAAAAATATGTTGCAACAAGGAGATTATATTTCAGTATAATGGTCTTCACATCAACTCTCTTCAGCTCAATTTTCACTCTTCAATAAAGATTTGATACCCTTGTCATTCTCTGTATTTACCCCTGCAAAACATGATTTCATACAAAAATCATTTGTATCTTTTCAAAGATGTCTTCAATTCACACACACTGTCAATATTCCTGTAAAACCATTATATGCAATTTGAATATCCTTTCACATTCTCTGAAAACAAAGTTATCTTTTTTTAATTCTCATCCTCCCTGTAAATTTCTCTTCTTCAATGATTTTCTTTATCCTCCTACAAAATAATAAAATACTTTCTCCTGAAAAAAAAAGTTATATACAATATTATGAAAATTATCTTTCATATTCCCATTCAAAAAGATTTCATCTCCTTTCATCTTCTTTTCATCTTCCTGTAAATTTTTTTTCCAAACAAACAAAATAAGATCATATAATATTAAATCCCATTCAAAAACTCTTCATTTTCTGTGTATTTCAAAAGCCTTTTTCAACTTCAATATGCAAAAACACTCTTCACCAAATTTGTTAATCTTCAAAGAATAAAACAATCTGAAAAAAAACTCCTCGAACTCATTCTTTTTCAAAATCCCCTGTGCCAAAAATCTTCTTAAGAAAATCATTTCTGCATAAATCAATTTCACTTCTAAATTCTCATCCGAATCCATTGTCTTAATAAAATCCGCCTTCACAAGAAAATCATCTATAATAAAAATAATTCCTATCTGTCCTCTGTTGAAGAAATAATCCATTTCTTTCATATTTCAAATATTTCTTCTCAAAAATATAATCTTCTTTCAATCTTCTCCTTCAAACAATTTTTCTCTTTCTTAAAAACATCTAAAAAAATTCTCCATTAGCTGCAAATAAAAACTTCTTAAATCATTTCTTTTTAGCCTTTAAAAAAAAACACTTCTTCTTTTATTCCAACTATCTTTACATCTCTAAAAGGCATTAAAAAAAATAAAAACTTCCCCTTTAGACTGCTTGAGAGGGATAAAAAAATAGAAATATTTTCCTTAAAAAAATGGCTTTAAACTCTCAACGTACTCCCTTAAAAATCTGCATTAAAAAGATGTTTTTTTTTTTCTTTTAAGAAAATAATTTCCTCAAGTCTTCCTTGCCATGGGAGAAAGACTAAAAATAGGCTTTAAAAAGCTTTTAAAGTTTATAAAAAAACTTTCAAAAAAACTCCTTAAAGCTCATAAAAAGTATTTTACATGCCTCATAAGAGGCCACCACAAAATGGGAGATAGAAAAAGGTTTTTAACTTTAATATAAGGCCTTTGATATTTTCCATTCGAACCATAAGCCTTTTGAATGCTTTTTGTGGGGCCGGTCACCTATGTCTTAAGACCCCTTTAACAAGTTGACCATAAGTGATGTGACCTGCTATAATAGGTCAACACAAGATTAAAACAAAAAGTGAATAAGCTTATGACAGGTGAAAAAATGGTTTAAGGAATATTGAAGATATTTAGAATTTGTAACTTTAATGCCCTTATTAACATTATGACAATCTCTTCCCATATCTACCTCATCTCTGCCAAACTCTGCTTATATCTAAATTATCTTTGTCAAACTGTGCCCATATCTGCCTCAATATAACTCTAAATCATGAAAGTCTATTAATGTATGAATGCCAAAGCATGTAAACATTGTCATAAAGATCTTATGAGAACACCATCAACATCACCTCTGTAGCAAACAACTCATGAAGCATGGTGGATAAAGATTCTGTAATTTTACTCCTATTACACAACCATTATGCCATCCCAACATCAGAATGTACACAAACTGATCAAACAAGTCCTATGGATATGATCAATTCAATGCATCATAACACCATGATCAAATATGAATCAAAACATAAGAATCTATTCTGAAACAAACATGACGATATCTTGATCAAATGAGAGCATCTCTTATCAATCATATCAAACCATAAACAACTCCTATCAATACTGACACCTTTTTGACATCAATGACAATCTAGTTTCATCAGGTTTCTCCATAGTCTATGCCAAGTTGTTGAGAGAAACCCTTGGCAACCAGCGTTGATTTATATTTTTCTATCTTTCCTTTATCATTCAACTTTGTCTTATATACCCACTTCACACCAATGCTGGTTTTGTCACTTGGTAGATCAACAAGATCCCAAATTTTGTTCTTTTCTATGGCTTCAATTTCATGATTCATTGCATCAACCCAATGTTCCTCTTTTACTACTTCTTCAAAGTGGGTTGGCTGATAGGAAAGAAAGGCAAAAAGATCTTGTTGTTCAATTGTATTTTCCTCCTCATATATTTCTCTTATGCTTCTAGTTCTTTGATTGACTATAGAGGAAGATGAATCACTGCTGAGAGAAGTACCATTTCCAGAGTGTTGTTGCTGACCTTGCACCTGCAATCTTGGTAGCCTTGGTGGACGAGGTTGCTGATTTGAAGGTTCATCAAATAGCTATAATGGACTTGGACCATTCAAAGTTATATTTTCTTCATCACCCATGATTTATTCTCAAAGAACTTGACATCTATGCTCACCACAAATTTCTTGGTGATAGGATTGTAGAGTATGTAGGATTTTGATTGTTCACTATAGCCTACAAAGATGCACTTTTCACTCCTATTGTCAAGTTTCTATCTCAGCTCCTCTAGAATGTGTGCAAATGCAATGCAACCAAAAATTCTAAAATGGGATACATTCAACTTTGTACCAGAACAAGCCTCTTGTGGCACCTTGTTTTCAACACTAGATGTAGGAGATTTGTTTAAAATATAAATTGCAGTAGCAACGGCTTTAGCCCAATACTCATTAGACAAATTCTTTTCTCTGAGCATGCATCTGGCCATATTCATGATGGTATGATTTTTCCTTTCAGCTACTCCATTATGTTGTGGAGTATATCTTGTTGTGGTTTGCATAATGATGCCATGTTGTTTGCAAAAGTCTGTGAAATCTTTTGAGCTGTATTCTCCTCCTCTGTCTGACCTAAGGACTTTTACATATTTACCACTTTGTTTTTCTGCTTCATCTTTGAACTACTTGAACTTTGAAAAAGTATCAGACTTATTATTGAGAAAATAAATCCATATTTTCTTGCTAAAGTCATCAATAAAGGTCAAAAAATAAAAGCTACCACTAATGGATTGAGTTTGCATTGGTCCACATAGATCTATGTGGACTAGCTCTAAGTGTTCTTTTGCTCTATTGGAGGATGATGGAAAGCTGTCTCTCTTATGCTTTCCAAGAATACAACTTTCACATTGACTGTCAAGTGATTTTAAAATAGGGAGACCTTTGACCATAGATTGCTTTTGAAGAAGACGAAGACTCTTAAAGGGAAGATGGCCAAACCTAGAATGCCATAATTGTGACTCATCTATGTTTGAAACATTGTGAGAAAATGACTGTGATAGAAGGGTACTCCTAAGATTCAAGGGAAACATTCTATTCTTGCTCTTTTCAACCTTTTCTATAAGTCTTCTATTGGGAGGTTTATCAAAAATACAACAAGTTGTATCTTTAAAGATTACATCATAACCATGTTCCATTAATTGACCTACACTTATGAGATTGTGTTTTAGGTTTGGAAGATAATAGACATCATGTATGTCTTTTTGCTGATTCTGTTTAGTAAGGATAGGCACAATTCCTTTCCCTTGATCTTTTACATGAGAATCATTACCAAGAGTAATTTCAGAATTTATAGAAGTATCCATGCATGAAATTAAATCTTTGTTACCTGTCATATGATTGTTGCATCCACTGTCTAGCAACCAAAGGTCCTTGGTGTGATTGTCTTTAGAAATATGGGATGAAAGAAACATCACTTCAGAAGATTCTGCTTCATTGTTTGAGACATGTGCTCTACCATTGTTTTGGTCTGCCTATTTCTTTCTACATTCAGATTGATAGTGTCCAAATTTCTTGTACTAGTAGCACTGGACTCTAGATTTATCAATCCATTTTCTACCTCTTTGTGCCTGATTGTGAGAGTTTCTAGACTGCCCTGATTGTTCTTGTGTGGGTCTTTCTTCTTGATGTTGGCTTGATTGTTCTTGTGTGGGTCTTTCTTCTTGATGTTGACTTGATCTGCCTCTTTGGCTTCTGCCTCTATTTCTTCTACCTCTATTTCCTCTACCTCTACCTCTGCTAAAAGAGGCTTGAGTCTTGAAATCTTGTTCCAAAGACTCTTCTTCCAGATTTAGTCTAGTCTCATGTGACAAAAGTGATCCCGTTAGCTCTACTACTGAAAAAGTAGTGAGATCTTTGGACTCCAAAATGGTTGTTACAACCATTTCAAATTTCTTTGGCAAGCTTCTGAGGACTTTCTCAACAACCTTTTGATCTTCAATGGTTTCACCATTAATCCTAATCTGGTTTACAATGCCAATGACTCTAGTCATAAACTGATCAACATTCTCTGAGTTAGTCATTTTCAGTGTTTCGAACTGAGTTCATAAGGCCTGTAGTTTGACTGTCTTGACTTTGTCATTACCCTCGTATGTAGATTTGAGAATATCCCATGCCTCTTTAGCTGTATCTACACCTGTGATTTTTGAAAAAATAGAATCATCAACTGAATTCTGGATCCAACATTTTGCCTTGTTCTTCTTCTTCCAGTGTTCTGCAGCTGCGTTTCTCTGAGCATTCATCATAGCAGCTAAGTCTGTTAGAGTGGGCTCTGTGTAGCCATTCTCAACAGGTTACCAACATTCCTGGGCTTGTAGAAAATACTTCATTCTCAAGGACCAAAATTCATAATTTTTACCAAGAAGTATGGGAGTCTGTGGAAAATTACTAGAGGAAGCCATAATTTAAAAATCCACTTCCACTATTAATTGATCTCCCTTTTGAATATAAAAATATTCACAGCAAGACAAGATAGGAGCTCTTTAATTCTTTAAGACTCTGTGGCCTTTAAATTTTTACCTGTAGTTGCATGCTTCTCTCCACCCTATGTGAAAAGGGATTCAATGAATGGCCGATGAATTGATACCCCTATGCACTTTTTTATTATTTTGTTCAGCACAATTTCTTCCCTGCTCTGATTCTCTTCGTCAATGGCCACAATAGGAGTGAGGGCTAAAATCAGGGGCTGCAGGCTAGAAATATTTTCATTCAACCAAGTGGTAGATGAAAGGACCCTTAACTCTCGTTCAACCTCTGCAAACGGGTCAACTCCTCTCTGGTGCTTCCAATTTTTCTCTTTTAAGCATTGCCCAACTCTTCACAAATCTAGCTTTTAAAAGTTTTATTTGGCTGCCTGAAATGGGCACTTCAATTCACCTCCCATGTGGATTCTCTTCCACAGAATGTCTAACTACTCTCCATTACAATATGAAGAGTCTTACATAACCAGGTGCTTTGATACCATGACAATGATCGTAGAAAAGAACAAGGGAGAAGAATAAGGGAGCAGAGTTAAAAAACACAAGATTGGAGGAAAAAATATGTTATATTATAGATCTTTTAGAATACAATATTTATAGATCATTTACAGACTTCTAGAAGTAGTTACAAAACACTTACAAGAGCTACGGAGAGAAAAATCTATAAGATAGAAGTTTCTAATGCTAGAGGAGTCTGGAGATTTCCAAAATAAATGTCTCCACCTACTTCACCTACTAAATCTAATCTAAAACAACTAAACTAATCAGTTACATGCAACGGACAGTTGAGATAACATTAACATTAGGGTTTATAGTTTCTTTTTTGAACTCTTCCACATTGGAGATTTGTACTTAATGGTCCTAGATCGTGTGTCATTTTTATCATGTTAATGGTTTTGGTTTCGAAGTCTTACTTTGAGAGCCACTAGTGTTTGTAATTATGTAGTTGGATTGTTTCACATGCATGGAAATGATGGTCAATGAGGGTAGTTGGGATTTGTATTAACTGGTTTTATAGACAGTGTACATGAATTTTATTATGTTCACTGTTCTAGTTTTAAACTCCTATTAAGAGAGCATTAGGGTCTATATTATCTTTTAGCAAATTAGAGAACGATTTGTGGTTTTTTCTTGAGACTACGACTTTGTGTTTATTATCAAATCTTTGTTTGTAAAGCACTCTCAACTATAACATTAGAAAAATTCTAAATAGAACTCCATTTTATTTCTATTTTAGGCCCTGCCAGAGATGGCTAGTTTGCTGAATGTGGTGACACTACCCTTAACTGTGTCACAACCCACATTTGAACTTTGAATTCAAACTGGAATACTATTAAAAGCCAATAAAATTAAATAATAAAAACAAAATATAGTCCCAATTTAAAATTCTAAAAATGAGGACACTTCTAGAAAGGGCAATAAATGAAGAACTTTCCCCCTCATTCTCAAGTCAAGACTCCAATTTAAGAGATGAGTCATTTTTCTCCTTAAATTTATGACTAGTGGAAAATTGGAGTCATTTTCCACAAGAATTAAATGACAAATTAGAAAAGAGGGAGAGGGCAATTAATTGGAAGACTTGACTCAATACTTGGAGTTCCTCCAAATAGGTCAAGTTTTCTATAAATTGCTTTGATTTTTAGGAAGAAGACACTCATTTTTCTGGTTTTGGAGTGTTGGAGTAAATCAGTAAGAGCACTCCTATCCTCAGCCTTACTCCTATCCTCAGCTTTTATTCTTTCCCTTTGAATTTTTTTTTGGTTCATTGTTAAGATAATTTGTTATCATGACTTAATTGTATTTCATTAGTCTAGAATTATGTAAAATGTGATTTCCTTTCCTTGAAAGTTAAATTTCATAAATCTTTTTTGAGTTGCATTTGTTTTTACAATTTCAAAAAAAATCCCCTTTCCGTTTGTTGGAATGAATGACCATGCTCTGTTTCAGAGCTCTCATTTTGTTTTAGGCAGTTAGGATGTTAGCCAAGGTTGTGGAATTTCACTTTACATCTGCCAATTACTTGTTTGAATGTTCCTAAGGCCTCATCAACAAATCCGTTTTGTGTAATCCTGCAAGGTCCTCGTCCCTTGTATGGGCTTCCACATTTGCATCTCTGTCTGCCAGAGCATTTCCAGTATAATATCTGGCAAAAATCCCCCCCCCCCTTCACTATGTTGGATGGCTGTTCATGCCCTATTTCAGAGCCCATGCAGGCATAGGCAGGGAGGACGTTAGCAAGGAATTTGTCTTTACACTTGCCAGCTTCATTTGTTTGAAAGTTTTTAAATCTTTTTCAACTAATCCATTTTGTCCGATCCTGCAATCATTGTATTTCTTTAAGCATTTTGAAAAATTGTTCACTCGCCATATATGTGCATCTGTCCTAATGGTTTGATGCATGTCCATTCCCTATTTCAAGGCTCCCATCTGAGCACAGATATGGAGGATGTTGGCAAAGGTTAGGGAGTCTGTCTTAAAACTCGCCAGTTGCATTTGCTTAAAAGTTTCTAAGGCCTCTTCAACAAACCCATGTTGAACATACCCTGTTATCATGAAAATTCGTGAGATCACATTTCTTTGAGTCATTTTGTTAATCAGCTCACATGCCTTGTCTGTGCGTCCACATTATGAATACATGTCTATCAGAGTATTTCCATCTATAATACCTGGCAAGAAATCCCTTGCCAATTCTTCTTGATGGATGTCCGTCCCCTGTCCTAGAGCTTCGATTTTGGCACAGGCATGGAGGATGCTACCAAAGATTTTGGAATTTGGCTTACACTTGACAACTGCATTTTTTGAAAGTTTTTTAAAAAAAACCCTTTCAACGAATCCACTTTGTGCATAAGCTGGAACACATCTCCTTGAGGTATTCTGTCAAGTAGTTCCTGTGTATTTTCTATGCCTCCACATTTTGCATATACACGTCTACCAGGGCACTTGCATCTATGACATCTGACTAAAATTCCCCCCTCTCCTTTAGGCTTTGATGGATGCCCATACCTTGTTCAATAGCGTCCATTTTGGCATAGGCCGGGAGGACACTTAAAAAGGTTGTGGAGTTTGACTTTAAATCCGTTGATTACATTTTGCTTGAAAGTTTCAAAAGCCTTTTTTTCCCACAAATCCATTTTGTACAGACCTGTAAACGTTGCATTCCACAAGATGACATCGCTTTGAGGCATTTTGTCAAACAGTTGATGCGCCATGTCTATGTTTCCTTAGTTAGCATATATGGCTATTAGGGCCATTCTGTTGGGATAATAGCCACTTCCGCATGTCATCCTGACAGAAAAGGGGAAAAATTTTAGACGACAAGTTCAAATAATAAACTCACAATCGCTGCCCCAAAATTTAACTATTAGTCATTGCAAATGGGAGAAATATTGGGTAACCATTCAAATAATAAAATAACAATCTCCTCCCCATGCATAGAAACACACATATATCCAAATATCTTTCTTTAGAAATAGAACAACTTGGCCAATTTGATGATGGCAGTATGTTTCTAGGCTTGCTAAAAATATGTATATATTAACCAAAATTTGTATTAACTATTCAACTATCAGTCTTGGAAGTGAGAAAAATATTAGGCGATAGTTCAAATAAATAGTAATAAAATATCAGTTTCTCTCCCAAAATTTAACTGTTAGTTTTGCAAACGGGAGAAACGTTAGTACAATTACCTTAAATATAGCTAGAGATATGTCTTGAGTTACTTTATTTACTAAATAGTTATTTATTTTATTTTAGGACTATTTTATTTGAACACTTGGTTTTACCAGTGGAGCTCATTTTACTTATTTAAACACTTTATTTTACTTATTTAAACACTTTATCAGGTCTTCCAGAGTTCGAAATTAGACCTTCAACTATGAAAGTCCACTAAGCTTTATCATCTTAATTCATAGCTATTGACATTGCTTTTTAAGATTATAAAAGAAGTTATGCGTATCTCTATTAGTGGAATTATATAGAAGAAATAGTAAATGTAAAATATATGTGTATAAGAGAAGGGATATGAATGGTGATAAACATATTGTGAGATAAGAGGTATAAAAGTATGAGGAAATGGTGAAGAAAATTGTAATGATTATATATCCAAAGATAAGTTGTGAAAGAAAGTTTGAAGGTATAATTGATAAAATGAGAGAAAAGTAGAAAAGATGAGTGTTTGTATAGAAGAAAGAATGATAATAAAATAGTGGTGTAAAAAGGATTAATAGTGGATGGAGAGTAATGAAGAAGATAAAATTGAAAGGTAGTAGGAAGAGGTATGTGAGTGTAATGGATAATTAAGTAATAATATGTAGTAAGATTAGAAAGATGTGGATAGATGATAAAAATATGGTGAGTATGTATAGTAATGATGAGTAGTAAAACAGAATAAAAAGTATAATGCAATTAGATGTAGTGGAGTGGGTTGATAGTTGTGGAGAATAGGAAAAAAATTAAAAGTGAATAAAGATAGAGTTGTAGGTGTAAAGTAGAGAATATATGAAAACATGCATGTGTAAGTAGATGGTGTGAAATGATGGTCAAGATGAGAGATGATTAAGAGAATAATAGAAAATGGTAATTTGAGGAGATGATGTAAGAGAATATAGGGGCAGATATGCAAATATACATAAGAAGGATAATATGAGGGGAGTGTAAAAGTTCAAAAAAAAAAAAGGAGGAAATTTTTTAGAAGATTATAAGTGTGTAAAGTAAAAGAAGAATTAGTGAGGAGTGAGATATGTATAAAATAGTGATACATTAGGAAGTTGTTAAAAAAAAAATATACATGAAGAGTAAATGCGGAGGATATATATAAATATAAGGAGCTGGGAGATGAAAAGGTGGAGTAGGAGAGATCATAGAAAAAAAGAGATTAATAAGATGATAAAGCATGGGTGAAGAGTTGGAGATTGAAAGATAGTGGTGAGGGGTGAATGAATATAAAGTAATAATTTAAGAAAGATGAAAATATGTAGGGGATTAGTGAAATGAAAGTGATGGATGTAAAAGTAGGTGAAAATGAAGTATCAGAAGAAGTAAATTATAAAGTAGAAATAAATTTAGAATAAGTGAAGTAAAGAAATGATTATACAAAGAAGATAATGAAGCAAATATAACAGTATATAGATAAGTAAAATTGAATAAAGAGGATTGTTAAAAAAAAATATGGAAGATATATGTTAGACAATAAGTGGATAGGATGATGTGAAAAATATGTAAATGAGAAAATCCTTCAAAGGTATTAGAATAGATCATTATGTATCCTTCAAAGCCTCATGCTTTTTGAATTGATGAAAGAAAAGTATTATTATGAATGCATAGATCATAAATATATTAAAGGTTGATCATTCATGTAGTATAGTTGTCTTGTGAGTTATAAGTAGATCAATCGTAAAATGATATTTCTAATAATGATGTTAGAATATAAAGTACTTAATGATTGGTGAAAGTTTATTAACAATGAAGGTTAGTTAGTTTTGTTAAAGTATAAACCTAATTAGGGAGTATCAAGTAAACCTCTTGTCGGGATAACTGTCTTAACTTACAACTTTCATTAAGTCCTCTTTGGTTCTCATTTAAAAGTAAGTTAGTAAGATCATGCAAGAAGTTGTAACAAATTATTTACTTGTATGATAAAATAAGAGTCCCTTGTTTTTCTTAAGACTGAATCTTTATATGCATTATTGATAGAATATCTTTTCTAGTCTATGTTATGTGCAATTATGAATTGATTGTATCATTTCTAGTCTTATTATTTTGCATTAAGCATAATTTTTGTACTTAACTTGCATCAGGATTCAGTGAAGTATCTTCCCTTTATCCATTTATTGATGGAGGTTTATCTGTTCTATTAGCTAGGTAAACTTTAAATAAATGTCTAAATATAAAACAAATTGCAGTGTTCAGTTTTTACGGTACCTCTGTGTCACGTTTACGGGTAATGCCGTCACGTTGAACCAAGTACCTCACGCTCAACATAGCTGCAACAGTGACGTCTGGGCACTGTCCCTCTAAATCGTCAGGGAGGAATAAGGAACATGTCGAAGTTAAATCCGTAAGAAGGGAAAATCTCCTCGGATATCTCATTAAGAAGATTAACTAAAAAGAGAGGATGAGTCTATTAAACTAATGATTACCATGATGCTCATTTGGAAACACTTCAAGTATACTAACAGAAAACGAGGCTTATTGACACGTGAGTATAGATCGGGGAGGACATGTGAAATGACAGATAGGGCAACTAGGCTGATCCAGAAATGCTATCTATCATATGCTCTCACCTCGCCCTTGCAGATCATGGTAAAAATACTAGGGGATCAGGAACGGACTTAGTCACAAAAAATACCTAATTTGGCTTGGGGGAGTAAATTAGATTTCATGGGTAGACACCTTATAGGGATTCCTCCACACTAGGACTAACTGACAAACACTCCTTTAAGTGTTTGTGGTAGTGGACTAACTTCGGTCCCTATTTCACCGAGTGGGTGGCAGCCGACGAAGAACCGTCTGGGGCCGGGAATAACCCTAGAAAGGGCTGGGTACCCGCTCACAGTTACACCAAACATAGTGTAAAATAGAATTACATGTTCGCATTCCCCGCGTTAGTCACATCCGAAGGAGGGGGCCTTGATCCCATGGATACAGGGTATGTAGGTAGTCTGGACAGCGAAGGATGCCCCCAATACTCAAGTCCCCTGGATGTAGGGTATTCTTTTAGAGTTTCTGTGTAGTAATTTCTGATTCGTGTTAACAAGAGATTGTCTAGTTAATTTTGTGCAGATAAAAATGATATGGTCACTGGGAAGAAAGCAAGTTGTCAGAAGTGAATGCAGGGCGTAACAAAGAACTTAAGGTATGTGTGATCCATTGTTCTTAGAGGTTATCTTGCGTAATGTACTCCCTCTTCACTAGGTTTAAAATTGGTGATCCTTTAGGACTTGATGGTTTTAGAAAACTAAATTCAAGTCATCCCATCTTTGTAACATGCATTAAGCACTTCTTAGAAAAATTTCACATTTCCTACATCTGCTAGATCAAAATTTTATTCATTGGTATTTTTTTTTGAATTTAGAGTTTAATGTTATTTGATTAAGGATGAGTCGGGTCCTGACAAACTGAGACCCTATTTGTTGTTTGATGTAATTAAGTTGAATGGCTAGGTTTTGGTTTAGACAAAGAGATCGCTGGCAAAGGTTGTAGATTTTAATTTTTTTTCTTCTACGTGGATGTCCAAGAGAATACATGAGTCATGCAGATTTTGTGGGATTCCACAATAGGAAATAACAATAGCATTAATAATCCAAAGTCTATATTCTTATGTGCAACACACCCTTAGTTGGATTTACCTATGATTTTTGTCTCTATTAGAAATAATTATTAATTTCTATCTCAAGGATTCAAAAGTATTTTTGAAGTTACTAAGATCTGTGTGGTTTCATTAGGGAGTAGATTCAATGTAGTATGTGTTGAGCTGTGCAAGATACTCATGTTTGCATTTTGCCTATTATTATATGCCACTACCTCATCTATACCATTTCATTCGAGGCTATCTCTTCTAGTACAACTTTAATCCAAGTATGTTGATGGCAGAGTTATATCTTATAGTTCCTAGAGAAAACTTAAAGTAATAATAGGTATTATTAAGTTAGATTCATAGCTAATGTTCTTTAGTATTATACAGTAAGTGATTACATCTTCTTCTTAGAATGGAATCCCATGGCTCTGTATTTCAATCAGGGAAGTGCTAATCATAATTTGTTAGATGTGGCTTTCTTCATTATAACTACTATATTGTAATCTTTATTAGAAGATGTAATGCATAATTTTATTATTAGGTAGTTAGTTTTATTAGTATTATTGTATGATTGTGGTGAAGAGTGAATTAAACCTTCTTAATGGAAGTATTGTTGTTTTACTGATGTGACATAATTAATGTCTTATAAAAATAGAATGTTGATGAGTAGTCTGATTAGAAGTGTTTTTTTATATGATGTAATTTGTTAGTAGATAAGATGTGTTAATAGAAATGGTATTAATTCTATGTCGATGAATGATTAAATGATATTATCTTATTTAAATAGGAAAGCGAAATGTAATATGGAGGAACTTGTTGAGTGTATAGGTAAATTAGTGGATTAGAGCTAACAAATTCTTTGAGTTTAGTATGATTACATAAATAGCATGGTCATCTCGTATGTATTCATTAATGATTGTTAGGTTGTTTCATGCCTTCTTCGTTGATAAGATACTTGTTATGTTATAAATTGGCAACTTGGTCTTGGTTAGTATCTTAGATAATCAAAGATCATGATATGAGTAAGTGGCAAGTCAATGGTAAATTAGTCAGTGTTGTCAAATTTATACAATCTCACCCTTTGTTTGGAAAACAAGTTTTCTTTGTTCACAGAATCATCATGCTTCATAAAATCCGTTAAAGTTAAAATGACTGGGTTAATTATTATAAGTATTAAATGTTATTGTTTGTGATGACTATTTTCAGATGTAGAATTGAATCTATATTAAGGAAGAAATCCAATTATGAGAATAGTTCTCAAATGAAAGCTCAATATTTTATCACAATGTATTGACTATTTTTTTAGTTCATTATGTGAATACAAATCTTAGAAGTTATATGTTACCATCTTGTGATTGCATATTCAAGTTTCCAAACTACAAAGTCTCTGTGCTACACGTACGTAGGAAAGGCCATCATGAGCCCCCGAGACATTAGGTCAGTCCTTAGGGCCTTAGTCTCATCATCTTGTACATTGATATTTTCTATATCGACCTTGCGAAACTAACATTTGCATCTAGTGTGCAGATCCAGGTTTGTTAATCATGTAGGATATTGAAGAGAAGGAAATATTTATCCACTTTGCAAAATGGATGACCATATGGTGCTTATTGTAATTGATTGTAATAGAAATGTTTTCATCCTAATTCATCATGAATGATACTAGATTGATGTTTAACCGAAATTTGAATTTTAATAAATTAGAACGAGTAAATTTTCTTCTATCATCTTATTATATTATCCGTATTTCTCTCTATTTTTTAAAATTTTATTCTAATTTATTGTTATTTTTCTAAGTGGGCATGACAATAAGAAGTGAGCCACTATCAAAAGAGGGTGCCAAGTTTTTTCAAAATCAAAGTGTTTAAGTCCTCTGAGGAGATCACAGGTTTATTGTCTAAAGACATGCATAGCCACCAAAGTAACAACATTTCAAATCAGAATAGTAAATAGATCGTTGTCCATTGAAGAGCTGCAGATCTCAGGAGATAAATCACTAAAGGCAACTGTCAAAGTTAGGTTTTGATCATGACAAAGAAAGGATAAAGGAGTTGCTTGCTAACCAAAGTATTATTTGAATCAAAGAAGAATTAAAGCCGCTGAAAAATACAAAGAGGTCATGTGATGTTTAAAGCTGCAAGGAAGGAACTTATATGCCGCAGGAGGAAATTGAAGCCACTATATATACAAAATCGAAGGGGATCACATAAGACTGCAGAAGAGAATACCAAGCTGCCACAAAAGGGTTTCACAGTAAGCACATAAATTACTTGTTCCATCATTGACAAAGATAATAAGATGCCATACGGAGAAAGATTAAGTAGTGGATATGTTGTGAGTTTGAAAAATAAAGAGCTGATAACAAGTGGAAGCTATTCAAGTTTGAATGAGGAGATCACAGGAGTTTGTAGGTTTGAAGATCTATATTTGAAACCAGATCATAGTTTTTGAAGAGTGATTGGAATCATAGTATAATACACATTGTGGAAATTGCAGTACGAGGTCAAAGAAATCAAAAATTTTGAAGACATCGAAGAAAGAGAAGTGAGGCACATGAAGCTGCTGAACAAAAAGGAAATCACCAAAATCAATCGACAATCAAAGACAAGTGCAATAACTCGAGGTAAGTTTTAATCATTTTCAATGGGAAAATCTAAAAGAGAGAAGAAAGAAAGAAATGGTTGGGAAGAAGAAAGAAATGAATTGTTAAGAGTTTTACAACATGTTTCAATAGAAAAAACTAGACAGTTGATAACAATTTATGATCTTGAAATTGAATTAAGTGACGTTAAAAGAAAGAATGAAGAACTAGAAGAAAGATTGAAATTGATTGATGAGATTAAGAAGAAGAATGAAGATTTTGAAGAAGAGATAAAGAGATTAAAAGAAGAAAATAGTTTACAAAAAGAAGAAATATCAAAATTAAAAGAAGAGAATGAATGTTTGAGGACAAACCCATTGGTATGTGATATTTTGTGTGATACAAGTGATTTGTATGAAAAAGTTGAAGGTTCTTTAGCTAAAGAATGCAAGGTTGAAAATAATAAAGTTGTTCATGAAGAGTGTAAAGATGAAGATAAGGTGTTTGAATCTGAAAATCATGCTAGTTGTGATGGTATTGACACAAAGAATGTTGGTTTCAAGATGATGAAAAAGATGGGTTATGAAGGACAAGGACTAGGAAAGTTTGGACAAGGAATCAAATAACCTATTGAGCCGATAATGAGGCCAAAGTATGAAAGTATTGGATATATCATAGGTAAAGGAAATGATGTTACAAGTGTTATAGGTTCTAGTAAAATTGTTCAAGGAATACATTGTTCTCATTGTAACAGGAAAGGACATACAAAGGATATGTGTTGGGATCTACATCCATGTACCGTATGTGGTTAAAGAAATCATTATGAAAAGATGTGTTGGCAAAGAGATTGGAAAAATATGACAGGATGCATGCAAATGAATTATGGATGTATTTTTGTATCAAATTGGTAAGAGATTATAGGTATGTTGAAAAGGTTGTTCAAGTATAGATGTTCATATGTAAAAAAGGATATCAATCAAGAGAAATTTGTTGGTCTCGTAAGACGTCATAAAAAATGGAAAGCTACAGATAGCAAGAGGACTTCTAGATTGAAGTTCTAAAGATTTGAAGATCAAAGTTTGAAGGACTGCCGCAATAGTTGGTGAGAGTTGGAAGAGTAGAAGATCCACAGATCTTGAAGATAGTTTGAAAAGAATTGAGTGAGTCAGCAGACTTACAAGAAAAAAATTGGGAATGATAAATATGTGGTCAAAATTAAGGGGGAGTGTTGGAGTAGTAATTTCTCCCACCAATGACAATTAATTAATTAAATGAGAATAGACAAAATGGCAAAAAAAACAAAATTGGTTATGTAATAGAAGAAAGAAGAATCAAGAAAGTTTCTAGATAGGTCAAGGAGGTTTCTAGAGAGAAGGAATGATCTAGAGGATGAGGTTTCTAGATGAGGATTGGAAGAACCTAGAAAGGTAGAGTCATGTACAAAGATCTATATAAAAGAGGCATGATGTAACATCGTTGAATCAAGTCTGTGTGATCAAGTTAAGTGTGTTCAATCAAGTGTGTAAGTGTTGAATGATGTAGCATTTTGGGCATTTATAATGTCTGTATCAAGGAATTGAAAAGGTGTAACATGATCAAGTTATCATGAGAATGCTGTAGCATTCACTGTATGAATTGTAATCATGTCATGAAGTAATGGAATGAGGTGCAATAATACGCATTTGAGCAATGTTTGTGTTTCTATATATGTTTGATGTATTTATGTATGTGGTTCATCTCCATCCACCACCATCATTAGAGGTACCAGTTATAAATCGAAGGCGTAGCTTATGCAACTCGGGTTGCCTAAAATCTTAAGGCATGGGTATATGAAAATGGTGCGCATATCAGATACACAGAGTCTTAAAGCATCACAACCACCATCTGATGAACAAGAATCCAACAAAGGTACAATCACTTAAACAAGAGTCAGAAAGAGCTCCACATCATTCTTCATCAACCAATGGTGCATCAGATAAGGTTGTTAGAAATTTTGGTTTCAAATGGAGCGCCAATGTGCCACATGGCGGAAGAAGAAAATAGTATAATCTTTTACATGTTTTCTAAATGCACGAAAATTTTCTCATTCAAATCTTTTTATTTAATCTTTTAAAGATTTATAAAGTGGGTCAAAAATTTAAGATGAGTCTTTTAAAATAGAGGTGGAGCCCATGTAAATAAAGTTGAGTCTTTATTTATTATGGAGAATCATGCATCACATAGACTCACGGGAACTAATGATAAAGTAAAGTTTCATTTAAGAAAGGAACTTTACATGAAAACATGCACCTACAAGTAAAATAAAAGTGAAGGTTTTGTTAGTGCCTGAATTGACTGACAGTTTTTGAGCAATTTTCATGCAGGCACTTTCCCTAAGTATCCAAAAAATGTTCTAAGTGTTGGACTTCCTCAGCATTTTTCAGCTGCAGCATCATATTTTCTTTGAGGAGGAGATCATCATCATCATCTTGTCTTCGATGATGGTCCGCACCATCATGTTTTCTGTCGACTTGTTTTTCATCAGGATCATCATATTTCAATATCGGGTGATGTTTGGATATCATCCTGATCCTGCTGATGAGCTACAGTGTGCCCTGATTTGCTTGCGGGGGTGATTTTTCAAGTATCCGGTGATTTTCCAATTATCACCTTGCCCTTTTATGATGATGATGTCACCCCGATCTTCTGAGGGGGTTATTCTCTGAGTTGTTCGACCTGACTTGTTTTTTCTTAAGGGTCGTCATCATCATCATCATATTTCCAGTTATCGCCGTGTTGCTTGCGAGGGTCATCATATTTTCTGCCTGCATGATATTTCGCCGGGGTGATATTTTTATCATCAGGTGATCTTGGTTATGATCATCCTGATGATGCTGTTGAAGAGTTCTAAGTATGACCCGATATTCACTAGGGTCATCATATTTTGAACGTCAGGATGATCTTAGTCAATATCATCCTGATGTTGTTGTATCACTTCATGTTCGTTGTTTTATCATCCTGATGATGCTGACGTCATTCTTATGTCAGGGTGATATCTATTTCTCTGCCTATCTGCATCATGATATTTCCGAAGGGAGATATCCGCCTGTCGGCTTCGTGCATTATCTAGTGGGGGTGATCTTTTCAAATATCTGGCGTATTCATCTATCACCCCGATCTTATAGTGGAGCTACAGTGCAGCATGATATTTGTGCATCAAGATGATATTTCCAAATATCCGGTTATCTTTCGAATATCATCTAACACTGATCATCTTGTGAAGATCCTCCGATATTTGCAAACATGATGATGACGTCATCCGGATATGAGGAGGTGCGCAGTAGGCAGATATGATGATGACGTCATCCGGATATGACGATGACGTCATCAGGATGTTCATCGGCTAAGCAGGAGGATGTTCCTCCGATGGATCAGGTTGTGCGGATGAGGGCGATTATCATGCAGGTTATATTGCAATATGATGCTGACGTCAGGGTGATATTTCAAGCGATAGGATATCATGCTGTTGGAGGATGATGATGAAGTCTTATACTAGTGTCGTCAGGAGCAAAAGCACCGACATTATATATGCTCGTGGCCTAGTATATAAAGTGTTGAAAAGGTCGCCGCGGGGTGCATGTGGGATAATTGATATCCTGCATATTTGAAATATCATGATGATGAATCTTGGCGGGAAATGGTTGCGATCGACTGTTTGACGTTTTCCCGAGGCCGCGGGTTGGTGCGCCATTAATGGCGAAGGTTGCAGAGGTATGGGCGGATCTGGTACCCGATTGAAGGTGTACATCAACGGACAGTGGTGCAGGGCTCGAGGTTTCTTCCTGTCTCCTCCCCTATCTGCTGCATTCATGTTTGGGCGCCAATCTGGTAATGCGTTGAGCGCCATTTTTCTGATACTGTGTATCTGGCGGGATTTTTGGTCAACCATGTAATTAATTGCTGTGGTACACTACCTGGCTGTTATAAGTAGGAAGTGTTACTCATTTGTGGTTGTTGAAAGTTGAAGATTTTTGGCTTTGTAATTCAAAACAAGCTGATCTGATTGCTCTGTATAGCTTAACCTGTGAGTTTATGTATCTCTTGTTGTATGTTTTTGGCATGAACCCACTGATTTCATGATTAATCTTATATGAGAAATGCTATCTTAGCATGTGTTGTGTTAATTCTATCTCCAGTATTGCATGTATTCTTCTTCTGAATCTGGATATTTGGGTAATGTTTAGATTCTAGAGCATAGAATTCCTATGTTGAATGTCTGATCTTTTAACTTCTGCTCAAGGGGTAGATTAAACTGTTTTCAGGTTGAACATTGGGAAGGGTATACTGCAGTAGGGATGCCATAAGTAGAGATAACTTAACACTCTGTATTGGGAGATATCTGTAAGGCAGATATCACATATATCCCCCTGAAATCCAGTTTTAGCTGTTCATGTTGATCATTCACAGGTGTATGTCTACTGACTCCAGGCCCTGGATAGGCACCAATCATGCTTTGTTTTTGTGTTATAACCATGTCCAGCTTTGCATCCAAACTTAAAATCCAAATCAAAATCTAAAACAAACATTAGGGCATTAGAATTAGTTTTAGGATCCTCAGTCCTCTGTCTACAACTGCAAATAGGCCCAAAGCTAGCCCCTTTGCTCTTATCTTTCAGTTTTGGTCTACTTACAGGAGGACTTATCTACTTTCTGTCAGCATCCTAGCCTTTGTATGCATATCCTCATGGATGTTGAGTAGGGAATACCCCCCTAGGTTTTGCAGAGCCTGAAGAAGAAGAGGAGGTAAAATATAGAGTCTATCTCCTACACTGTTGGCCCCTGGCCTAGAGATCCTGTTGATCACTGATGGCTACCTTGTAGGGAAATCTGGGAATAAGCATCCAGTCTGGGAAAAAACCAACAGAAATTGGCGACTCTGCTGGGGATGTTGATGTAAAGTGATATCCTGCAGTCTCTGGTGAAGTTTTGCTCTGCTGGTGGAATGAACTCAGAAACATATTTGATGAGCTTTCAGCTGCTGTAAATTTTGTCCTCTTTGGAGAGGTGGCGACTCTGCAAAAAAGATCTAAATGCACATGAAAGATAGATGTATGTTATTGGTTGAAAGATGTACATATTTCTGCATCTGTATGAGAAAAGGTACCTTGTTACTTCCCCTTTATTTGCTGTTCTACTGCATAGGTTAGATGCCAGGGGAAGCCTTAGGTCTTAGACAGACAAAGGATGTCTAAGAGTAAGATTTTTATGAATCCAAGTATGTATTATCCCATACTCAGTCAGGAAGGGAATGATAAAGGAATAGAAGAGATAAGAAATAGGTTGATATTCTTAGAGGCTGTGCAGGCCCAGTTAAAAAGCAATAACCCTGTTGTGTCTGCTAGTCAGAAGGCTAAACCTCTTCTCAGCCCTTTTGATCCTTTGTATGACCAACTGGATTTGTCATGGGTCGATTATAAAGTGGAAACTATGCCTGCTAGGATATATTGTCAGATGCCTAGATTTAGTGGTCACAATGTATGTGATGGGAATGCACATATCCAAAATTTTCACAGTTTTATAGGAAAATATTCATTCAGAGATGAGGATATGTGGATGAGGTTTTTTGTTAGGTCCTTTGATGCAAAAGCAAAAGACTGGTATTTGAGCTTTCCAAAGAAATCCTTTGCCTGTTGGGATGAGCTTGCTGACTGTTTCAAGGAAGAATTTGCAAAAGAACCGGCTGACCTTGTTGCAGAATTGATGAGAATCAGAAAACAAGATGAAGAGCCATGTGTTGATTTCAGTCATAGGTTTGCAATAGCCCTTTCACAGATCCCAGAAGTCTTCAGACCTGATATTTCAGCCTGTGTTCGCATATTCTTTGAAGCTTTTGAGGAGGGCTTTAGTGCAATACTAAGGGATTTCAAGGTGACAAGTATGCAGATGGCATACAGGTTCATAGAAAAGATAGAAAAAATCAGAAATGTGTACCTGCTGAAACCCCTGTCCCCAGGCCCTGCTGTGAATAATAGTTGTAAAGCTGCAAATGACCAAATAATTAAGGCATCATGTAAAGATGAAAAGATGAATGTTGAGGATGCCAGTGAAAGGACTAATGAGGATTCCCATTGCAATGATGAGGCAGCTGACCATGAAAACAATAACGAGGTTGTGGACAGCAATGAGCAATTTTTGGAATGGACCTGTGGAGACAATTGTGAGTATTGTACTCAAGATAGAGAAGATATAAGCAAACAGGGAAGCAGTCCTATGTGTGACCCATTGCCTACCTTTCAAACACATGGAGATCATGAAGAGCAGTCAGAAATTGAAATAAGTGCTTGTTCAGAGCATGATTGTTTTTCATTTGATGGCTGTTTTACTTATGACACACAGGCTGATACTCCTCCACAGAGTGAATCCATTGGTGATGAAGATGTGTGCTCTGCTGCCTATGAACAAATGGCATATTATGATGAAACTGATGCACCTAGGTCACCCATTTATGACACATATGGTGATGAGGATCTGTCTGAGTATGGTGAGGATCTAGACATTATTTTTGGCTTGGATTCTATTTCTCATCCTGATGAAAGAGGAAACAACATGCATCAGGTAAGTGACTGTGAAAATGTGCCTGATTTGAAAGAGATGCCAGAGCCTGATCTTTTCCAGCCTGGTGCTGCTGATTGTTGTGTACATGATGTGCACAATTGTGATTTTGAGAGCTTTTCTTTTGATGTGCCAGCATATAATACAATGAGCCCTGATCTTCCTAGTTGTGTGGTGGACTCTGAGTGTTTCCTATTTGCAGTCCAGCTAGGAGATCATGTTGCAATGCATGATGATGATACAGATGATAACCTGTGTTCTATACCATTTGAGTATGCATTGCCTGATATATTCTGCACCCACATGTCACATGATGCTGAAGGTTATTTGCACAGGTTTGACAATGACAAGCCAAATCAAAGGGTTGAGTGTGCAGATGACAAGGTTTGTTTGTGGGTGGATCCTGACAGTATCTCCAGGCTTGACCCAGTGCATGCAGATGAAAACAAGATATTTGACAAAGGGAGATACATGCTTTTCTTTTCTTGGTGGCCTTAGGCCATCAAGTGTGTTTGGTGATGCAGGTCGGAGCAGTATTTGACTCTGTGCCCAATGGATAAGGGGCTGGTCTGCATCCCAGAGATCTGGGGTTCTCGCTGCAGTCTTGCACCTGCACGTCCCCAGACAGAGCCAGTGTTAGTGCCTGAATTGATTGACAGTTTTTGAGCAATTTTCATGCAGGCACTTTCCCTAAGTATCCAAAAAATGTTCTAAGTGTTGGACTTCCTCAGCATTTTTCAGCTGTAGCATCATATTTTCTTTGAGGAGGAGATCATCATCATCATCTTGTCTTCGATGATGGTCCGCAGCATCATGTTTTCTATTGACTTGTTTTTCATCAGGATCATCATATTTCAATATCGGGTGATGTTTGGATATCATCCTGATCCTGCTGATGAGCTACAGTGTGCCCTAATTTGCTTGCGGGGGTGATTTTTCAAGTATCCGGTGATTTTCCAATTATCACCTTGCCCTTTTATGATGATGATGTCACCTCGATCTTCTGAGGGGGTTATTCTCTGAGTTGTTCGACCTGACTTGTTTTTTCTTAAGGGTCGTCATCATCATCATCATATTTCCAGTTATCGCCGTGTTGCTTGCGAGGGTCATCATATTTTCTGCCTGCATGATATTTCGCTGGGGTGATATTTTTATCATCGGGTGATCTTGGTTATGATCATCCTGATGATGCTGTTGAAGAGTTCTAAGTATGACCCGATATTCACTAGGGTCATCATATTTTGAACGTCAGGATGATCTTAGTCAATATCATCCTGATGTTGTTGTATCACTTCATGTTCGTTGTTTTATCATCCTGATGATGCTGACGTCATTCTTATGTCAGGGTGATATCTATTTCTCTGCCTATCTGCATCATGATATTTCCAAAGGGAGATATCCGCCTGTCGGCTTCGTGCATTATCTAGTGGGGGTGATCTTTTCAAATATCTGGCGTATTCATCTATCACCCCGATCTTATAGTGGAGCTACAGTGCAGCATGATATTTGTGCATCAGGATGATATTTCCAAATATCCAGTTATCTTTCGAATATCATCCTGATGTCGATATGATGATGACGTCATCAAGGTCCGGGGGGGGTCATATTTCTAACACTGATCATCTTGTGAAGATCCTCCGATATTTGTAAACATGATGATGACGTCATCCGGATATGAGGAGGTACGCAGTAGGCAGATATGATGATGACGTCATCCGGATATGACGATGACGTCATCAGGATGTTCATCGGCTAAGCAGGAGGATGTTCCTCCGATGGATCAGGTTGTGCGGATGAGGGCGATTATCATGCAGGTTATATTGCGATATGATGCTGACGTCAGGGTGATATTTCAAGCGACAGGATATCATGCTGTTGGAGGATGATGATGAAGTCTTATATTAGTGTCGTCAGGAGCAAAAGCACCGACATTATATATGCTCGTGGCCTAGTATATAAAGTGTTGAAAAGGTCGCCGCGGGGTGCATGTGGGATAATTGATATCCTGCATATTTGAAATATCATGATGATGAATCTTGGCGGGAAATGGTTGCGATCGACTGTTTGACGTTTTCCCGAGGCCGCGGGTTGGTGCGCCATTAATGGTGAAGGTTGCAGAGGTATGGGCGGATCTGGTACCCGATTGAAGGTGTACATCAACGGACAGTGGCGCAGGGCTTGAGGTTTCTTCCTGTCTCCTCCCCTACCTGCTGCATTCATGTTTGGGCGCCAATCTGGTAATGCGTTGAGCGCCATTTTTCTGATACTTTGTATCTGGCGGGATTTTTGGTCAACCATGTAATTAATTGCTGTGGTACACTACCTGGCTGTTATAAGTAGGAAGTGTTACTCATTTGTGGTTGTTGAAAGTTGAAGATTTTTGGCTCTGTAATTCAAAACAAGCTGATCTGATTGCTCTGTACAGCTTAACCTGTGAGTTTATGTATCTCTTGTTGTATGTTTTTGGCATGAACCCACTGATTTCATGATTAATCTTATATGAGAAATGCTATCTTAGCATGTGTTGTGTTAATTCTGTCTCCAGTATTGCATGTATTCTTCTTCTGAATTTGGATATTTGGGTAATGTTTAGATTCTAGAGCATAGAATTCCTATGTTGAATGTCTGATCTTTTAACTTCTGCTCAAGGGGTAGATTAAACTGTTTTCAGGTTGAACATTGGGAAGGGTATACTGCAGTAGGGATGCCATAAGTAGAGATAACTTAACACTCTGTATTGGGAGATATCTGTAAGGCAGATATCACATATATCCCCCTGAAATCCAGTTTTAGCTGTTCATGTTGATCATTCACAGGTGTATGTCTACTGACTCCAGGCCCTGGATAGGCACCAATCATGCTTTGTTTTTGTGTTATAACCATGTCCAGCTTTGCATCCAAACTTAAAATCCAAATCAAAATCTAAAACAAACATTAGGGCATTAGAATTAGTTTTAGGATCCTCAGTCCTCTGTCTACAACTGCAAATAGGCCCAAAGCTAGCCCCTTTGCTCTTATCTTTCAGTTTTGGTCTACTTACAGGAGGACTTATCTGCTTTCTGTCAGCATCCCAGCCTTTGTATGCATATCCTCATGGATGTTGAGTAGGGAATACCCCCCTAGGTTTTGCAGAGCCTGAAGAAGAAGAGGAGGTAAAATATAGAGTCTATCTCCTACACTGTTGGCCCCTGGCCCAGAGATCCTGTTGATCACTGATGGCTACCTTGTAGGGAAATCTGGGAATAAGCATCCAGTCTGGGAAAAAACCAACAGGTTTTATTTTCTCGCACCATAAAAAGGAAGGAAAACTACTACAACAAACTTGAGTGGTGAGTTACATGAAACCATAAGAGGATTTTTGGATGCCAAAGATGGAATTAAGGCAAAAAAGGCGGAGTTATATCAAGGAGTCAACTAGACAATGGTAATCATGCAACAATAGAATCAGAGGTAGATTTGGAGGGATTCTATTCTTTTTATTATCAGAGTTTTAGAGAGAGATTATTATTCATCACAGTAGAGGAATAAACAAAGGGATATATATAGAGGAAAAATTCATGAATAGTAGGATTAGTGCTGGATCATGGGGGTCCAAACTCGGCCCCTAAGTGGCAATGAAAATTCAGAAAAATAGAGTTAGGCAACTTGACATAAAAATTTGAATAGGTTATTAACATAATTTGAAAAATATGTAAGAACATAATTTGTAGCAAATTGAATGTAGTTTCTAGGCTATTAGTCCTTTTTTGGAAAAATGTAAATCTATTTTGCAAAAATTTGAAATTTCAATGCAATAGTACTAAATTTTTAGGAAAAAGTTAAAAAGCAGGTGTATGTTTGACCAAACTAAGTACAAAACAAAAATAATTATTTTTTCTGAAACTTTCAATATAAGTAGAGAACACATGCTTGGATGTGCCGCATTTTTTTTGTAATTTTTTTGCAAGAAAATAATTAGTTATGATTTTTTTATTAGAACATTTCAAAATTATTAAAACGTGTTTGTCTGCCCACCATAAATTGGTCAAAAATTTATGAAATTCAATTTTTTTATCCTATAGTATGCGAAGCATAGAATGTGATGCATCTTTTAGATTTGAAAAATATGAAATAGTTTGAAAATTATAGAAGTTTTTCAATCAACCTATCAATGAGGACTTTAGTCGTAATGTATGTAGAAAATCAATAATAATTATCTATTAAATTCAAAATAAGGCATATCTTATATTGGTGGAAAGCTGACAATTTTTTCAATAAACCCTTTTCGTTTCATCAAATTCGGATAAAAAAAGTCATTAGCCACAAGGGCAAAATTTTGGTCATCACATGGCCACTTTTTGGACCCCCATGATCTTGTACAAACCCAACAGAGGATTTTTGCAGGTCTTTTATGTCAAGTTTTCTTAGAATTAAACAAATCTGATGCACTCTGGCCTAGAGCCTTTCTGTCTTTGTTTAAATTCACCATGAAGGGAAAATAGACATTTTGTGCCATATATTCTGTTGGCATGTTTCTTATTTTCTTGTCTCAGATATGTGGCCTTCATTTGTAATATTGAGATTAGAAAACCTAATGTAGCTTAATGATTATGTGATTCACACTTCTCATTATCATATTTGTGTTTATCTTGTCTCTTGATTTCAAATCCTTGTTGGGAATTAAGGTGTCTCAACCTTTGCAAACTCCTAGCATTATTTATTTAATTGTGTATTTATTTATTGCCTAATATTGTATTTACTTGCACATTCAGTTTGGTCACTTAGTTGAGGTGGCACGGTGACTTGTCATCGTACCTGGAATGTGATTTGGATGGTCAAGTCAAACCTAGATTGATTTGGGCGTTCCATTTGAGGTGGCACTAATATGCCATGTGTCAGCATCTTATGGTATGTGGAAGAGGATATTCCATATGATAGAATCTATGACGCGTAAGAGCCAAGTTTGGAGATTCCTATGACAAGTGGTGCCAAGTGTTGGTGAGTATCTTTGCATGAGGGAAAGACATCTTTGGCTGTCCAAGTTGGGCTATGACATGTTGTAAGAGGAATATGCTATATTTAGCATTGTATGACAGATTCTCTTACAACATTTAAGATTGTCATGTTGCAGATTTTTATGACAGTTGTAAGATGCGTAAGAGGATCCGTCATAGTCTATTTTTAAGCCTTGGAGCACTCCATGTTGGGAAAGTCAAATCTACATGTATGACAGATGTAAGAGATGTATTTGCAGCTTGGATGTAAGTGTCCTTTGATGCAGGATAATGACCATATGGCCAAGGTGGACGCCTATCTCAAGAAGCTTCCAGAATATGCCTTGTATCTCTATAAAATGCATTGTTTTGGAGTTGTAGTTGCATAGTGTTTTTATAGGTACTATTATGCTACCAGAATCACTCTAGAAATAAGACTTGAAGACTCTTGGAAGAACTTGCATTTCAAGTGTATTGTAAACACACCATTGTTTTGATAACATATTGTGCAGGTTTTAGAGTGTGGGTTTTTTTTTACTTGAAAAGGTTTTCCCCATGTACATCTTGTGTCAACTCTTATTCTGTGTGTTGTGTTGCTGCTGTAATCTTTATGTTATATGTTTAACATTACTGTAATTGCAAGGATTAAAAAGAATTTGCATACATTTCCCCTCATTAGATTGGTTTAGGAAGTGTGTTATGTGTACCTTGCTTCCTTTCAATCCTGTCCACAATTAAATCCTTTGCAAGTTGGAAAGTTTGTGGTTGGCGAATCGCCATGTTGGCTATAAATTGTTTTCAAGTTTTTTCTTCCTCTCTTTTCTCTAAAAAATTGAAAATGATTTAATCAAAAATCCTATGAAGAGTTGGCTTCTAAAACCCCGGAGGTCATCTCACAAGCCACGTCCCACGTTTGCGAGATTTCCCATATTGGTGTAGGTTTGCATGCACATGTAGTGTTTAGGTGCAAACTTCATTATCAACAATATGTATGAAGTGTGCATATTTAATAAACTATGTGTTTAATCATTGAACTAACTTTGTGTGAGAGTGTGTTTTAACTTTGGCATTCACTTTGTGTGTGTGAACTTTCACATTCACTTTGTGTGAAGAGTGTACTAACATTAGCATCCACTTTATGTGCATGTTTGAACTTTGGTATGTCTGAACTTTATCATTTACTTTGTATATGTATAAAGTGTGTGTTTGAAAAAACTATGTGAAGTAACTGAACTAACTTTGAGTGAAGAGTATGTTTTAACTCTAGAATTCACTTTGTGTGTGTTTGTACTTTGACATATTTGAAATCAAGTGTTTAATTCATATGTGGTTGAACTAAATTTGTGCATGAAGCATGCTTGAACTTTGCATGTGATCATTTTCTATGTGTTCAAAGTGTTTGTTTTAACTTTGATATTCAATTTGTGTGAATTTTGTGTCTAAAATTTAATTTTGGCATTCACTTTGTGTGGTGTGTACGTTTGGAATTTACCATTTTTTATAACTTTGGCACTCACTTTATTGTCTATTTGTATTTTGATATATTTGGACTTATGTTTTGATGCATGTTTGTACCAACTTTGTGTGAATGAATTATGTTTAAACATTTGCATATTCACTTTTTATTTATGTAAATTGTGTGTTGGGGGGGTGGAAGTTAATTTAGGAATTGACATTATGTGTGGGTGTGCTTAAAAAATAATTTTGGTATTCACTTTGTGTGGTATGTATGTTTTAACTAGCTTTGGTATTTGTTGTGTGTGTGTGAGCTTGAAATTTGACATTTAGTTTTTTTTTTGTCTATGAATGAACTTCAGCTATCACTTTTTTGGAGTGTATGAATAAACTTTGATTTTCACTTTGTGTGGAATGAAATTGAAATATTTGACATTATTTTTTGTGGAGTGTACAAATAAACCTTGGCTATCATGTTGTGTGGATTGTACAAATGAACTTTGGCATTCATTAAATATGTGTGCATGTGTGTATGTATGTGTGAATAAACTTTAACATTCATTGTGTGCATGTTTGAAAGTTAACTTTGGCATTCATTGTGTGCATGTTTGAAAATTAACTTTGGAATTCATTTTATGTGTGTGTGTGTGTGTGTGTGTGTGTGTGTGTGTGTGTGTGTGTGTGTGTGTGTGTGAAAGTTAGCTAAATATCATGCAATTATGTGTGAAGTGTATGCCTATGTATTTGAATTAGTTTTGGCACTCATTTTTTTGTGTATGGCCATACTTTAACAATCATTTGTGTGGATTATATGTACAAAAATACTTTCAAACTTTAATGATGTTCACTTTGTGCATGTGTCCTTTTAATGAACTTTGGATTTTAACGTGTGTGTGTGTGTATGGGGGGAAGGGGGAGGGAGGTTGACAGTTAACTTTGATATTCATTATTTGTGTGTGCATATTTTCTTGAATAAACATTGGTATTCACTTTGTGTGTCCATGTGTGGGTGGGTTTGAAATTTATCTTTAGAATTCAATGTGTGTGCACATGTGTGTAAGAGAGAATGTACTTTGGCACTCACTTTGTGTGTGCACATGTGCATGGACCACGCGCTTGTGTGTGTGTGTGTGTGTGTGTGTGTGTGTGTGAGAGAGAGAGAGAGAGAGAGAGAGAGAGAGAGAGAGAGAACTTTGGCATTCCCTTTGTGTGTACAAAAATACTTTGAAGTTCACTTTATGTGAAGTGTGTGTGTGTGTGTGTGAGAGAGAGAGAGAGAGAGAGAGAGAGAGAGAGAGAGAGAGAGAGAGAGAGAGAGAGAGAGAGAGCTTTCACTCTATGTGAATGGATTTTGTAATTGACTCTGTATGTGTACAAAATACTTTGATGTTAACTTTGTGTGAGGTGTATGTGTTTTAATGAAGATTTCATTATGTGTGTGTGCCGGTGGGTTTGAAAGTTAGCCTTGTTATTCACTACTTGTGCACATGTGTGTGTGAATGAACTTTCACATTCATTTTGTGTGTTTGAATGAACTTTGGCTTTCACTATGTGTGGGTGGGTTATAAATTTAGTTTTGGCATTCATTACGTGTGCACATATATGTATGTGAATGTAGTTTGACATTCACTCTATGTGTGTGTGCATGTGTGTGAATGAGCTTCCTACTCATTGTATGTGTACAAAAGTATTGATGTTCACTTTGTGTGAAGTACGTGTGTGTGTGTGTGTGTTTGAATGAACTTTAGCTTTCACTATATGTGGGTAGGTAGGTTTGAAAGTTAGCTTTGGCATTCATTGTGTGTGCACATGTCTATGTAAATGAACTTTAGCATTCACTCTGTGTACCCATGCATGTGTGTTGTGAATGAAAATTGGCATTCATTATGTGTCTTTTTGTATGTATAAAAATACTTTTATGTTCACCTTTTGTGAAATGTGTACAAAAATAATTTCAAACCTCAATGGTGTCCACTTTATGTATACACATTTTGGAATTAACTTTGGTTTTTATTGTGTGTGTCTAGGTTTGAAAGTTAACTTTGGCATTCATCGTTTATGACTCCATGAAATTGCAAAAAGTTTAATATTTTTATTATCCTCACGTGAAATTTGTAATTAGATGTGTGGTTAGTGATGTGTTGTTATAGGAATTTCTGCACGTTCTTATATTCTCAGAGGTCACACCCATATTTCTTTCCAACATGATGGACTTGGTGCAAGATGTAGAGTTTGTAGAACTACTAGTGTTCTACATTCACGAGTACCTGGTTAATGGGGAAAGACTTAATCCAGTGATGGAGAATTATGATATGTATAAAGGCAATGCACCTCTGGGGAGATTATTTACTATTGAACTTCTCCATAACTCTCCTATAGCAGCATGTGTTTTCAACACTCTTCAGAAAGGGCTAAGATATGGTTTTAAAAATGTTCTCAATTTAGTGTTGGAAATGCATAGATTCCAACTATCCCTAGGTCTTAATACTAGGGTGAAGGAAGTGTTTAATGATATTTACTTCCTATGAATACATGAACTAGATGTGGCCCCTCAACCCCTAACTGCTAATCTGCCTTCTCCTATGATTCCCTTACCTCCTCTAAATGATGAATCTATTGACTCATAGATTCTAGATTGATGGATTTTTGATAGGTTCTTGTTTTGGGGTGTACCCTATAGTTTTGTACATCCTCTTGTGGTCATTAGCCACTATATTATGTATATGTAATTTTTTAGTATGCATTTGGTTTAGTTTTGATACATGCTTCAATGGTAGCTATTGTGCCCTCTCTGGCCAATCTGGGGCCTTCTGGATGTAATATTTTGTAATATTGTGTTTTATTAATATATCTGGTATAGTTGCTTTGCACTTTTCTTAAGAAAAAAAATGACATTCACCATGTGTGTGTGCATGTGTGTGTGTGAATGAACATTGATAATCACTATGTCTATATCTACAAAAATACTTTAATATTCACTTTTCATGAAGTGTTTGTACAAAAATAGGGGGGTAGGTTGGAAGTTAACTTTGGCATTCATTGTGTATGCGTATGTGTTTTTGAATGAACTTTGGTATTCACTATGTGTGTGTGTGTGTTTGAATGAACATTGGATTTCACTGTGTGTGTGGGGATGGGTTTAAATGTTATCTTTATCATTCATTTTGTGCACATGTGTGTGTGAATAAACTTTGACATTCACTATGTGTCCATGTGTATGTGACTATGTGAATAAACTTTTATATTCACTCTATGTTTGTACAAAAATACTTTGACATTCACATTTTGTGAAGTGTATGTGTATATGTTTGAATGAACTTTGGCTTTCATTGTGTGTGTGAGTAGGTTTGAAAGTTAGCTTTGGCATTCACACTTTGTGTGTGAATGAACTTTGGCATTCATTGTGTTTTTTCTTTTTGTACAAAAATACTCTGATGTTCACTTTGTGTGAAGTGTATTTTCAAAAATACCTTCAAACTTCAATAATCTTGACTTTGTGTGTACACGTATGTGTGTTTGAATGAACTTTGGCTTTGATTGTGTGTTTGGGTTTGAAAGTTAGCTTTTGAATTCACTATGTGTGTGCATGTGTGTGTGTGAGTGAACTTTGGCATTCACTCAATGTGCATGCACATGTGTGTGTGTGTGAATAAACATTAGAATGGATTGTGTATGTACAAAAATATTTTGACATTCAGTTTATGTCAAGTATATGTACAAAAATACTTTCAAACTAATGTTCACTTTGTGTATTTGAATGAATATTTGATTTCACTATGTGTGTATGGGTTTAAAAGTTAACTTTTGCTTTCATGTGTGTGTGTTTGTGTGAATGAATGTTGGTTGTGTGTGTGTGAAGTTAATTTTGGCATTCACTTTGTGTAAAGTGCATGCACGTGTGTGTTTGAACTAACTTCTGTAGGCACTCCAAGTGTTTGAAAGTAGTTGACATTAATTTTTGTGTATTAATGTACATCAACTATCACTTTATGTGGAGCGTGTTTGTGTATACTTAAAAGTTTAATTTTTGTGGAGTGTGTTTGTGTATGCATAAAAATAGTTTCGATTTCACTTTATGTGAAGTGTGTTTGTGTATGTATAAAAATACTTTGATGTTCACTTTGTGTGGAGTGTGTTTGGGTATGAATGAACTTTGACATTAACTTTGTATGGAGTGTGTGTGCAAATCTATCTTTGGCATTCAATTTGTGTGAAGTGTATGTGTGTGTTTTTTATTAAACTTTGACATTGTTGTGTGTGTGCATGTGTGTGTGTGAGTGAGTGAACTTTGACATTCTTGTGTGTGTATGTTTGAAAGAACCTTGACATTCAATTTTATGTGTATGAGAATATACTTCAACTATCACTTTCTGTGGAGTGTATGTATGAAAAATATTGATTTTCACTTTGTTGGAGTGTATGTACAAAAATCTTGACTCTCACTTTGTGTGGAGCGTATCTATGCCTAAATGAAATTTTCCATTCACTTTATGTGTGTGAGTGAGTAAACTTTATGTCATGTGTCTATGTGTGTTTGAGAGAATTTTTACATTCTTGTGTGTGTGTTAGAGAGAGAGAGAGAGAGAGAGAGAGAGAGAGAGAGAGAGAGAGAGAGAGAGAGAGAGAGAGAGAGAGAGAGAACTTTGGCACTCTTGTGTGTGTATTTGAGTTAATTTTGGCATTCTTGTGTGTCAATGTGTGTTTGAAAGAACTTTGACATTTAATTTTGTGTATGAATATACTTCAACTCACTTTAAATCAAGATACAACAATGATTATGATTATGATAGTGCTAAAATTTTTCCTTCCTACATGTTTGAGTCCCTTGTGAATAAAACATTTAAAAGGATAACTCTTAATCTTTTTAGGATTAAATCCATGAATTATTTCTTTTGATGGTGGATTATACTTATAGTTCAAGTTTATGTGATCTTGATGTTTATTTTATTCTATGTTCTTTGATAAGGGACAAGGGTTATTGTTACGTCATTCTACTTGTGTAAACATTTTTTTCTTGGAGATTTCAAAACATACACATAAGCTACTACAATCAATTCAAACCCTAAATTCTTGAATTTTCTTTTGTGTACACAAATGTTTGGTCTAAATCTAGTGAGTTATAAGATTTGTTCACATATAATGGCTTATCATCCAGCCAGCATGTCAAATTATAAACCTCAATAGGCTAGCTAACATGCTAGCAAATTAAGGGTTTCGTTGTAAAACCATTGCCCAAAATAAACTTAAGAAGGATTTACTATATCATAAACCTCAATAGGTCGGCTAAAATATTTTTTATAGCCTCATCCATGTCTTCCCAATTAATCCAAATAGAAAAGCAAAGAAATAGATACATGTTTAAACAAATCTAGTACAGTAATGACAATAGATACAATCTTTTTTATATTATTCAATATATGTCTAGATGGTTCACCACCTTTAAAAAAAATGTCAATAGATACAAGATATACCTGGACAAACCTCAAAGGGGAAAATTGAAAAACCCAACAACAAAGCACACTCAATGAATTATTCTTTAACAAACAATTACAATACATTCATAGTCTCAAAACTTTAATGGAGATTGGCACTTTGAATCCTAAAGGAATTCTGATTGCATGTACCTACAATGGAAAACTAATTAACATCTCCATACCTTCATTTTTACCTTGTTCAAAATTATTGAAATAATACTATAAAGAATATTTAGCATCTTATGTTTATGAATGAATCTTATATTATTATTCTTAATTTTATTTCAGAGATGATATATATTCAAGAAAGTTTAGAATATCAAGTGCAGAATGAAAATGATTGGTATATCAGCAGACTTTCAAAAGACGATGCTTAACAAACATTATTTTTGAATTCAAGGTCGTGGAAGTCAAGGACATACCAAATAGAAATACATATAGTAACTCCAAAGATGTAGGAAAAAACCTAAATAAATACAACCTACAAATTGTAAATGCTTGAGCTATCTGTAACCAACCTATAATATAGTGTGCTTTGCTAGAAATCTCTGTCCCTACAAATCTCAATGTAAATAAATTTTAGGCCATGGTAGGACACTTAGCTACCACTAATCATGTTACATTCATTGATCATGACCTCCCTTCAGAAAGAACTAACCATAACGATCCATTGTACCTAGAAGTTTTCATCAATAAGCATAAGATCAGACAGGTCTTGGTTGATGGTGGAGTAGGATTGAATATATGTCCTTTAAAGTTGGTCACAATATTAGGGTACTCTGAGGCCTATGTAGATCCATCTAAGAAAATTGTTATCAAGGTCTATGATGATGCAGAGAGATCTTCAAAGGGTATGATCTTGCTTCCTATGAGAGTTGGACCTGCCACTCTAGACACCATATTCCAAGTTTTGGATCTGGACCTTCCTTATAACCTCATTCTTGGTTGACCATGGATTCATTCCATGAAGGTAATTCCATCCACATACTATCAATGCATAAAATTTCCCTATAATGGTACAAAAATCACAATAGCCAGTGATCCCAATGCTTTTCAATATTGTAGCCATCTAAGAGCAACACTTGAACATCAAGTGCCTATTAATAGGGAGTTTCTCCTCCTGTTTCATCTCATTACATTGATCCTTCCACATTATCAAAATCTTCCACCACATTCATTCCTCCTTCCAAACCAAAGGTCTAGATCCATGACAAAGGATGTGGAGAATACAAGATGGAAAGTTCATATTGCATCGGCAAGTTATTGGTATCACCAAAGTCTCATGAAAAACCAAGTTCAATCAAGCCTAAGGTCACTATTTGTGCTACCCCCACCATTTTCACTAAATGGGGAAAAATTAAGAAAGGAAGACATGGATGAGGACATCTCTACATGGATCTATAGGGATGAAGAAGAAGTCAAATCTGTGCAACTATCGGTTGAGCAATATGGGAAAGGTTATGAATTTGAAAAGCAACAAGGCTATGACAAACATAGTGGACTTGGTCCGAACAAAAATGGAAGAATAGAACCCATACAACCAAGGAGGCTACCAAGGAACAAAGGGTTAGGGTATGCATCATTAGGAGGGAATGCTCCTCATACTAAGTTTCTATTGGGTAAAGATGCAAGTGCTTCTAAGACATCGAGGCATCAAAGGAAAAGATCGAGACCGACCCCACTCAAAACAAACAACCCGATGGTTCTTCCTACATTAACATCTTTTGGGACCTTGATGACACTCAATATGCACCATAACCCCCATATCCTTGATCTATACTAACACCAATGATGGCCAACCCTTAGTCCATCCATAATTAATAGACTGGGACTAGCAAGCTCCTCCAAGCTTGGATTTATTCAAAAATGATGAAGCAATTGCTGAGTTTATGGGATTGCAAGAAGGCATACCTAGTGGGTTTCACAAAGTTGGATACATCATGGATCTTAACAGAACAACCTATTTTGGAGAGTCCACTCTACCCTCTAGTTGCAAAAGTGAAAATAAAAAAACATAAAAATAGGTCTCTAGGTGAAAATTGAAAGGCACCTTTAGACCACAAAAAAGTAAAAATAAAGGACGCATCCAAGGGTGAAAACCTCTTTGAGGAACTCAAGGATGGAGAGTTAGATGTGCTCCCTATGACTCAAGAGAGATCACCATTACTAGTGGAGAAATCAGTAGAAACAAACATTGGCACCGGTGACAACCCTAGGATTGTTCACTTTGTAGAATCTTTGATAGAACAAGAAAAACTAGAGTTTACAACTTTCTTCTCCGCAAGGCAAATCAATTTTGCTTGGTCATATGATGACATGCCTGGACTCAATCCTTAGTTGGTTCTAGATCATTTATTGTTACTTCTAAATGCAAATCCAGTCAAGCAAAAATTAAGGAAAATACACCCACAAATTGCACTCTTGGTCAAAGCAGAATTGAAGAAGCTATTGGATGTTGGTTTCATTTGATTGATAGACTATCTAGAATGGGTCTCCAACCTCGTTCTTGTCACTAAAAAAAATGGGGGAATCATAATTTGTGAAGACTTCAGAGATTTAAACAAGGCTTGTCCTAAGGATGACTTCCTGCTACCCAACATTGATATCATAGTCGACCTAACAACGGGATACAAAATGCTTTCACTCATGGATGGTTTCTTAGGATACAATTAGATTAGAATAGCACCTGAAGATCAACATAAGATAGCTTTCACTTGTCCTTGGGGTACCTACTGTTGGAACTTCATGCCCTTTGGCCTTAAAAACGTTGGAGCAACATATCAAAGAGTTATGACTGCCATTTTTCATGACTACATGCACACTCTTATGGAGGATTATGTTAATGAACTGCTAACTAAGTCCATCACAAGAGATAGTCATCTGGATATATTCAACAAAGTTTTCATAAGGTTGGAAGAATACAACGTTAGACCGAATCCAAAGAAATGTGTTTTTGGAGTTACATCAGACAAATTATTGGGCTACATTGTCTCTCACAAAGGAATTGAAGTTGATCCTACCAAGGTAAAAGCCATCATGGACATGCCTCCACCAACAAACCTCAAACAATTATGCAACCTATAGGGAAAACTACAATCAATCCAAAGATTCATTGCACAACTGGCTGAAAAATGTCATCTATTTTAGCATTTACTTTGCAAGGGGTACCTTTCATATGGTCTAAGAGTTGTCAAGAAGCTTTCCAGAAAATCAAGGATTATCTGTTGACTCCTCCAGTACTTATGCCACCAATTGATGGAAAACCTTTGATATTGTACATTTTGGCTACCTCTTCAACATTGGGGGCACTCCTAGCACAAAATGACAAAGAAGGAAAGGAAAGAGCTATCTACTATATTAGCAAAACACTAGTAGTATATGAGCTTAACTATAGTCCTATTGAATGTGCATGCCTGGCGGTGGTCTTTGCCACTCAAAATCTTTGAAACTACATAAATCATCAAACCCAAGCTTGCAGCAAAAATTGATCCATTAAAGTATCTACTCAATAAAGCAGCTTTGACGGGTCGTCTGGTTAAATGGGTCATGATCCTCAATGAGTTTGACATAGAATATGTTAATTGCAAAGAAATCAAAGAACAAGTGATAGCAGATTAGCTTGTAGAAGCACCAATAACAACATATCATCCTTTGATTTTAGATTTTCCTGATGAATCAATCTTCACAAGAAAATTTTTAAATGTACAAAAAATATATTTTGATGGGTCTTGTGCAAATCATGGTTTAGGGGCCAGAGTTCTATTCATCACACCTCAAGGAGATGCAATACCAAAATCATTCAAGATAGAGTTCTCTTGTACAAACAACATAGATGAGTATGAAGCACTGCTCACTGGACTAGGCATGAAAATCAAATGGAAAATTAAAAACCTTCAAGTCTTTGGTGACTGACAACTGGTAATCAGGTAGGTCAATGATGATTATGACACAAAAGATGAAAAGATCATGCCCTACAAGAGGATAGCTGATAGTTTCAAGATCTATTTTGATATCGTTGTCTTCAATCAAATTCCTAGAATTCAGAACAAAGCGACTGATGTAATGGCTACTATAGGATCTCTCTTGGACATTCCAAACAATGCACCTCAATATAAATTTCTGGTGGAACAACCGTTGATTCTTGCTTTTGATATCCCCAAATCAGAGCTTGTGTGTGAGATTGTTGGTCTCGATTCCCCTTGGTACAAAGACATTTACAATTACATTATGAACAAATCATTCACTCTAATTTATCCTCTAACCAACACAAATCCTTTATCCGCCAAGCCGCTATATATGTCATCATCAGTGATACCCTTTACCATCATAGTTTTGATAATACACTCCTAAGATGTCTTGATTATGAAGAAGCGCAAATAGCTTTGCGTGAGGTACACGATGGTATATGCGAGGCTCACTCTAGTGGTCCTACCTTAGCCAAGAAGCTCATGCAAACTAGATACTATTGGCCCACAATGGAATGCGATGCATACAATTTTGTCAAGAGATGTCGATAATGTCAAATACATGGAGATCTTGTGCATGCACCTACCTAGGAACATCAATCAATCACATCGTCATGGCCTTTCTCTCAATGGGGACTCGAACTTGTGGGAAAAACCCATACTACTTCTGCTAATGGCCATAAATTCATTATCACTACAACAGAGTATTTTACAAAATGGATCAAGGCCATTCCCATGACCTACACCACTAGAAAGCAAATAGACAAGTTTATCCTCAACTACATCATATGCTGGTATGGTGTTCCCTAATCCATTATCACAAATAATGGCCGTCCTTTCAAGAACCAGGATGTTCGTGAACAGTGTGAGAAATTCCACATCCAACATGATTTTACCAGTCCATACTATCCCAAGTAAATGGTCAAGTCGAGGCATCTATCAAGACCATCATCAAAATTCTTAAGAAGACTGTCAATGACGTTGGCTGTGATTGGCATATCCAACTCAACCCAGCCTTATGGGCTTATGACACTAGCATCCATACAACCACTAGTGCCAATCCATATTCCCTTGTCTTTAGTTTTGAAGCCATCCTACCCATTGAGGTCAAGTTACCCTCCTTGAGACTATCTATTTACCAATTCATTGATGATGAAGAATATCAAGTATCCAGATTGCATGAGCTAGAGTTGTTGGATGAAAGAAGATACAATGCATTGGTTCACTTGCAAGCCTATAAAATCATCTCCGTTACAGTTACAATAAGAAAGTCAAGATTCAACATTTCAACATTAGAGACTTGGTCTTAAAAGAGAATCCTAAGAATTAGTTGGACTAGGATAAGCCGAGAAAGTTAAGCCTAACTGGTTGGGTCCTTGTATCATCACTGCAACATATGGATCCAGTGCATATCAACTTGCCACTCTTGAAGGTGAACCGTTATCAGAGCCAATCAATAACATGCACCTTTGCAGGTATTACACTTAATAAAAAAATAAAAAAAATAAAACATCAAAAAATAAAAAAATCAAAAAATCAAAAAAATTAAAAAATCAAAAAAAAAAAATCAAAAAGCAAGAAAACCGTCCAACAGTGAAAACCACTTTGGTGGCGCTTTGGATGACAAAAAAAAATTAAAGAGAAATAATCTATCCAATAGTAAAAACCACTTTGGTGGTACTTTAGATAAGTACCGTGGTGAAAAACTAGCAAATAGGCACCATGTGTAGTCAGTCTATGCTCCATCATCTACCATCATTCTATTAATCTTTCTCTTAACCCCCCATGACCCATGCATACTTTCATCCATAATCAAAATTTTCTATCCCTGCATACATAATCCACAATAAGACTTTGTTTTCCTTGTCATGGCCTGGGAATAGTTGACATTTGGCGTCTCTCACTTTTTGTATCCATCAATCCTAAAGCATTACCTCCCATCCCTCCCAAATAATTTTGTCCTACACCTGACTAGGGGCAAATCCTTGAATTAGGTACATGTGGGATCATATACTTGGTATTGGAGGACACCTTTCAAAACATTAAAAAATCCAAATAAATCAAAACATTTCAAAATCTAAAAAAATTAAAACATTCAAAATCCAAACAAATCAAATATTTCCAAAAACATGAAAAAAATCAAAATAGCCAAACCAAAAATCCCAAGCAACAAACATTATGGGTCCACCTTGTTGAACTACATTTCCTTTGCGACTTCATGTAGGCAAGGCCATCTTTGATGAGCCCCCGAGGTTGTAGTCCCCTAGGTCTTAGGTCCACATGGTCAACCTATGTTGTCTCTATGCTTTACATAGGAAAGGCCATCTTTGATGAGCCCTCGAGACATTAGGTCAGTCCCTTAGGGACCATTGAATCAAATCTTCATTGTTCATATCCCATTATAAGTTGTCCCTTGCCAAGGTTGACACTTTGATCAGACACAAACAAGTTATCTTTCACAAGAGAACTGAGCTTAGCTAATCTTGAAACAATAGACAAACTACCCATCAAGTCTTCAATCATAATAGATCAATTGCCTAGTCATGACTGCTCATCACTATCATTTATCTTTATCAGCTATCAATTGTCTTATATAGAATGTTGCATTTTTAAAACCAGACTCAGTGTCTTATACAGAATGTTTCATTTCATGAAACCAGACACTGTCATCAATAAATGAATCAACCAATCATCATCACACATTAATCATATCATTAGTCTTATATAGATTGTCACACTCTTGAAACCAGGCTTGACGTCTTATACGAGGTGTCTCATTTCTAAAACTAGACTTAATCCTATCATTTGCCTTATACAGGTGGTTGCATCATCAAAAAAAGACTCGATGTCTTATATGACATGTTTCCTTCCCTGAAACTGGGCGCTATCATCAATCATATCAAACAAACACTCATTACTTGGCAAAAAGATCAAAATGGCTATTGACTCTGATGCTCTAGTCTATCTTATCTTTTTCTTTGATTGATCTTTGGTCTTGTTCTTATGCCCCTTGAGGAAGTCTACAAGTGATGAGAGGAGTGATGATGGATCATGGCCTTTTTGTCTTTGATTTCTATTTGCAGTTTGTCTTGGCAATATGATTGGGGAAACTAAGTTCCTTATGTGTGATTGGGATTCCATTTGGCATAATCAAAACATCATGTGCAAGTGAAAGGGCATCTAATGCTTCCTTGTACTAGGACTAACATGCCTCATGGTTACTTCCTCACATATTTTGAAAAGGTTCTATGGTTACTATTCTGCGTCATGGCATTCCTTGACTGTCATGTGCCTATTTCGCAAAGTATCACATTTTGCACCTTGGTCTATGTCATGCCATGGTGTTCATTATTCATTGTCATAATAAAGCTCTATAATGATAATCATGCAATGAAATTACAAGCTCAAAATCTATCAAGAAAAATCTTGTTCCATTTCCCTCATCCAATCATTCTTCATTTCTCATTAACACCATCTCTCCTGCATTACCATTTCTTCTGTCCATCCTTGTAGTTATCTCGATGGCGTGCTATGACACACAAAAACAAATGCATTAGTTTAATCATCCTGAAAGGAAGCTCGGTGTGCGGAAATCGCTTCCTACGCTAATCTAATGAGGAGAGATGTATGCAAATTCAATTTAATTCTTACAACTACAACAACATAGAACATCTAACAGAGATATAGCAGCAATACACATACACACAGAAAGTAGACAAAAGAGAGAGAGACAAGATATATGTGGGGAAAACCCTTATGGGTGAAAAACCCCACACTCCAAAACACAGTTCAAATGTATTACAATAAAAAATAATAGATTACAATATAGTTTCAGAGCCAGTGCTCTTTCAGGAGTCTTTGAATGTCAAATCTAGAGATATTCTGGTAGCATAACAGTACTTGTACCAAAGTTATCTATCTCCCATCCAAGCACCTGTTTATATAGAGTTTACAAGGCAAATATGGAACCTTTTAGAGATGGGCGTCCATCTTGGACTCATGCCCCAAAACCCATGCCTAAGGACACTTGTCCAACATCCCATCCCGAAGTGGGCGCCTAGTCCCAAGATAGGTTACGACAGATACTCTTACGCACCTTACAGCTGTCAGAGAACCCGTCATACACTGACTAAAAATATCATATTCCTCTTACATGTCATAACCTCCCTTGACAGCCCAAAGATACCTTTCTCTCGTGCAAAGATGCTCACCGACACTTGTCATTAATTAAAAATCAGTTGAGGTTTTGGGGGCATTGCCCCTGAGCCCCCATGAGGGCCCTGCCCCTCGACCCTGCCCTGTACTGTGACAGGGAGCGCACCAGGGGTGCTGCCCTTGGACCCCACAAGGGGCTATGCCCCTTGACCCTGTCTTGGGGGCACTGCCCCCAAACCCCTGTTAATTATTGAAGGGGGAAACCACAACTGCCAAAGTCACCAAAATTTACCCTGCCGCATATACACAAGATGCTGACTATGCCAACTCAACATGGGATAAATAAATACAACATTAGAAATTTGCAAAGGTTGAGACACCTTAATTCCCAACACATCCTGCATACATAATCATGTCAGAACATCATATAGGCATCATCATATACATGATAGGTCATCCACATTGCATCAAAAAATATAAAAACATAGATAGCATCATATCGAATCATCATCTATATACATATCATATAAGCATGTCATGAACATATGGTACCATCTCACAATATAGTGTCCATCCATACATCATGTATATCGATTCATATATCATGTGCATCCATAACATGTATAAGCATGAATTATGCATCATAAACTCATAAAGCATAAACTATACAACATAAATTCATAATGCATATCATATAGAAAGCATTGCATAATCATAGAATGCATATAGAACATCATAGAAATCCATTACATCATATAAATAGATCCATCACATAACATGCATATAGAAATATAACACATCATGTGGTCATTGCAAAAAAATGCATCTCATATATATATAAAAAATGTGTCATAGTACAATATCAAGATGTCTATAAAAAATGGAGCTCACAGGCTTGGCCAAAAATACATAATGTCTACAAAAAGGCCTAGCCTATGCTATCTTTACCTCCAGAAGGTGCATGACCTAAAGGGGATCCCTTGTGCTCTAACCTAGATGCTCTAGACCCTGATGGCCTATCGTAAGGAGCCAACCTCCTAGGCTGAGAGACTCCACCACTACTCTGGGACCTCCTCGAATGTGTCCTTCTCTAGCTCCAACTCTGAAAGCTGGGTGCCCTCTAAGCTAAAGGTACAATACCCTCATACAAAACTTTATAATATTGTCCCTCCTAGCCTTCCCTATACAATACATGTGCTAGATCCACTATGGGACCACTAACATTAGCCATGAAGCCTATGCTCTAGTGCTCAACCCTCTATGCTCTAATGATAGCAAGATCATGCTCTGCTATAAGTTGTGCTATCTGACCCTATAAAACTGGTACCTGATCAACCTAGGCCTATAAAACTTGTACTTGCACCTGCAATGCTTGAATCTAAACCTAGGAATCCTATCCCCTGTCCTCAACATCCTCTTCCAGCACATCCAAAATTGTCTCCCCGATGAGGACGTCCTACAAACCCTCCTCAATAGCCTCCTCTTAGGCTCTCTCCTCTGCATCCATCTCCTCATCTCCCCCCTCCACTTGCACCTCCTCCATAGAAACATCCTCCTCTACCTCTTCTACCCTGATCTCCTCCATCTGTCCAATTACAGCGTTACCCTCCTCTCAAATAGGAGACAACCTCTAATTACCCCTGCCTCTACCATCTCTCCCCTGCCCTCTGTCTCCTCACCCTCTATCCCCTCATCCACCATTGTCACCACCATCATCGCCATCCTCTCCATCGTCACCATCACTACCTCAGCCTCCATCTCTCCCGCGACCTCGCCGTCAGAACCTACCTTGTGGACATCTACCAAGTCTCTCCATAGGTGCAGGCTTGTCTAGATCCAAAAATGGTGTGGGCCTATGCTGCGCCCACCGAGCATTGCACTTGGGCATAGTACCTACATCTTCCACATCAACCATTGCTCCCCACTACATATGTTGTAATACTGCAATCTCCTACTTAGCCACCTGAACACTAATCATAGGCCCCCAATCATGTACCTCTCGGGCCAATCGTGCAAACTCTACAATATCGACAGGCACATCCTGTCTCTCTCCAAACTGTCTCAAGACCCAATCTGGCAAGTGTCACCTAATGATATGTTGGGTCTGTACTATGTGACTAATCAAATACCTAGTCTACTGACAATATGGCAGATGATCTCCATCCTTGCCCCATGATCTGCATGCTTTATAGGGCCTCCAGGTGAAAGCATCTAAATGATCAATCTTGTGTCACCAAAATCCAACATCCTCAATCCGTGCCTATACAATAGCTCCATATATACACATAAGGCAGCTCTGCAGCTAAATCTCTGTCTATAGGAGGTCTAAACATAGGAATGTGCTCCCATGCCCAAACCATAAGAAGAATGGTCCCACAACTAATTGACTAACCATCTCGGTACACCACATCATGCAAATGAAAGTATAACATGGGAAGCAAGTAGGAACCCCAAGCATAAATTATAGCCTGCTCCATTATCCCCTCAAGCATCTCTCCCCATTCGATAGGAAAGCCATGGCCTTGATGATCTAGAATCACCACGCCGCCAATCACAGTGCATAGTACTACAATCAATCTTTCGTATCTGTCAGCTATGGTCTCCCATCAAATCTCATAATCCTCAAACCCTAGCTCCATAAGGTCATCTATCTCAAAGCACCATCGTATGGCAGCCAACCCCTACTTTGGATCATATATAACACGTTCCCCATGAATAGGAAGCCATAGAATATGCCAAACATCCTCCAGTGTCACGGTCACTTCCCCTATTACATCCCCAACTTACAATTAGACTTAATCATTAACTTGGCATGATAATCAAGAGGATTAGTCATAGTTAATTGATTTGATATTGTGAAAATATCTGATTTAATTTTTGATTATGAAGTGATTATTGATGTTAAATAGTTTTGCAAATTAAATGATTTATATTATGAGATATGATAATGATGCACTGATCATGATCTTGTGGTCTTGAAAGTGAACATGAAAATGAATGTCCTTCGAAGAAGGAAGGAGAGTATCATTTTGGAGGAAGGGTTAGACATTGACAAAGCAAAAGTTTGATTAGCCATCTGAGTATCGACTTCTATGTCCTTCTTAATCCCTTCATAAGTTGTCATGTGTCATGTCTCCTTTCTTAGTTTTCATGTTCTTTGTAAGTCATTATATCGTTGGTGCTAACATGACTAATTGTGATGACTAGACGATGTTCTTGGAACATCATCTCTAGTCGAGAGACAATAGTGTTAAGAGACAAGGTCTCTCATTATCCTTTTGTTCTCGGGGTTATTATTCCCTAGTTATTCGACCAAGGATGATAGTTGATTTCGAGGGAGTATTACTCGACCCTGACAATCGACGATCTTGTTGTGAATCATTTTGTGATTTCAATTTTATAGTGCATTACTTAATATTAAATATGTATTATTTAACCCTTATCCTTGATTAAGGATGAATATGTATATCTTTTGGAGGGAACCTCTTTATAGGTTGATTGCAAACATGTTATTATTTTACTTATCTTATTATTCGATACTATTGAATAGTATTAATTTGTTAATAGTCGGCCTTGAGGAACAAAGGAGAGCTTTGAGCTCATCCTTCTCAGGCACATGATGCCTTGATCGAGCCACCTTTTGTGGGAACCGATCGAGTGGGGTGGTAGTTTCCACCCAAATCGGCATGTCAAGAGTTAGCTGGTTAACAAGTTTGGTTTTCATTTTTGTAAGGGAGACTTTTGTTTAGTGGGGGTTGGTAGTTGGGGTTTTAAAAATAAGGTGGCAAATCTTTTATGTGAAAACACTAGGAGATAAGAAGTTGGGAGCAGCTCGAAGAGTCTCGGTTTGGAACTACATCCCTATTGAAAGTCTTGTCTAGGTAAAATGGTGGACATAATTCCCATTTACTTTCGGTATAAGGAGCTATAACTGTGTAAAAATTCTACTAGAGTACGTATGGTATGATGTTCTTGTTGTATAATTGACGTAGAGGCACTAGGCCTGTGAGGCCATTCCAAGGTTTATGTTAATATCTTCACAGTCGTGGCTCAAGGTCGATATGGCTGAGCTAATATTGTTTTAAATTTTTATTTCTTTCAGTGGTTCAGAGCCATAAGGTCAAACCTTATCATGTTAACTCTAAAAGAGAATAGGCTTGAAGCCATTATGGCTGAGCTATAAACACATTAATCTTTCTTGAGACTACACTCAAGGCAGTAGGGTTGAGCAATGATACACACAATAATCTTTTCCTGAGACTACGCTCAAGGCCATATGGCTAAGTAGAGAAACATTGTAATCTTTTCCTGTGAATAAGTTCGAGACTTAAAAGCTGAGCAACAACTGTATTATGTATTGATGAGACACTAGCTCAAGGTCATAAGGCCGAACTGTAAAGATATAAACTCTTTTTTGTGTTTGAGCTCAAGGCCTTATGACCAAGATTTATATGTATTATACATCATATGATAACCAATGCTTGAAGCCGTTATGGATGAGCATGCTTTCAAGCATAGCAAGCACACATCGATTAATGATGAAGTTAGAGCCTAAGTGCTCTCAGCATGGAAATATGGAATAACTGGTAATAATTCCAGTAATGATTTTTAGCCTATAATCGAGTCCTATAGTCACTTGACTGTGGAGACAGCCATAAGGGCATTTAAACATTATTGTATTGCAACACTTAAACCTTTAACAAGTTTGGCAAGCATAGAAACCCAACTATGAATTAATATATGGGTTATTAAACAACCAAGTCTATGCTTGTTAACTCTTGATTGTGGAGGTGGTGAGATCATTTGAGATCATGGTCTCATCACGAAACAACTTGTTTGTGCAAAAATAATAGTATAGATTTGTTCTATATGTCTGAATTAAGACCTGTTGGTTATTGTTACAAGTTATGATCTCTTTATTTATACTCATTTGTAAACTAATAAGAATGGTGTTTAACTCCTAAAGATCGTAAAGATAATAAGAGCTATTTAGCATAATGAAACCTTTCTATTCTACTAAGGCAAGGTATACCTTGAGTACCATGAATATGATGATTTGTTATCAAAATTTTAGACCATAGATGAACCAAGGTGGTAAAAATTGGTTGAATTATGATATGAGTTGAAAGAGGAACAAAGTGACAAGAGTCACTAGTTCCTCATTGTGAAATTAACCTATTTAGTTGTCACCAACTTATGATGGGAGTCAAATGTCCAAGCATGGACAATGATTCAAATTGATCCCACTCATACTAGACCTAAAGAATAAGGTCGATGAGAACTTACTGTAGGACATGATAGTTTATAAGTTGAGTTAGGGTTGTGGACATACGACGATGTTCATTGTGCAACGTGTATGTATGTAAAACTTTAGCCAAAGTAATGCATCTGTCTTTGCATACATTGTCAGTCCATAGTGTTCCAGATGGCCTAGTGTTTGTTTGTTGGACCTTGATGGCACGTAGGACCCAGACTTTGAATATGCAGCTGTAAGGGAAGAAAAGTGGCTACTAAATTATCCATCAGTGAGTACCCACTACTTTATAATCATACGATTATACATGTACGATTCTAATACTTTGACCACCTGCACGTGATTTCTTTTTTCTACCTTGTACTTTACCATCTATAGAAGATGGACCTTCTACTTTCAGACCAATCAACAAATGTTCCTTTCTCTTTATCCTACTACTCTAGCCCAGGCACAACTATATCTCGGCACACAAGTACTACACTGGGTTCCACAGTCCTATACCCTTCAGTGATCCACATAGACAAACCCACTACACTTTACTACAAACTAGCACAAATCCCCTAACTAGCAACACACTAAGATCCCCCATCAATGCTTTCATCCAGCATAGATCATTCCAAAAACACATTCCCCATAGGTGGATTTTTATGGGCCATCGTCACTACTTCTGGACTCCTCAGGTTATCATAAAGTCTAAGCTTATTCCATTCTTTAGTCCCTAGTAGCTGGGTCTCGGCCTTATCCCCTTTTGATGCCCCATCTCTATCCCTATAGTCAGATAGCATGGTATGTCCCCTACCTCCAATGATACCTCCAACGGATGGGAGATGACCCCTATACTGGAGATGCTCTGAGGGATGGTAGCTGCTGGGTATGTCCTCTCCTGGAGTAGTTAGGAAAATAATAGCTTTCACTCACTTTATTCAGCTCACCACCAATGATAGTGGCATTATCCCAATCTAGCTGCTAGCCTAATTTGATGCCTCTGTGTGCTTAGGTGGAACTTTAGGTGTAATGCTCTTGTCCTTCCTAGTCTTGACTATAAGGTTTGCTAGTCTCAGGCCAGTCCCTGCTGTGTGACTGCTGCGTATAGCCTGTATTATGATAGTATGTGCTCATATGCTGGTCATACGTGCTGCTCTGGTGCCTTTCTAGTGAGCTTAGCCTCCCTCACCCTAGACCCCTATACCGATTGATTAATCAATCTAATCGACCCTACTCTCTTTGCTATGCGATAAGCCCAATCAAGCCCAACTCTTACCACCTAGAGTGGATATAGAGCCAACAAATCTCCCTATATCCAATTGGAGAGCCATAGCCCATTTCAGATCGTCCAGATGGAAAGCCCATAGTATCAGAATCGGTTCTATAACCATAGCCCCAACTTCCCTTCGCTCGGTTCTAAAACTACCAGCACCTTGCCTAGCATCTCTTCCTGCCCAAGCTTATTACCTTATAGCAGTTGATTCAGCAGTTGCTTATTCTAATCCAACACCAACAACTAGAGATCTAGCGGCATTAGATGAAGCATAAGATTCAGTCATTTCTATTGGCACTGGACTTGGAACTTAGTATCAAACTACTCCAATTAGGTATGGAACTAGGAACCCCACTACCGGATATGGAACCGTCACATGTGGGATAGCTACCCTGGTGGGGATAGGCACTACAACACGGTGAGCCACCATATGGAGAATGAACCACCACATATGGGGAACAACCACCTAATAGAGAACCACCCAGGAGGGGTAAGCCACCTAGCTATGGGACCTCTTTTTGGAAGAATGAAATTGAATCCTAGCTCCGTCTTGCCTCAACCTGGTCTAACAGAAGAATCACACCTCCCCATCTAGGGCCCGAAGGACTTATCTAATGTGAGGAGGAATTACTGCTTCTGTGAGGTTGGGTGTTGACGGTATCATGATCAAGTTGCCCTCCATGAACTGTGATTCACTGACTGCTGCTTATACCCCTAACCCTTAGGCAACATCCTCGATAGGGCGGAACCCACCAAGTCTCTCAATGCTTGCTACAATCTCGACACCCTTTTGCCATCCCATTTACCCTTCGAACATCCTCCCGCATCGCACGTGCAGGAGGCCCTTAGAATACGACCGAGCGAGATGGATCCCCGATAGAAGTTATCATTAATGACCACGTTATGCTCCTAGAGCCGCCCAAGTGTCCTAATTCATGGATATCTATCTACACATGCTTTCATACTTCAGGTCATTGATAGGGCACTTACTATCACTCAAGTTGTGCTGACTACTCTTTACAAGGATGTTGGTTAGTGATGGCCTTATTCACATGGAGTTCATGCGTAGCTTAGCTAACTATACTTAACATGATGTCTCACCCCCATCTAGAGATTATCACCCCCTACCAATGCTGGGGTGGGGAGCCTCCATCAACCATTTGTTGGGGGTGGGGGGTCAGCCATTGAGAAAATGTTGCATGGGGGGTGGGGGATTGGCCCGGCTAAAGAAGAATGTTGGATGGGGGATCTTGGGGGGGCATGTTATGTACTAATCAATCTGATGATGTAGATTAGAGCATGTTACATACTAAGTTGATGAGCATCTCTCAGTCAGCATAGCATGTTACGTACCAATCTGATGATGCAGCATCTCTCAGTAAGTATTTACACTAGATGGGCTCCCCTTCGAACTAGAAGATTGGGTCATGTCTACCGAGGCGTCCATCACTCTAGTAGTGTCATACAAGTTAGATTGGATCTATAGTGTGTGACCATGAGACATTAGGAAGGATACAACACCAGATACTCAGATGGCTAACCTGATGGGTTCTAATGTCTAACCTTCCCGAGAAGGGTAGGGCCACTTCCAGTTAGGAAGTTGAGTGGGGGACCAAAGGTCCATGGTTGGAGGAAAAGCACTAGGATGATGCTCTCCATCCCAAGCATGAGACAAGCCAAGTCTTATGAAGACAAATGTCATTGGTTCCAGATATAGTATTTTCATTTATGACTAGAGGGTCTATTGTAATTTATTAATTGAACTATAATGCCTTGAGCATATCTTGTACTTGATTAGTGATGGTTTACTCACTAAAGATATGTAAATGATTACTGAAATGCAAGCTTTATTATATCATGATTAGATTGACATGCTTCATTGATGAAAATATTATGTTTCTTTTGGTTAAAATGTGATTAGCTCAATTATTTTGTTAACTAATCACTTGATTATGATATATGTTTATGTTAAATCTTGAGCATTATGGATAGTGATGTTACATATGGTATCAGAGCTACCAGGTTCAATACATGGACCTAATGAGCTCACTACTTGATGATTATTTGTATCCAACATTAAGTATGCCAATGATTAGATGTTCTATGCCAGAATAGTAAAAATTAGAACCACACCTTGAAAGAAGGTAACTAAACATGGACATTACCTACACCAACAAAAGATCTTGAAGGCATGAGCCTCAAGGATGAAGAAACTTGAATAGATTGGATGCCTGGTAGGAGCATGGTTATCTAATGAGGAAACTTTCACTAATGCCATGAAACACATCAAGTAGGAGTTAAGGAAAGCTGAAAGGATGGCTGCCCCTAACTCTACTAATGCATCAAAAACACCCTCTGCCCCTAAAGCACCAGCTGAGGAAAATAACCCTAAAGATTGTAATGTACCTAAGGAGGATGTGAAGGAATACCAGTGTGTATCCTCACCTCCTAAGATTGAAAAGAAACCATGAATATGGGAAGTTATCCTAAATTGTAAATGACATGCAGGAGCAAGGTGTAAACACAATTTTCTAATTTTGGTGGATTATATGCAATCCAATGGAAACTGTAATGCAATGGAAAATTTTGACAATCTTTCCTTTCTTGTTAAAGATTACATGAATGTGAATAGTTTTGTAAAATGAATGAATTGTGTAACATGGAAAAACTAATTTGTGATTAATCTGCAAACTTCAGGAAGAAGTAGTGTTGGACTTGTTGGTTAATAGATTTGTCATTCAACTCTATATTCTCTTGCCCAAACAATGACAAATGTAACCATAGTTGAGTTAGTTACAATAGTGTTTTATAACCAACTCTTTGCTTATTTAACAAGGTGGCAACTACCTTCAAATGATATACAATGAATTAAACTACGTATTACTTTTAACTAGAAAGCAAGAGAAAGGTAATGCTTTTGACCAGAAAGCTTTGAAAGGAATTTTCACACTAAATATGGTGAATGAACAAATTATAAATCCATCACCATGATCATTCAAAGGTAAATATCCATAGCAATGAAGCAAGATAAAATATAGAGTTCTTCAACACAGAAAAAGAAAACTACTGGCACTATATTCAACTTAAGAAGAATAACATCCAAACACCATAACAAAAAGTCTATGTTTGCCTTAACTGCACCATATGTTCTTTCTATATTGAAGTAATTCATAAAACAAAATCATGACATAGTTTCTAACTTTTATGACAAAAACAAAGCTTGCCCAAAAAAGAGAGATCCAGACTATGTTCCTCTATCAATATTTATAGAGTTCACAATAAAACTATCTTGAAAAAAAATGGTTTCTTGAGGACAACCATTTTTAAAATAAGTCTTTGAGCCAAATATCAAGAAATAACATGAAATAAAAAAAACTAAGAGGCCACCCCTTCATCTTCTCTTGAGTCTTCTATACTTTCACCATCCTGTTCCTTTGTCATGGCTTCTCGTGCTTTCATCTTAATCTTGTACTCTCTATACTTGGTGATCATGGAAGTAATGTTCTTTCTACCTGTGTTGTTGTTATCTACAGCCTGGTTCTTAATTTACTCAACATCTTACTGGTTCTAGCTAAAGTCTCATGGTTGCTATCACCTTTGGTCTTGAAAGAATTTAGATACACCTGCATCAAACCCAACTTTCCTAAAGATTCACCAGTGATGGTCTCAGGATCTACGATTTCCTTATTGAAAGTATCTTTAAACCTCCGAGTGATTTTAGACACATCCAATATGTTCTCTTCAAATTCATTAGTGATGTCAATCTATACTGTATTACAGCCATTTTTAATATTGATCATGGCATCAAGGTACAGGCGCAATGTTTTGTTAATTTCCTTAATAAGATTGTCATACATGGATAAATTCCATTCAAGAGAGTTAGCCCAAGAAGGATCTACATCCTGTGGATCATTGATTATTTTCTCCTTGATGACTGTAAGGTGTAACAACTAACTTAAGTCAGCATAGTTTCCAAATAACGGACAACTTCCGTTTTAATCTTTGTGCTTCTGCACACTAAATGTATGGCCATGTGTGCTTCTGCACCACTTATAATGTGAGTTTTCCCTTATACAGTCTTATTCCTAGGGATGTTTTGAGTTTGCCAAAAGAAAAAGCGTTCAGATAGAAATCTTTAGTTGGATTTCTTTAATATAACCTCCTTCTCTGAAGGTCATAATTCTGAAGTTAATATTTCTGAATAGTTTTGACTTTTCCATATAACGTCTTTTCATTCAGCTCGAGTACTTGGTTCAGAAACAAAGAATTTGGGAAGTAAGAATTTATCAAATGAAGAGACAGACGGCATTAGAAAGTGTGAGGAGCTCCCAGCAGTAGAGCTCAGTAAATAGTTATTATCACAACCCCATATTATGGTACGACTAGTTGGAGCTGTTCACTGGATATACTTCCCAACCGGTTCAAGAACTCACAGAAAGGTCTTTTAGGCACACAAGATAGGTTTGCATGAATAGCTACTTTCTTTCAAATGAAAAACCAGATTATTATAAATCCCTTTTGTAAACCAGAGTCGGGTGTAACAAAATAAAGAAGAGTTTAAAGTCTTTGCGTTTAATCCCTAAATGACATTGCGAAGATTATACTCTTTTGTCATTTAGAGTTTTATATGTTTACTAGGCTGGCTCAGGAAGTTCTAAACAAAAACAAAGAAGAAATAAAAGACTCTTCGAAGGAATTCTCAGACTAAAACCCTTCATACTAAGGAAAAATAATCTACGTTTGGCAGAAGGAAAACATGCCTATTCCACTAGCGATTCCTCTTGATAATCGCTTCGTTCAGCTCGACTCTCCCCTCCGTCACCTTCAGTGTTCACTTCCCTTTTGTTTGTTTTGAAAAGCCACTAAGTCACAAATCTTTTCCTCAGTATATTTCTGGCATTCCTCCCAGTGCTTCTCCCTGTCATTCTTACTTCGTCCTTCCCAGCTTAAAAACAAAAAATAGTTTGCTCAAAGAAAGGGGTTTTTGCTCTACTATACTCCATCACCCCCGAACAAGAAGCCACTCCCTCGAATTTCTTACCAACGCATCCCAAAAATAGAAAAATTACTAACGCCATTCACTTTTATCTCCTTCGAATCCCATTGTCACATACATCATAAAGTTTGGTTGCTTTTATTTTTGAGGACTGACATACAAAGGGGTTGGGTTAATATTAAGTAAGTGGGGTCGACACCCCTACCATTTGTTAAGGATTCCAACGAACATAAACCATACGAATAAAATATGGAGCACTTCTAACGTGACCTAGTTTAAAATTTTAAAGTTAGAGAAATAGGCTACTAAGGATGTGAATTCCACCGAATAGGATACTTCAATAATTGAGGTTATTTCCATTAAAAGAAAAAGGTGAAATATTTCTTGAGTCACGAACTTGAGGTTTAAGAGAAGTAAAACAAAAAGTTGAGAATAAAATAAATGAATAGAAATTGCCAAATGTTAAACTCATACATGAAGAGTTGATCAACCTTTAGTCCATAAGGAAGTTGACAAGGTGATGTTTACTCATCTATCGATTTAGGCTAGGAAGGTCTTATCTTATTTTTTTGACTTAAGGTTTATCGGACCATTTGAGTCTGAACATCCCCAACCCAAGATTGTGATGACAGTTTTCGACCTATGAAGGTTCAATTGGCATTAGATTCTTCTTCTTTCATTCTCTCGAACTTGATGATACCTTTCCTCCCTTTAGAGGAGATCTACCCTGCAATCACTAGGTCAACATGAATAGTTAGTCTGATAACACATTGCAATGTTGCAGCTATATTAAAATAATAATGAGACATCCTTCAATGTACTTAATAGAAACAAAACATTTATATACCTTGCATACATCTATGCATCTATTGATTAGCATCATTCACATGTTTTAAGTTTGAAAGAAAACATAAATGACTAAGGCACAAGTGGGATGTAACATAAGGGAATCCATTTCCACTAGCTCAGAAACTTCTTTGGAAAGCACATAAGTGTTATTTTTCTCTTTCCTTATCTGCTAAAGCTCACTAACCAATTCTTTCCTTTTATTGTACACTTGAGTATAGGATTGTACTGCTCTACTGAGGAAGAATATGGCTTCACAAGATAACTTCTCAATCCATTCAGTCACAACCTTAGCAAAGTTTAAATTCTTCTTTATTTACTGCATTGCACTGGCATCAATACCTGTAATGTTTGAGCTGGAAGCATCATGAGATGTAGGTGTCACAATTGACTGAATGAAATTGCTCAAAGAGAGGACTTGAGACTACAATTTGACATTTTATTTTCTCTCTTCTTTTGCTTTTTTGATCAAAGCACTTACAAAGAAGTTGGCATGATAAGCTTCTCCCTCTAGGGTAGAAGGACCCAAGTCTATGTGACTTATCTTGTAATCTGCTTCAGTTATCTCATCCTCATTTAGGTCTTTCATCAAGTTGGCAATCTCTAACATCTGATGACCAAAGGCAGTATCATTTACCATTCTAGACATTCTTTTGGCCTTTCTAGGCTTCGAGGTAGTTTGTAGCAATTTGGTAACTGTATCCACCTCAACTGTTATTGTAGGCACATTCTTTCTCTTCTTATCCACATATTTCTTCAACCATCCTGGTGAAGATGACACCATACTAGTATCTACATTGCTTGAAACAACTTTAACCTGATTATCAACCGAAACAGAAATGGAAACTTCTTCGGTAGTTGGAGAAGAAGGAATTTCCATGAATGGAGGAAAAGATCCATCATCAACAATTTGTTAGAAAATAGAATCAGAAACTGCAGGCACAGGCTTTGCTTGGGCATTTTTCTTTTTCAAAGAAGGCAAGGGGAAACCATCCAACTCACAGGCTGATTTCAACTTCAAAATTTCTTCTGGTCTATCTCCATCACCTCCAGATTGTGAATTAGAATTAGATTGCAATGTTTCTTATCTCCCATAAGAAATACATACGCTAGAACTTTGTACAGACCTTTGCTCATTGGTCTTGGAACTTCTTTGCTCATGAGAAGAGCCAGCACATCCACGCCACTTCCCAATTAACCAATTTTTAGTTCTTTTTAATACCAAAACGGAATGAACAATCAAGTCTACCACCTCCTTCTCTGACCAATTAATACTGGGAAGGGGTTTAGAAGCTAGGATTTGATATTCATCATCAGTTACTTTAGAATTTTCCTCAATCCCATCTGGAATGTGTAGAGGGAGACCAAACATTTGAATTTGACTTAGGGTGAGCCTCATACAATTTCTCCTTTGAACTTCTCGGTCATCTACACAGTCTTCCCAGAAATCCTCCAGACTTGGACGGTGCTCATAAGAGCCAAAACCATGAAAGTTTAGTTTCACATAATTTTTACTTTTGAAGACAGGCCTCATTGACAAAGACTGAAAATTAAATTCACCCAAGACATGTTCTGCACTTCTTACAATCTCATTAGTTTTACAAGAGTAAGAAGATAACTTCAGCAAGAAATCATATCCTTTTTTCCTCATGCTTCGATATTTAACATTTACAGTAGACATTTGTTTGCAAATTTCCAAAAACATAACAAAATCACTAGGGTACTTGGGAAATTTGGTCAGGGCATTTTCATAACCCCCCACTCTCAAATAGGTGAACCTATCAAACTATATGTAGAAACTCCCAAACTCCATGATCAAGGAAGCAGCCTTAGGAGAAATCCTCAATTCAGGGTTACTAGCCAACTTTCTCACCACAAACATAAAAAATGCATCATTTATATGGTGGTAATCTTTCATTCCAACATTCTTAGTGAGATAAGGAAAATAGGTGTACATAGGTGTGCGTGGAGTTAAAAACCCATGTGGCCTCAACCTGAGCCAAACAACCTCTTGGCTGGCTAAAATGTATATCAAATATGAACACATGAAAAGTGGTAGTCTCTTGAAACTTGACTAGTTGCTCATTCAAATGGTAGCTAATGATTTTAGCCTAATTTATGAATTTATCCTTACTTCATATTAACAAAATAAAATGACACATCCAACCCTCAAAAGAATATGTGTTTTCACTTCCAACTACACGATGCAGCAAAGTAATGATATCTGAAATTTCATCTTTAAAGTGGGATCTTCTTAAGTTCAGGGGTAATTGAGACTTACCTCTTTTTTTGGATTTTAACCAGTTTCATGCGATGGAGTTCTTTCACCAATCTTCATTAGTTCAAAAAAATTCCATCTCGATGGCAACAAACATGTCTTCAAACTCCTGCTTCTCTGGAATCCATAATGCATGGGTGATAGTTCCAGGATCAATCTTTCGTACCACTGACCCATCCTTTTCTCTAATTTCAAGGGCCTCAGGAATGTATCTCCTCACATAAGCCACAACCAACTTTACACTCTGTATTGAGATGGGAAAACCTCCTGCATGCGCTAAACCACTCTGTAATATTTTTTCTGCAAAAGGTGATTTACTCTCCTGCTGCAAACGGGACTAGAATTCTTCTAAATCAATGTGGCCAAGCTTAGTATCGCTTACACCAGACCAACCACTTTCAATACCAGAATTATGAGGAGCTCCTTGATATTTTAATTTCATCACTGCTACCGAAGGTACAGAGAGAAATGGCTAAGTATTGAAAAAGCAATGACATAGAATGAGAGTAATGGCAGCTGCGTAAATTAGAGAAAAATCTGCCACCAAGAACAAATATGTATACTAGAGATATGCCACAATGTGTTTTAAATGTTGAGTTGATGTGGCATTAAATTCGTGCCTTGAGAAAATAACTTTGAAGTTTGCTCATCCTCCAAAAATCCTGAAAAGACATTCGTCGCATGTGCCGTACATATCATTAAATGATCATTATTTGCCTTGAAAATTGGTCTAGGACTTCCTTGTTGCAGAGTCACTAGATTTTAGAACTTTAGAACCTCAAGTCAGGGGTTTTGAAGTTTCAAAAACCTCTGACTTGGTGAGTACAAAAGACTAAAGAATGAGAGTTGAAAAGACTTAACAAAGCAACATGTAGTCGGGAAGTCGATGGATTTAAAAAACTTTAGAACCACGCAACAAGGTTAGGAATTTTAGATAAATAGTGACAAGGTTAGGAAAATTTAAGTGCGTGTGACTCTTAAGGATTTTCAAAGACAACAAAGGAAAAGTAAAACTCTTTGGACTTAGGCAAATAATTTATGGACCATGAGAATGGACAACAAAATATGCAAGACCTGGAAATGAATTAAGGAGGTAATAGGACTACACTGGACAACTGAGAGGGGGGGGATGAATTAGTTGTCCTAAAACTTTTAACCAATTATGATCATCAACTTATCAATTATTTGTATTCTGATAAAACCATGAAAGCATAAAATTAGAAGCTCAACACAACAACATACTCAACACAGGAGGCACCAAATTTTTATGTGGAAAACCCTAAAAGGGAAAAACCATGATGGGTGTTAGCCCACATAAATATATATGTTATATCAATACCAAAAAATAAAGGCTCACTGTCTACAAGGCTCACTGCCCAAATTGCTCACTGCAAAGAAAGGCTCACTGCCTATGGGTGGCTCATTGCTTCCCTAACTGACATTCCTTGCAAATTGTGTTGGATAGTTTCACAAGTTTTGGTAAATCTTTCACAATCTGACCTGAATTTATCTTTACCAGATTATAAAAGTTTATATGAGACATCCTTCTATGCCACAACCAACTTTCATCTTCTTGAGCCAATAAACAATAATATTTAGTTCCTCTCAATTGGTAGATGTTACCTTTTGCCTTCTTATCGGTAGCAATCACAGTTCCAGAGCTTTCCATGATCTTGCACCCATTATCTTTGAATCTTAGATCATATCCTTTGTCACACATCTGACCAACACTCAAAAGATTATGCTTCAAACCCTTTACATATAGAACATTGTCAGTATTATACTTTCCATCGAATGAAATAGATCATTTTCCAGAAATCTTACTAGCTGCATTATCTCCAAACCTAACCAGTCCTCCATCATACTTTTCCAAACTTACAAACTTAATTTTGGTCACTGGTCATGTGATGTGAGCATCCACTATCAATAATACATCCATCCTTATCCTTCTCAACCTGAACAATGAAAACACTTTCTTCCACTGGTTTTTCTTCCTTCAAACAACTAGCAGAATAAGTAGACATAGGATCTTCTTTAATAGCAATAAACAAGCATTCATTTGTACTGGTACTAGCATCATCAGTCACTCCTTCATCATCAAAATCTCTAACATAGTAACATTTCTTAGGAACTCTAGGCCTACTCTCATACTTTTTCTTATTTATTTCAATTCTTTCAGGATATCTGGAAGCATAATGTCCTACTTTACCACAAGACAATACACTTGAAAGGTAATTTACCTTTGAACTTACTGGAACCTCTTTGGATCCTGTCAACAAAGTTAGCTTCAATTTCATCAAAGTCATCATCCACTTTATATTTCTTAGCTCTGAAAATCTTTTCTGAAGTACTGACTTTAAAAGCTAATTCAACTTTTGGTAGGGCATCACCAAATTCTCTCATTTCAAAGGTTGTAAGCTTTCCAAGTAACTAATCTTGGTCAATAGTTTTCATAGTCATAAATTCTTCCATAGAAACTACCTTGTGACTATAGGACTTTGGTAGTGATCTGAGAATTTTCATCACAACTTCCTTATCACTGAGAGTTCCTCCCATACCTTTTATTGCAGTGACAAGTTCATCAACTCTTTGCATAAAGGTTGTTATATTTTCATCTTCATTCATCTTCAAACCCTCATATTTCACTTTCAGGCTTTGTATCTTAGCTTCTCTTATAGAATCATCTCCTTCATGCAGATTTTTTAGCTTCTCCCATACATCATTTGCAGATTCAAGGTCCACAACTTTTGTCAACATTGAGTCACTTAAGGAACTTAATAGAGCACCCTTTGCTTTGACATGCAATTCATATTCTTTGATATCATCCTCAATTGTCAACCTACCTTTAGGTATGAGAAATTGTGACTATGTAGCTAGCCATACTTTATAACCAAGATAGAGGAGATGGCTTTTCATTCGTACCTTCCAAAGAGCATAATTTGTCCCATCAAAATGTGGAGCTTCCTTCTTATAAGACACCCTGGATCTTCCTCAAGTTGTTAGGCTTTTTTTTGAGGAACTTGGCTTTCATACCAATTGTTGGATTGCACTGGACAACTGAGAGGGGGGGTTATGATCATCAACTTATCAATTACTTGTATTCTAATAAAACCATGAAAGCATAAAATCAAAAGCTCAACACAACAACATACTCAACATAGGTGACACTAGATTTTTATGTGGAAAACCCTAAAAGGGAAAAACCATGGTGGGTGTTAGCCCACAGAAATATATATGTTATATCAATACCAAAAAATAAAGGCTCACTGCCCAAATTGCTCACTGCAAAGAAAATCTCACTGCCTATGGGCGGCTCACTGCCAAAAGGAGGCTCACTAGAAAAAGGTTGAACTAAGATAACAACATCTACTCCATGCCAAGGTTTAGTTCCATTGAAGCACAAACACCTCTTCTCTACTCTACTATCTTACTTCACTTTTATCTTCGTATCTTCACACTTGGATACATTTTCACAACTCAATTACAAGTATTTATACACTTCATCAACCTTGGAATGGTCATCAAGGTCGACATTACAATCATCAACTGTTGGAACAATCTCCAAGTTTGGAAAACATATGTTACATCATAATAGGTCTGGGCCTAAATAGATTTACAAAGAAAAGAAATGAATGTGGATCATGTCGCACCTTAGTAGGGACTCAAACACAATCTTCCACACTACAACACGCTATCACAATCTTTGATGCATCTCCACAGATGATGAATTCAACTAGGTTGGCCAAGACTGATGTTAACACAAGTATTCACAAGAACACACTTCATGCATGATCTGAATTACACCTTTTGGACCAATCCAAATGTAAGAGCATGACCAAGAGACATCTACAAGCACATTGTAATCACCAGGAACAACCGCATGATCTCTATTCACTCTAACAACAAGATTCTTCAAACCGAAGTACATGAACAACATTGTCAACCACTATCATGAGTAAAAGATAGCTTGCGGACCACCAAATCATGAACCATTGCATTTGAAGGCACTTAACATCATCACTAACTTAATTCTAGAACCGCAGACCATAATACTTCAATGCGGAGGAATACGGAGCAAAACATTTTCTCCCTGTCACCATCAAACATATCGAAAAAGTTGTTTTCACTCTGGTGAACATAACTCACTCAATTCTTCATACCTGAGGCTAAAACTTAGAATATAACATCTTCAGACATGCTTCTAAATAACTTCCAATCCACAGGCAAAGATATTTATTCTATAAGAAATGCAGAGCATTCTTTTGGACTGTTCTTCTGCATGTAATGCATTATTTCTACTGCAACACATTGTTATCACCGAAGGGGCTAATTTTCTCAATATCCTCAACAAAGTAAGAGTACAACTGACACCAATGACAACACAGATATGTTGAGATCAATGACAACATTGATTAGGCACATACTTGCAACAAGTAGATTGTAGTAAAGGTTTGAGTTAGACCAGAATGGAGGATAGCCGAGATGAAGGAGCACCTTTAGGGCAATCCGAGTCTAAATTAGACCAAATCTGGACTTTGTTGAAAGAAACAAGGGTGAGGGTGGAAACTCTTGAACATAAAGTAGGAGGTCAGTCAGAAGATAGGTGAGAAGCTTATGATGGGGGTGATGGTGAGGAACGCCATAATGACACCACCCAAAGCGAGCATGGAGAAAATAACTTCATGGCTAGAAAAGAAGGGGATAAGAGGAGCCTTATGGCTATGGAATTGTCTGATGACATGAAAAGGTCACCACCTAAATTTGATGGATCCTTAAGCAGAGATGCTCCGGAGGCATGGCTTATGGAGATGGAGAAGTATTTTGAAATCAAAAATTATAATGAGGTTACCAAAGCTGTGTGGGGAGCATTTTAGCTAGCGGGTGAAGCATCCACATGGTGGATGAACAAAAAGATAGAATTAGGATTGAGGTCTACAAACCTTACTTGGGACAGGTTCGTAGAACTTTTTAGGCAAAGAGGGTTTCCTCAACTATTCTAAGATCAAAAACTTATAGACTTTTAGAACCTGAAACAGGCTGATATGTCTATAAATGAATATTGGGAAAAATTCACCCAACTGTTGAAGTATGTTCCGTAGTATCAACAAGATGAGAAGTTCCATGTTCATAAGTTTATAATGGGGCTGAATGCCCAAATAGGGGGTGAGGTTAATGTTCACGGTCCTTCTACTATGGAACAGTTCTACAAGAATGTTGTCAAACAAGAACAGAATTTGAAGGCTATGTTGGCCTATAGGGAAAGAAATCACAAGAGATATAACTGGTCTCAATTTTCTCAATCTTCAAGGAAAAAGGGGAAGAAACATGAATATTCTAAGAAAAATGACAAAGGGGCCAAAAATAAACAAACTAAGTCCATGGGAGAGAAAAAGGAGAACAACTACTCTAGGAAGAATGGAAACAATTTTGGTAAACCTCAAGAGAGGTGAGGACCATTTGGTGGACGCTACACTTATGGTGGAGATGACTACGCCAATCAGTGTCCCAATAAATCACAGGGAGCATAACCAAGAGGAAATCCTCTACCCTCCCAACAAGTGGCATTTCAACAATGTATCCATGCGGCCTTAGACAATCGACAAGCTGAGTACTAAATAACTCTCGTAGAGACAACAGGTATTTTATTTGGAGTTTTGATTTTAGTTTTGATTGATACAGGTGTTACAGAATGTTTTATTTCTCTCAAAATTGTAAATAAAATACCTAGAAAAGTAGGATTCATGGCAAACACTTGGTCTGTAGAATATGCAAATCACACCAAGGCTTAGGTTGAACTTTCAAGCTTTTCCACGGAAGTAAATCTTTATGCAGCCCCACTTGGCTCATATGATGTTATCCTAGGGATAAATTGGCTATGGAGACATCGAGTGAAAGTTGATTATTATGCCAAAATAGTAGAATGTCTAGATGATTTAGGAAACAAAGTCTTTCTCCAAGGGAAAGCTAGGGAAGTCAAACTAAGGAAAATTTCTGCCTTGCAAATGAAAAGGACATAGAGAAAGGGATGCCAAATTTTTTTTGTCAAGATGGACAAAATAGATGAATCAGAGGAAACCTACTTCCAAGATGACTTAATATTTTATGAATCCCAAAAACTTAATGAAGTTGGGATGAAGGAGTCCATAGGTCAGGAAAGATCAAATATGGACAAGTATCCTTTCCTCAGAGACTTTGAGGATGTATTTCCAGATGAACTACCAGGGTTACCCCCTAAAAGATCCTTTGATTTCACCATTGATATTATTCCTGGGTCAAAACCTATTTCTAAAGCCCCCTACAGAATGACCACAATAGAACTGATGGAGTTAAAGGTTCAACTACTAGAGCTTCTAGATAAAGGGTTGATTAGACCTAGTGTGTCACCATGGGGAGCGCCAGTCATTTTTGTGAAAAAGAAAGATGGCACTTTGTGGTTGTGCATAGATTACCGCATGTTAAACAAAGCAACTATGAAGAACAAATACCAGGTTTACCTCGCATCAATGATCTTTTTGACCAGATGAGGGGTGCAATAGTATTTTCCAAGATAGATCTTTGATCTGGATATCACCAATTGAGGTTGAAGGATGAAGACATCCATAAGACAACCTTTAGAACCAGATATGGGCATTATGAATTCACTGTCCTACCATTTGGATTGACAAATGCGCCAGTGGCGTTTATGAATCTTATGAATAGTGTGTTTAGAGACTGTCTAGACAAGTTTGTCTTAGTATTTCTTCATGACATTTTGATCTATTCTAAGAATGAAGAAGAACATATGCAACATTTGAAAATTGTTCTTTAGAGATTAAGAGAGCATAAGTTATATGGCAAGTTCTCTAAGTGTACTTTCTAAGTGTACAGTATTTGGGTCATATAATTTTAGCTAAGGGAATAGTTGTGGACCCAGTTAAGATTAAGGCTATATCTGAATGGCCTGAACCAAGAAATGTACATGAGGTCCAAAGTTTCATGGGCCTTGCTGGTTATTACAAGAAGTTTGTGAAAAACATCTCTAAAATTGCACATCCCATAACTTCCTTGCAAAGAAAGGGCAAGAAGTTTGAATGGTCAGAAAAGTACCAGGAGGCCTTTGACCTACTGAAGGAAAAATTGACTTCAGCCCCAATATTGAAAGTACCTGATCCAGAAGGTCAATTTGTAGTCATTACCAATGCCTTAGAGGAAGGCTTAGCTAGTGTACTAGTCTAGGATGGATAGGTCATTGCATATGAATCGTGCAAACTAAAAAATTATGAACAAAACTATGCCCCACATGATTTAGAACTGGTAGCAGTCATTCACTCACTTCAAATGTGGAGACACTACCTACTTGGAAAACCTTTTGAGTTGAAAATAGATCACCAGGGACTCAAGTATCTGTTCACTCAACCCCATCTTAATGCTCGTCAAAGAAGATGGTTAGAATTTATCTCAGATTATGATTTCGAGATTAAATATATTCAGGGAAAAGAAAATCAAGTGGTAGATGCTTTAAGTAGGAGAAGGCACATCTGCTCTATGATCTCTATACATTATGATTTTAGAAATTAGGTGCTACAAAAATCTAAGGGAAATGAGTTTTACGAGCATGTAAAACAGGCCCTTGAGGAGAATCCATAGAATCTGAAATATGAGGGATTCAACCTTGAACCAGATGGGTTATTAAGGTTTAAAGGAAGGATGTATGTACCTAACTCAGCAGAGTTAAGGAATATGGTTTGGAAAGAGGTTCATTCTACACCATATTCTGGGCATCTTGGAGTAACCAAGTTACTCGCTGATGTGAAACCTTTATATTTTTGGAAAGGAATGAAGAGGGATGCTACAAATTCTATAGCTACTTGTATTGAATGCCAAAGGGTGAAGGTGAAACACCGACACCTAGCAGGATTATTATACCCTCATGAAATTCCAGAGTGGAAATGATAGATTATAAGCATGGACTTTGTGCAAGGGCTTCCTATGTCAAGGAACATGCACAATGGTATCTTTGTTGTGGTGGATAGACTCACCAAAGCCACCCATTTTATACCTAGAAACTTGACGGATGGGGTACCCATCATTGCTCAAAAATTTGTTCAAGAGATTTTTAGACTACATGGCATTCCTGAGAAGATTATCTCAGATAGGGATGCATGAATGACATCTAGGTTTTGGTAAACCTTGTTCTCTTCACTTGTTCCATAGTTGAACATAAGCTCTGCTTATCATCCTGAAACAGATGGACAAATTGAAAGGGTGAACCAAGTTTTGGAGGACTTATTAAGGATTTATTGCATGGATCAGAAATACAAGTGGGAGGATTATCTTCCTCTAGTGGAATTTGCCTACAATAGCTCTTATCATTCAACTATTAAGATGGTACCATTTGAGGCATTATATGGACGAAAGTGCTAAACCCCTATAAGCTGGGATAAGATAGAAGATAGGGTTAGCCTTGGTCCAGAAATACTATCTGAGATGGAAGAATAAGTCCATCTGATTAAAAGGAGGCTAACGGAAGCCAATGATAGGCAAAAGAGTTATGTAGATGCTAAGCATATTGAAAGGCATTTCACTGTGGGAGATAAAGTTCTCTTAAGGGTAAAACCTTAAAAAAGATCCATCAAATTTGGAAAGATGTCCAAACTGGCACCAAGATATGTGGGTCCTTTTGAAGTTCTAGAAGAAGTCAACCCAATAGCATATAGAATTGCTCTACTGCCAACACTTGCCATGATGCATAATGTGTTCCATGTTTCATAATTGAAAAAGTTTAATTCTGCTGATAATCAAATTCCTATGCTTCATTGGAATATTCTATATGTGAAGGACCCAGGAGTGGTGGTGATCGAGCCCATCAAGGTACTTGAAATGCGTAAGCTACACTTATGAAACAAGGAAATAACATAGTGCAAGGTCCAATGGGACCAATATGCAGAGGAAAACACCACCTGGGAAAATTATGATTACTTCCATGTTAGATTTCCTCATCTTTTTTGAGACATTTGATATTATGCTTTTGAAAACATTTTCATATTATGTTGGTTTATCTTAAAGACAATTAATCATCGGGGATGATGATTCTTATGGGGGGAGATATGTTACATCCCCAACTTATAATTAGACTTAATCATTAACTTGGCATGATAATTAGGAGGGTTAGTCATAGTTAACTGATTTGATATTATGGAAATATCTAATTTAATTTTTGATTATGAAATGATTATTGATGTTAAATAGTTTTGTAAATTAAATGATTTATATTATGAGATATGATAATGATGCACTGATCATGATCTTGTGGTCCTGAGTGTGAACAGGAAAATGAACGTCCTTCGAAGAAGGAAGGAGAGTGTCATCCTGGAGGAAGGGTTTGACGTTGAGAAAGCAAAAGGTTGATTATCCATATGAGTATCGACTTCTATGTCCTTCTTAATCCCTTCATAAGTTATCATGTGTCATGTCTCCTTTCTTAGTTTTCATGTTCTTTATAAGTCGTTATATCATTGGTGCTATCACGACTAGTTGTGATGACTAGACGATGTTCTTGGAACATCATCTCTAGTCGAGAGACAATAGTGTTAAGAGATGAGGAGGTCCCTCATTATCCTTTTGTTCTTGGGGTTATTATTCCCTAGTCATTCGGCTAAGGATGATAGTCAATTTCAAGGGAGTATTACTCAACCCCGACAATCGATGATCTTGTTGTGAATAATTTTGTGATTTCAATTTTATAGTGCAATCCTTAATATTAAATATGTAATATTTAACCCTTATCCTTGAATAAGGATGAATATGTATATCTTTTGGAGGGAACCTGTTTATAGGTTGATTGCAATCATGTTGTTATTATTTTACTTATCTTATTATTCGATACTATCGAATAGTATTAATTTGTTAATAGTCGGCCTTGAGGAAGGAAGGAGAGATTTGAGCTCATCCTTCTTAGGCACATGATGCCTTGATTGAGCCACCTTTTGTGGGAATCGACTGAGTGGGATGGTAGTTTCCACCCAAATCGACATGTCAAGAGTCAGTCAGTTAACAAGTTGGGTTTTGATTTTTGTAAGGGAGACTTTTATTTAGTGGGGGTTGGTTATTGGGGTTTTGAAAAGAAGGTGGTGAAGCTTTTCTATGAAAACATTGAGAGATAAGAAGCTGGGAGCAGCTCGAAGAGTCTCAGTTTGGAACTACATCCCTATCGAAAGTCTTGTCCAAGTAAAATGGTGGACATAATTCCCATTTACTTTTGGTATAATGAGCTATAACTGTGTAAAACTTCAACCAGAGTACGTATGGTATGATGTTCTTGTTTTATAATTGACATAGAGGCATGAGGCCTGTGAGGCCATGCCATGGTTTATGTTAATATCTTCATAGTTATGGCTCAAGGCCTCGATACGTTTGAGCTAATATTGTTTTAAAGTTTTATTTCTTTCAGTGGTTCAGAGACATAAGGCTGAACCTTATCATGTTAACTCTAAAAGAGAATAGGCTCAAAGCCATTATGGCTAAGCTATAAACATATTAATCTTTCTTGAGACTATGCTCAAGGCCATAGGGCCGAGCAATGAAACACACAATAATTTTTTCCTGAGACTACGCTCTAGGCCATATGGCCGACTAGAGAAACATTCTAATCTTTTCCTGTGAATAAGCTCAAGGCTTAAAAGATGAGCAACAACTATATTACATATTGATAAGACACTAGCTCAAGATCATAAGGCCAAGCTGTAAAGATATAAACTCCTTTTTGTGCCTGAGCTCAAGGTGTTACAACCATGCTTTAAATGCATTATACATCACATGATAACCGATGCTCAAAGTCATTATGGCCGAGCATGCTTTCAAGCATATCAAGCACACGTCGATTAATAATGAAGTTAGAGCCTAAGTGCTCTCGGCATGGAAATATGGAATAATTGGTAATAATTCTAGTAATGATTTTTAGCCTATAATGGAGTCCTACAGTCACTTGACTGTGGAGATAGCCATAAGGGCATTTAAACATTATTGTATTGCAACACTTAAACCTTTAACAAGTTTGGCAAGCATAGAAACCCAACTGTGAGTACCATGAATATGATGATTTGTTATCAAAATTGTAGACCATAAATGAACCAAGGTGGTAAAAATTGCAGGTAAAAGAACACCAAAAAAAGGTACCTCTCATCATATTACAACTACAAGAAAAGTCTGATAGTAGTGTACATCTAATGAAATGTGAAGGAAAGTGGCTACTTAAAATTTGGCACTACACTAATTTCTCTTTGCTTCTATTTAAAAAAAAAATCTTTTTGATACTTGTTTTACTTACTTTGCTCCATTAATAGCCATTAGGAACTATTGTTGTTTACTTTTTTAGCTATTAATTTTCATTAGTCCTAGTGTTGATTCCCAGAAACGTTAGGGCATTAGCTTCCAAATTGTTTTTGAATTACATGGGGATCTTCAGGAGAGGACATTATTTTTTCAATGTTGAGATATTTCTCACCGAAGTCATCATTTTTGTTGCAAATGACAATCTATGTAATTTCCTCTTTTTTTTTAATTTTGAAAATGTGGTGAGTGTGTGCTAGGGGACTAAAATTAGGACCAGGAAGCTACGAGTGAAGTCCTGATTTATGTTGGAGCATTGGCAAGAGATGACATGTTTATAAGGGTAACATGGATCATGAACTTGGGTGGTTTCTATATGAATCTTGATGAGATGCACATAAAATTTATAAGAGATGAACATTAATATCTTTGTTAGATATTTGTAATAAATATTATGGGATTTCCTTATGTCATATTTTAATGTCCAAGTGATAGTTGTGGATTTTTTTGGGTCTATTTTTTATTTCTCTTTTAGATATTTTAGGATGAAATAGGGCTGAGAGTTGATGTTGCAAGGGAAAGAAGGGATTTTCTTTACATTTATGATAAATTTGATAGATAATTACATTAGTAATAGAGATTTTGATATTTTCTTGTGTCATGTCTTTAATAGATAAGTTATTATTGTGGTCTTTTTTTTCTAATAATAATTGATATTCATATAAATAAATAAAATGCTCACATGATATGAAACATTATAAAAAGAAGAGAAGGGTTGTTCAAGAAAACACACATATCTTTTACTATGATTTGGGAAACCATTGTCATTTTGACTTCAAAGTTTTTAAATTTTTTTAATAATCCAATAAAATAGAGGTGATCCCTCAAATTCTCTTTAAAATAATATCAGATTTGAACCTTGTTTGACCATAAATAGGGTCCCTTAGACCTCCTAGGGTTTAAATGAAAGTGTAATGAAATAACTTGCACAATGGAAGAAGATAATATGAAATATTCTACAAATACTCGATAATAACTGAGAATAATAGGCCACTTCGAGGGGGCAACCTCCAAATATCTCCAATGAGAACACACTTCACAATCTATCATGAAATAAGACTCATATCCTCCTATATATACCTAATTATGCTTAGGATGAATAGACACACCCCTATATAACACCTAGTCTGACCTATCTAACTAAATAATAATATAATAATGATAACATGACTTAATTAGGAGTTAAGATAGCCACAAGCTAACTATTCATAACCCTATGTACACTAACATTAAGGGCGTAGCATGCCCTCCCTCTTCAAAGAAGCATTGTCCTCAATGCTAATCAAGGGTGGATTCTTCTGAATGAATTCTCTGTCCTCCCATGTGGCCTCTTCAACTGATAAATTCTTCCATTGGATGAGATACATAGTGAGAGTTCTATTCTGTAGCTTCTTCGTGCATGTTTGAAGAATGCACTCTAGTTCCAATATGATTCTTCCTTCTTCATCAAGCTCTAGTAACATTGTCGTGAATGGACTTTTGAGTCTACTAGCATTCTCCAAGATAGAAATATCGTAGAAAGGTTGTATGATTTTTGATTTAGCTAAACTCAATTTGAAGTTGATGTTGTTAGTCCTTGTTGAACCTTTATGAGGCCCGTACAAATCAAGTTCCCCCTTGTGATCTGAAACTGTAACTACTTTCCTAAAAGGTGAATTAGGAATCTTTGGCTGTTGCACTTCCATTGACAATAATTGAACCACACATTTATTCACATCCCTTTTTAGTGAGATTTGGTGTGCACTTACCAATTGTGGACTCTTTGCACGTAAACCCCGTAGCTCATATTTTTTATCCCTAGAGTAGAAGCACATGAATAGTTCCTGGAAATTCATTTCAATTGTGCCCAAGGTAGTAAGCCATTGAACTCCCAAAACAATGTCTGCTCCAGCCATGGGTATAGCAAACATAGGGCTGTCTATCATGTAGTCCCCCATGGTGAGTTTAATACTATGGCATTTCCCTAAAAAATTGACTGTACCACCATCTGCAATCATAACCTGGAACTCGGGGGTAGGGTAGACAAAACAATTTAACTTTGCTGCTAGTTGCTTGTTGATGAAGTTATGTGTACTCCCCAAGTCAATCAATATTGTCACTATTTGTTTTTTAAGGAAACCCCTTACCTTGAGTGTTTGTGGGTTATTAATACCTGATAGTGCATGACAAGAGATAGTTGGTTGGACATCTTTAGAGTCCTCTACCACCACCACTGGATCTTCTTCATCCTTATCTTCACCATAGGTAGCTTCAATGTAGAACAACTTCTTCTCATCACATTTATGTCCTTTATGATATTTTCCATCACAGTTGAAACATAACCCTTTGGCCTTTTTATCTTCCAATTGTTGAGGTGTCAACCTAATAGGATGAGTAAATGATGATGCAAGAGCCTTGTCAACTTTGTTACTAGGCAATTCTTCCCTTCTATTAGCCAAAATTTTTTCCTCCACTTGTCTTGCCATAATCATTGCTTCAGAGATAGAATTTGGACAGAACATGCATACTTCATGTTGAATGTGATCCTCGAGATCACCCAAGAATAAATCATTCAAGTTCTCCTCTGTAATTGTATCCACTCTTAAGGATAGATTTTGGAATTGTTGAATATAATCCTTAACTGATCCTATTTGTTGAAGTTTAGCTAGTTGGCTAAAGAAGTTGTATGTCACACTATTTCTATATTGTGATTGGAGTTCCTCCGCAAAAATTGACCATGAGACGGTGAGACCCTTTTTCCTTCGATGAGTACAAAGCCAACGATACCAAATGAATTGGTCTAGTTCTAGATATAGGGAAGCCATTGTGACCTTTTGTCCATATGGGATTTGATGTACTTCAAAAAAATTCTCCATTTGGTTTATCCATGTTAGAGGATCCGTGCCATCAAACTTGCGCATATCCACCTTTGGAAACAAATTCCTAGATCCTATAAGAGTATTAAAATTTGTGTTAGTATTAGCCGACTTGAAGGTTTCACCTTGGTTGCTTGAGAACTCCTTTCTTGGTTCATTCATATAGGCACTTAACATGCTTCATATATCTGATATATCTCCTATTAGGTCACACATATCCCTCTTAATTGAGGACAACTCTTCTTTGACCTTACTTATTTCCTCATTGGGATTACTAGCCTCTATTATTTCCCCCTCCTTATCAGAGGATTTCCCCGGTGTGATAACATTCTTTTTGCCTCTTGTTGCAGGCCCCGTCATGATGGAAACCAATATTTTTGAAATAAATTACACAAATGAAATGTAAATTCTCTAAAATTTTTACTATAACTTACTAGGACCAAGATACCACTTACCTAGAAAAAACTCCAAACAATTAGCAAATTTTCAACCTTGAGAGCGAATTTGTTGGAAACCCTAATTTTGCAATAACTCACTTTTTTTGCTTCAATTTATCCAACCTTTGGAATGTAGACTCCTATAGTATATATTAAAAAACCCAATACCAATTATTCTCTAATTCATCAGGATGTGAGAGATATGTAGATCTCAAATAAATTGTGCATAAATCGTAATTCTGCAATAATTCACTCAAATATGATCCAATTCCTCTGAAATTTGGATTGTAGCTTATTTAATATGGCCTTCAAAAACCCTTTAAAAATATTTTAAAAATTCACTAAAATATGAAAGTTATGCTCTTCCCAAAATTGCCTCCAATATTGAGAAAAAATCTTACCTCTACGGTGCCAAGATCATGCTCTGATACCACTTGTAATGAAATAACTTGCACAATGGAAGAAGATAATATGAAATATTCTGCAAATACTCGATAATAACTAAGAATAATAGGCCACTTTCGAGGGGGCAACCTCCAAATATCTCCAATGAGAACACACTTCATAATCTATCATGAAATAAGACTCATATCTTCCTATATATACCTAATTATGCTTAGGATGAATAGACACACCCCTATATAACACCTAGTCTGACCTATCTAACTAAATAATAATATAATAATGATAACATGACTTAATTAGGAGTTAAGATAGCCACAAGCTAACTATTCATAACCCTATGTACACTAATATTAAGGGCGTAGCAGAAAGGGTTTTTTTGGTTGCTTAGTGTTCATGATTTTTTTGTGACCTCTAAAATGTTTTGGGATTGAATTTGTACATAAGAGTAGATTGTTTTTTTTTGTTGCTTAGTATTCGTGATTTTATCACGATCTCAAAAATGTTTTGGGATTGAATTTGTACATAAGAGTAGATTATTTTTACCTCAAGTTTTGTTTACGAGTTAAACAAAGTGACAATTTTGTATGTCATCTCCATCCATTTAATGCATCTGAGTTACTAATATCATTATTTTCCTATCTATGAAGCCCTTGCACCTCTTAAAGATGCAAGTGCTCATTTAATTATAAAATATTTTAAATACTAAAATAAATTGTATATAAAAGCATTGCCTATTTTGAAATTAAAGCATGTCAAATTAAAACATATTATATTTTATGAAAAGACTAGTTATTAATTCTCCTTGTTAACAATTCAAAAGTTATAACTTTTCAGTGTAAATAAATACCTATATTTTTGAAAAGTTAAAGATGCAAAATTTTAAACTAAAATTATATAAAAAATAAATTATTAACAATATAATTGGCTAATATCTTTCACCCCTTATTCTAACCTTGATTCTTCCAACCTACGACCTATAAATTTTTGAAATAATGAAATTATCTTTACATTAAATGCTTTTTTACATTGAAAAATATTGATTTACAAAGAATGTGTAGTCAAAAGAGTCCTAAGGACATCCATAACAACAACATAACAAGATGAATATGAGTAGCAAGCTGCATACAACATATACATTTGAACCAAACTACACATGAGACAAACCATTAGAAAATAACATAGCACAATTAAAAAACCATAAAGGTATGCCTTGAGTACACTTGGTGGATGACCAATTGAAGGACTCCTGAAAAACCAAGATAAACATTTACATTCATATACCACCTCTTATGAAAGAGGCCAGAATTTTCCAAAAACCATGGCCCCCCCTAAGAGTATACGAGTAAAATCTTCATGAAGGGAGAAAACAATTAGGGAGAACCCCTTCACTAGCACTGATATGTCCTCTAAAGGGACCTGAGAGCTCCACTTTCTCTTAACCCAATTTCTAAAAGAGTCCACATTGGGTCTAGAACCTAGAAATTTCCCAACTAGAGTAATCTTCAGATTTAATATAGCTTTGTCCACAAGGGCATTTGGTATTTTAAGTACCCCATCATAACCTTGAACCAATAGGACCAAGGGTACAAAAGAAAGAGAGGGGGAACCATGAATTTCTATGCCCTCCGAGTTGCTGCTGCCACTTGTTCACCCCAAGTGAAGTGGGAGAGAGTTTCCCCTCATCCAAACCCAATAGTGCAAGAACTAGCTAACTCTTTAACATTTAAACCCCTCAAACACTTCCAAAAAACTGAAAGGAAGCAAGGTAAGAGGAAACAACTTCCTACACCAATCTAATGAGGGATAGTTGTGCAAATTATTTCTTAGATATTTATAGTTACAGTTAAGATACACAATAACAGGGAGATTAACACACATTCACAAGCAAGTATAAATGCAATGACACAAGATATACGTGGGGAAAATCCTTTTAGGTGAAAAAACCCACACTCCAAAACCTACGCAATGTATTATCAAATCTGAAGGAGATTACAACACACTTGCAATGCAAGTTCTTCTAGGAGTTGTCACAATGTCAAATCTAGAGTAATTCTAGTAGCAGAACAATACCTACGAATGAACCATAAAACTCCAACTCCAAGCATCTGTACATAAAGAGAAGTACTATGAATGGAGGTAGCTTCTAGAGAAAGTCACACAAGGAACTCGTCGAAATCCATGTGGCCCAATTTCCAAGGCCATAAACATGCGTATGACACTTGTAAGAGATTCTCTTTCATCCCTTGCAACCCCCCAACTTGGGCACCCCAAATTTGCCCAATTAAGGTATGATATATGACAACAATTAAAGTTGTAAGAGAATCTATCATAACTAACTATTAATAGCAGAACATCAGACAACCTATCATAGACAAACTTGGGTGCCTACTTCCTCCATGAAAGATGCTTCCTGACACTTGTTCAACCTATCATAGAATTTGGTCCTTACGTGTCATATGTCTGTCATAGGAATCTGTCATTCGTCATTGAATTTGTCATAAGGACTTACACACCTTACAACAAGCCAACACATGTCACAAATGTCCTATACCAAGGTAGGATGCCTACATACTCATGTGAGGATAAAATATTTCCTTGTCACCTCCCAGTAATTGACAAGTCACCATGTCAAATTTACTAGATGACAAAGCATTGTAAACAAGAAAATTACTGCATAGTAAAAAATAGTTACCATAGTAAAAAGTCAATGCTAGGAAATTACAAAGGTTGAGACACCTTAATTCTCAACATTCTCCCACTTGTTGAACACCTTGTAAGAACCAATCTGACCAGGTAATTAATTACTAGGGGCCAAGAGGCCCATAGACTCCAAACACCATCTAAACTTCTCTATGCTCACGAGGTTTGTCAAGGAATCTGCAACATTGGGCAAAGTATCAACCTTCTCCAAATTCACCTTCCCATCCTCTACCATATCATGTACAAAGTGGTAGTGCACATCAATGTGCTTGGTCCTTGCATGGAAAGTAGGATTCTTCACCAAACATATGGTACTTTGGTTGTCAGAAGTAATGGTAATCTTTCCTACATCAAACCCAATGTCAGAACATAATCTCTTAAGCCAAATTGCTTCCTTACAAGCATGAGTAGCTGCCATGTACTCAGCTTGAGTCATGGACAAAGTAACCATAGGTTGCCACTTACTCATCCAACTAATAGCACCATTGAACATAATGAACACATAAGCACTGATGGATCTCCTACTGTCAATGTCACCTGCCCAATCTGAATCCACAAATCCACAAATACTCACAGAATGCTGAGAACTAGTAGTAACCATGATAGCACAAGGCATACTTGGAAGTACCCCGTAGATATCTGAAAGCTCTCTTAACAACATCCCAATGTATCTGTCCAGGATTAGCCATGAATCATCTAAGGACTCCCACTACTTGGGTAATGTTTGGTCTTGTATAGACCATCACATAGATCAAACTGCCAACCACATTGGTATAGGGCACTCTGCTCATATCCTCCATCTCAGAAGAAGACTTCAGATAGTCTGCAACAAATAACTTTGTCCCCATCGAAAGAGAAACACTCAAAGGTTTGCAATCTGCCATGTTGAATCTCTCCAACATGGTCTTCACATACTTACTCTGGCCTAACCAAAGTTTTGTGTTTCCTTTGTCTCTTCTAATCTCCATCCTTAGAATGTACCCCTAAATTTTTCATTTCAAACTATGCTGACAATAGAGACTTCAAATTAGAAATCAAACCTCTACCATTCCAAATTAGCAAAATATCATCGACATACAACACTATAATGAGAATGAGATCATTATCAAACTTCAAGTAAACACAATGATCTGATTTCAATCTCAAAAATCCAATACTCAACACAAAGGCATCAAACTTTTGGTACCACATCCTAGGAGACTGCTTAAGATCATACAAAGACTTTTTTAACTTGCAAACTAGATTTTCTTTACCTTTTAGAATGTAGTGCTCTAGCTATGACATATAAATCTCCTCCCCCAAGTCACCATGAAGGAATGTTGTCTTCACATCTATCTACTCCACCTCTAAATCATACTCTGTTGCAAGAGATAACAGGAACTGAATAGATGTCAACTTTGCAACCAGAGAGAAAATATCACCATAGTTAATTCCATCCACCTGTGAATACCCCTTCATGACCAACCTTGCCTTATATTTCTCAATGCTACCATCTAAACCAAACTTTTTCTTAAACACCCATTTACATCCAATAGGGTTTCTTCCTTCAAGAAATGCACCAAGTCCTAAGTATTATTCTTTTCCAAAGAAGCTATCTCTTCTTCCATGGCCTCCTTCTAGGAGCCTACATCTTTCATACCCATAGCCTCCCTTATGGTCCTAGGCTCATCAAAATTAGAAATCAAAGAAAAAATACAACTGGAATCATGCAATGAATAAACAACCCTTTCAGGTTGTCACCTTATTCTCATGGACCTCCTCACAATTTGAGGTTGAGGTTCTTCATCTTCTTCTTCTAAACTTTCAAAGCTTCTTGAGCTCTCCTCATCATCAGGTCCAACTAGTGTCTTCGGTTCAACTTTCTCAGGGTAGGGAGGAATCTGAACAACATCATCTTTCTTTTCATCTTTCTCTAGCTGTAGAACAATAGAAGTAGGATTGAGCTCTTTGAAGAACACACTTCTTCTATACAAAAGTCTTTCGACCACTGGATCCCATAGCTTGTACCCTTTCACATCGATACCATAACCGATGAAGATACATTTAACTGCCTTGTTCTCCAACTTGGACATCTTCTCCTAAGGTACATGTACATATGCCTCACAACCAAATACTCAAATGTGTCTTAACAAAGATTTCTTACTAGACCATGCCTCCATAAGGGTCTTGTTAACAAACATCAATGTAGGAGACCTATTAACTAGGTAACAAGTGGTAGCAATAGCTTTAGCTCAAAACTTTTGTTCTAGGCTAGCTCCACTTAACATGCTTCTAGCACTCTCCATCAATGTTCTATTCATTCTTTCTACAACTCCATTTTGATGAGGAGTATATGGAGTTGTCTTATGCCTCTCAATACCTTGTTCTTTACAAAACTTGTCGAAATCTGCTGAGCAAAACTCACCACCATTATTAGTTCTCAAACATTTAATCTTTCTATCTTTTTGATTCTCTACCAGAGCCTTAAACTTTTTGAATCTTGCGAAGACTTCAAATTTACTCCTAAGGCAATACACCCATGTCCTTCTACTGTAGTCATCAATAAATAAAAAAAATATACATATTTTGAAATCGAAGGAACATTAACAGGACCAAAAACATCAGAGTGAACAAGGTCCAACACCTCAAAAGATTTATGAGAACTATGGTAAAACTGAACACGATTTTGTTTTCCATATATGCAGTGTTCACAGAAATTAAACTCAAGGTTACAGTCATTCATACCCTCAATAAAGTTTTTATTTTTCAAGTTACTCAAACCCTTTTCACCAATATGGCCAAGACTTTGGTGCCACAACATTGTTTTCTCAGTAGAAAGTTTCATCTCCATAGAATGAGCACCCATGGGTACCTAGAAAGCATGACCATCGGAAGTAGATGCTACAGTCTTCTTGGCTGCTGGTTTTGATAGTGAGGATGAAGAATTTGAATCTCTCTTCTTTGAAGTAGAGGCATTATTTCATTGAACCGTGCATGCATCAAGCTGAAACAAAGTGCCAATCCAAACACCCTTAGCCAACACCATAGCTCCTCTCATCATCTTGCATCCTCCATTCGAGAAAACAACCTACACACCCACATCATTCAGTTTGATTACAGATAACAGGTGTTGTGCCAACCTAGGGATATGTAGTGCACCGTTGATCCCCTTCACTCGACCATCAGGGAATCTGATCAGGACTCTTCCACGGAAAACTATTTCTAGGTGAGAGTCATCACCCAGGTACACCTTCCCACCATTGTACTTTTCATACTTCGAGAACTAGTTTCTATGGGATGTCATATGAAACGATGCACCAGAATCAATTAACAAAATATCCTCAGATGCATGTGTTGCCAAGGTAGCGAGAAACACTTCTCCATCTTCTTGAGATGACTCGTTAGAGTCAGAATCATGGTTTTTCTTCTTCTTCTTCTCCTCCTCCTCCTTGCACTCCTTGTGGAAATGACTAGGTTTTCCATAGTTCTAACATAAAACCTTGGACTTTCCAGGAGACTTTGATCTCCCATGGGATTTGGATCTTCCTTTCTTTTCTTTCTTCTTGTCCTTCTTCTTTTCTTTCTCCTTGGACTTACCATGAACCACAAGATCTTCTTTAGCCATTTCAGAAGACTTTCTCCACAACTCTTCAGAAAGTAATGATGCAACCACCTCATCCATATTAAACTTGGTGGTAGTACTCCCAATGGCACTCATGAGGTGGTCCCATGAATATGGTAAAGAGCACAACAATGTCATGCAATGATCCTCCTCCTCCATCTTCATACCAACAGAGATCAACTAAGCAACAATCATGCTAAATGCATTAAGATGATCCATAATAGATCCTCCATATTCCATCCTCAGAGTGAACAATTTCTTTCTCAAGAATAACTTGTTTACCAAGGATTTAGCCTGATAAACATCACCAAGTTTCTTCCACAAGTCCTTTATAGTTTTCTCCTCGTGGATGTTCAGGAGCATAAAATTAGCCAAACAGAGCCTTATGAGACCCTTGGCCTTCTGATCCATCTAATCCCAATCTTCTTGTTTCATGTGCTGGGGTTTGGTTTTGGATATCACAATCCATAAGTCTCTATCCACCAACATATCCTCCATATTGAGTTTTCACAACACAAAGTTGGCTTGATTGAATTTTTTAATCTCAAATCTCCCAGATGTGCTTGCCATCTTCTCACTACAACAAGATCACAAAATACTCTGCAAGACTCCTACTCAATTGAAGATTAGTACAAAAAACCCTCTACCTAGCAGCTAGGACCAAAACTAGCCAAGCTCTAATACCAACTGAAAGAAAGCCTACACCAATCTAATGAGGGATAGTAGTGCAAACTTTTCCTAGATCTTTACAGTTATAGTGAAGATACACAATAACAGAGAGATTAACACACATTCACAAGCAAGTATAAATGCAATGACACAAGATATAAGTGGGGAAAAGCCTTTCAGATGAAAAACCCCACTCCAATACCTGCACAATGTATTATCAAACTTGAAGGAGATTACAACACACTTGTAATACAATTTCTTCTAGGAGTTGTCACAATGTCAAATTCGGAGTAATTTCGGTAGCATAACAATACCTACAAATGAACCCTACAACTCCAACTCCAAGCACCTGTATATAAAGAGAAGTACTGTACACACCCAAAATTGACCTTATTATCATTAGTATCAAAATATCGCATTATCTATCATCTGCATTTGCCTAACACGTTTGAGTAATTTCTCTATTTTCTCTAAATCACCTATTTCTTCTATTAATTAAATAAATTCATATTTATTTAATTAATTCATTATCTACTTTCTTCTATTTTCTCTAATGTATAATTAAATAATCTTTAATTATTTAATTATCTTTCTATTCTATCTATTTTAATTAAATAAATTCTATTTATTTAATTAAAATTCCATTTTAATCCTATTTCTATCCCACTTTCCAATTAATTAAATACATTTTATTTATTTAATTAATTTCCACATCATATCCCAATCCTATCCTAATCATCATTCCAATTAATTAAATAAATTTTGTTTATTTAATTAATTTCCCTTATCTATTTTATCATTTATCTTCATCTTTCATCATATGCCGACATGTGTGCATCTTTTATTTGAAACACGTGTGGTAGTACTTTTTATGTACACTATCACACTTAAATTTATTAAATAAGGGTTTTTGTGTACACAATCACACATGTGCCTTATTCTTTTCTTTCCACTTGTCATCTACACATTCACCTATGATTATCAAATCATCTCAACCATTCACATAGCCACCAAATCTCTACCATTGATTGATTTTGGTTGAGTGTTATATATACACCCACTCATTCTTATTTTTCATATATCTCATCATACAATGTCCATATTATCATCCTGAGCATATTGAGCATTTGAACTTCCATTACATCCATTGAACATATTATCACTATAATCCATCCATCATGGCTGCTTTGATCTTCATGATTGTTCATTGTTGAAAAGTAATCCACATCACAAACAAGGAATCATACAATCTAGGTGATCTTGTTCTTGAATTGCATGCATTTGATTTCACTTTGATTTGATTCTTTGATGGTGGTAGGATTAGGTTTTGATTTACATGCTTGATCTTATTAACCTAATTTTTACCTATCCACATTTTTGCACACCCGGTGGGACCCACGTCCTTGATTAACTTTGCATTTTGAAGTTGTTTTTGTGAAGTTCAATTTTTTCAGAGCGCTTACGGCAATTTGCAGTCACTTCTGAGTGAAAATTAGTCACTTTTGGCATTTCGACGTCGCTTTTGAGTGAAAACTAGTCACTTTTAGAATTTTGGCATCACTTTTGAGTGAATAGTGATCACTTACGGTTGACAGTGGATCACCTTTGATCAAAAACCACTCGCATCTGGCTGTTTCAGTCGCTTTCGACAATCTAGGTTTTCTGTTAAGATTTGATTTTTTGCAGGTTACTGTGCTGGATTTTTACTGATCAGTCAAGGCTTATAATCTATGTTTTGCATGTCCCTAATCATCATATCATCATCAATCAATCACTTTGATTAGGGTTTTTGATTTTATTTGAGCTAACATCCTTTGATTTTGCAAGATCTCATTAATTTATCACTCTAGGGTTTTCAATTGATCAATCTGTGGTTGCAGGGTGTTCATCTGATCATATTTCATCCACTGGATTTCAGATCTAGGGTTTGTAATCTTTGATAATCATTTATTTCATGATCCTAACCCTAGTTTTGCAAAAATAGGGATTTTTCACGCATCTAGCAGCTTCGCATCGCTTCTGAGCAATAACCGATCGCATCTGGTATTTCTGCATCACTTTTGACTGACAGCTGGTCACTTATGGCAGAATTCGTATCGCTTATGATCAACAATTGATTACCTCTGGTAACTATGTGTCACTTCCAGTTCTATCATTTACAGTTTGATTTTTCTTGGCTACTAATCATCTATTTGTGCAACATCTTATTGTTTGTCTAAGAAAAGGAGGTTGTGAAACTACTAACATATCTCTTGCAGCTTTGATTGATCAAAGACATATCATTTTTATCACTAATCTAGGAACATTTAGACTTGGTTCTTAAAAGGAACCATTGTTTCCTCCGTGCTTGTTTTATCTTTTTTGCTTGCTTGTTGTGTATGTGTGTAACCCAAATTTAATAACAAAAGTATCCTCTCCCCTTGCCTATCAAATGGATCTTGGGTGCATGAGAACTTGTTATTATCTTTAGAGGGCCTGCCTTCCCAGTGTGGGAAGGGGTATGACCCAAGCGGTAACAAGCTAAAGCCAAGCTCTTCCAAGCTGCTATATAAGTAAAGTGTTTGTGTCGAAAGCCACAAACAACGGGTGCTATTGTGTTACATCGACGAATGTTTCCCCCAAAACCCCATTGAGCATAACCTTTTTGGGCTGGGAAGCCTCCATTAATGAAGCGAATTGCCACATGTGTAGCCACCCAAATGGATGCCCATATTAGCAACCTTTGTGTAGTGGCCAAAATCCCTCTATTTGTTGAAACAGAAGGTCGAGCCTTTAAAGCCACCCTGATTCTCTTGGTTCTTAGTAGAGATAGCAGAGACAATCCTAAGCTTTATGAGCCTTGGGAAACTCAGAACTTGGTATGCGTGAGAAGTGAGTGCCGTGGAGGGGAACCAGTGCTACCAAGATCTTGAAGCTATCCGCTTTGAACAAGCATAGCAAGGGGATTCAACAAATACAGTCCTTGCCAGCCTAGGATTGTACATGTTTGTGAATGCTATGAGTGTGAGTGACTGAAATCATGTTTTCTTGTCAAAATTTACCAAAAACACACCAATTTTTAGACCTAAATCATTTTTGAACAAAAACTGCTAGCTTTTGGTAATTTAGCTCGCTTTTGAACAAAAACTGCTTGCTTTTGAACAAAAACTACTCGCTTTTGGTAATTTAGCTCGCTTTTGAACAAAAACTACTCGCTTTTGGTAATTTAGCTCACTTTTGAACAAAAACTGCTAGCTTTTGGTAATTTAGCTCGCTTTTGAACAAAAACTACCCACTTTTGGTAAATCCTGTTACTTCTGGTTTCCTATTATAGTCTGCCATCCATAACACTATCCAGATCACTTTTGAGCTATCTTGCCTCACTTTTGAGCTATCTTGCCTCGCTTCTAAGTTATTTTGCCTTGCATTTGAGCTATCACAAATCACCTCTAGTCATTTTCAATCTACCCATGTTATTTCTATCTTTTCTTCAATCTGAGAATCAAACATGGGTATCTGTCATCTATTTATCAGCCTGCTTAACTATTCTTCAGCAATCTTAATTATCCAATCTCATCATCCCAAAATCATCATCTAAACTCTAGAGCTTTGGTTTTCATCTCTAGGGTTTTCAAGTTCTATTTCACCCTATCAATCTGATCAATCTCTTCTAAGCAATCACATTCCAATCATTTACAACCTTTAGCAAACATTCTACCAAAAACTACATCATGTCAACCTTAGAGGACCTCCAAAATCTCCTTTATATGTTTTGCCACATGCATGCAAGCCAATCACCTTTAGAGAAATGAACCTTTCAAAGCATTTAAGATATGATTCAAATGTTTCGAACAAGCCAATCCTCATGCATACAATACCTCTTGGCAGAAATCCAACACCTCTTGGCCACTTGCAAAGTCCAACAAGCATCTTCTCAATCCTATCTGGTACCTATCCCATCCCATCTATTCACTCATCAAGTCAATTCTATACCAACTTATTCCGTTTCCTCTAATGTTAGCCCTTATCCATGTCAATCTCCATCTCAACAACAATTAACCTATGACATCCCTTCATCAACACATCATCAACCCTTTCAATCACAACAAATCATATCACAAGAAGCCCAAACTTCTTGTGTTTTACCTCAACCTCATGTATCACCTTCACCTTCATGTCATCCATAACAAGTTCATCAAGACCATTTCCAAGGCCAAAAAGTGTTTTCACAAGAGGTGCATACAAATCCAAACAATCTCTTGTATATAAATCAAGCAAGTCCAAGTCTACCTTGGCAACAAGATCAAATTCCCTCAACTTCATATCAACCCCAAGATCTTTTGTCTACATATCCTACCATTTCACCCAACTACCAAGATTATCAATGGCCTCCATAATAAGAGCATGCAAGCGTAATGGAATAAGACTTAATTACTTTTGACAAGGGAGATACCAATCTAGCCAATGCATCCTATGAGTGGCCTCTAGCATCCAATCAAATGCCAATCCATGAGCCTATCCCAACACCACCATGTGATCTTACCCCTAGTCCATTGATCTGCCAACCTTCTAATATATCCAATCCCACCATCCTACCATCCAATCCAAGTCCTAGCCCATCAAATCCCATTATCCTTCCATCCAATCAAAGTCCTAACCCTAAGCCCACACCCCCATCCACTATTATTGTCCATCCATTATATTGCCCATCTACCCATATACTTGCAAAGGATGTGATCCAATGGCAACTAGTTAGGAATCAACTATGCCAAGCACCCTTTCATGAGCCTATTAAAGAACCTTCAAACACTTTTCTTATTCCTCCAACCCCACCATGTGGTCCACAAACCATCAAGCCTATTCACGAGTCTCCAACTATAATCCCAAGTCAAGAGCCATCAAGAGCATGTCAAGCCCATCCAAGAGTCTCCCACTTCCACTTCCATTCAAGCAACCCAAGAGGTATGTCAAGAACATAATCCAACGCAAGTGGAAACATCAAGCTCTCATTTAAATAAAGATCAAAGCATCTCCATTCAACCTATCCATAACATTTATCTTTTCCATGATCAAGATGATATCCATGATGAAGAAGCTATCCATGAGCAACTTGATCATATACCTATCCATGAGCAAGAAATCCAAATCCAACCCATCCATAACATATACCTTTTCATGATTAAGATGATAGTCATAATGATGAATCTATCCATGAGCCACTTGATCCTATCCATCTCCCAACAACCATTCATGCACAAGCTATCCAAATTCAACCTATCCATAACATTTACCTTCTTTATGATCAAGATGATACCTATAAAGAAGCTATCCATGAGCACCTTGATCCTATAACTACTCCTATCCATGAACAAGATATCCAAATTGCTCCTATCCATCCTCCACCTAGCCCAATCCATGATGAGAAAACATTCGCTGGTTATGATGAGACATATACTCCCCAAGGCAATATAGAAGATCAAACAAATAACTTGGACCTTAGTGAACACAATGTTAATCAAGATCCTAATGATCCTCCTTCAGTATCCATTATTGGCCCCACTTTGAGTCCACCATTAGGTCCTATTGGTCTTACTGCCCTCATCCATGAATGTTCTTCCCTAGGGGAACAACAACTATTATCTACTTCACCATCTCCATCCAATAATGAACTCAAGTCTAGTTCCCAAAACACCCCTAGTCCCATTGTCAATCATGCTTCAACAAGCTAAAGATGTTGGTAATTCCTCCATCCCTCATAAGTCTACTTCTTGTCATAAATCCTATCACACCCCCAAAGCATATGTTTCCTCTTTACCTCCATTATCCTACAATCCCCAAAAGCATGTGACCATACACCTTCTGCCATCTACCTTGCCACCATTACTGCCAACTCCTAACATCCCTCCATCCACCTTGTAGCCACTACTCCCAACACCCAATTATCCCCTTATCCATAAATCCCCTCACATTCCTAATCATGACCCACAAATGCACATATTGTCTAAACATAAAGCTTCCACCCATTCCACCCATCCCATGGGATTCAAAAGTAAAAAATTGGATGCCTTAGGGTACAAATGCAAAGAGTCAAAGCAAAATCTATCCAAAAAGCTATCCAAGGCCATACCTCAAAAAGAAAAGGCCAAAAATAAAATGGTTTGGGTCCCTAAGCAAAAAATAATCAAGTCAAACAAGGAATCCACCTCTCAAATCCCAATCATCCCCTTCCATCCAAAAATTCCATTCCATTCCAAAATATCAAATTCCTCCATCCCACATGAAAAATAAAAATCATACAAATACTAAGTCTATGTGGGTACCTAAATCACTCAACCACCCATCTCCTAAGAAAACATCACCATTTCTTCCTACACTACCTTCCCATCAAAAGCTTCAATGTTTATCACGGTGTGTGCAATCGTTGGTCATGGTTCCCTTCCATTCAACATTTCCACATACCTCCATCACCCCATCATTCAACTATTATCCTACATATCGCCCTCATCATCCTATCCCTATGGTCCATGCTTTTGCATAAACCTTTCATTCATCCTTTTGCATAAGTCCTACATAATCCACATCATAATACACTATCTTCCTTTCATAATCCATTTCATAATCCACCATCTACCTTATCCATCACTCTTCCATGCAATCCCTTTATCAACATCGATGAGCATATTTGACATGGTCCATGTGATGACATCAACCATCCAACGACACTATCACCTTTCATAGCACTAGACACTTGAGTCCCTCCTATCTATTACCATGGTGAAAACCTGGTAAATAGGCGCCATGTGTAATTGTCATGCTATCCATCAAAAAATTAAAAAAAAAAGAAAAAAAAAAGTAAAGAGAAATCCCTTCGTCTAATGGTGAAAACCTAGTAAATAGGTGCCTTGGATAAATACCATGATGAAAACCTAACAAACAGGTGTCATGTGTAGGTTGATCTTCTATGTCACTTACACTTGGGGGCACCTTGTCTCATCCAAACTATTTATCCCATTATATCATTCTCCATCATATCCTATCATATCCTACCATCCTTAGCCATTATGCCACACTATCATCTCCTATCTTGCTATATCACATCCTACCATCCTTATACATTATAGCCATGTACCTATCATATCGAGTCTATCCATCCTCCCTTCCTAATTTTGATCTTGATAAAGATATGGGGGCAAAATGTTGAAATATGCTTTGGATATCTCTTGTTATACCTCACCCTTTCCAAACAATCCTATCATTATCCACCTATCATAAACCTTGTCATGTAAAAAACTAATCCATCATGTCATCCTATTGTCATAAGCTTTATCATGCAAAATCCTAAGTCTACCACCAAGAATGGGGGCATGTTATTCTCATGTGACATAGTTTTGAGATCACATCCTAGCTCCATTATGAATCATATAGCCATCCACTATAGCCTATCCTGGTGTCTATCCATTTATCATGAGCTTTTCGTTCCATGGCCCATCCTTTTATCCATCCATCCTACCTTGATCCTTGCACCTAGACTTGGTTCTCCCTTGTCATTGGTATCTAGCATAAAGGTTATCCAAATTGTAAATCCATTGACATCCAAAAAAATAACAAAAAAATCAAAACATTCAAAAATACAAAAATACAAAAAAAAATCGACTATCCAACAAACAACCAAGCATAAAATCAATCAAAACACATCAATCTAATCATCAAATCAAATCTAATCAATCACATCACTTCTTCTAATCAAATCAATCCCTCAAGTCCAATCAAATCTAACCAATCCATCAAAATCAAATCAAATCAATCCAACCATCAAATTGATCAAATCATCAAATCATTCCAAGCAATAATCCAAATACAAATCATCCTTAATCTATACCAATCAAGTTAATCAATTTTGTCAAATTATCCAATCGCAATCAATGGTCTTGACCCTAATCTTGTCGTAAACCAAGCCAAATCAATCAAATCATCATCATCAAACATCCTTGTGTTGATCTAGGGATATATTGTTCCCCACCATGACAACACTATCAAACACTATTAATCAATCATCAATCAATCAATCAATCATTGGTTTACAGCTTGACAAGGACAATACCTTGTTTGTTTTTGAATCATTTGTACACACTTACCTTCTTTCTTGTGTATGTTATCATTTTATCTTGTGTTTGAATCACATCTCTCTCATCTCATCAAACATCTCACACATCATCAATAACACCATCCAACACCATTCAATCAATCTCATCAATCTGATTAGTTCAATAATAAACCAATTACTAACCACCAACACAATGAACAAGAACTACATCTCATCTCTATCGTTCAAAGCCTTGATCCTATGGATACAAGGTATGTAGGTAATCTAAGATGTGAAGAAAGCACTCTGATTCAGGCATAGGCGATAGACCCTTCTCATCATCCATCTTTCATATTTCTTCTAATCATCTTCCAATCATCCATCTCACTTTCTTCTATCTTTAATCACTTATATCATCAATAAGCCTAGAACTACATATTCATCATGCCTCATCACCATCGTAATGTGCTTTGATCCCATGGATACAGGGTATGTAGGCAGTCTGGAATATGAAGGAAGTGTCCAGTATGCAAGCACAGACGATCCACCCCACCTTCATCTTCTTTCATTTTCCATCTTCTTCTCTTTAACTAGCTCAAGCACTCAACAACTTAGGGATAAGCTGAAAGATATTTGCCTGCATGTCTTAAGCCAACATTTGCTATAGCATTTTATCAACATTTTTAGCCTTCAATAGGATATATGTTTCCTCTCAATAAGGCACCATCTTAATCCATCCAAGAGAACTTAAATTTGGCTAGAGAACATGATGATAGTATCTTTTATTTTATCTTTTGATTTATCTTTTGTCCCTTTCCTATACCTAATCAAGACTGCCTTGATCTATCATATCTTGGTATGTTGCAATGAAGTATGGAATGGGGCATGGTCATATTGCTTTCGTATGTTGTGTCTATGGGATGATCTTATTCTCTTCCTATGTGTATTGGTATCTTGTACGTGTTGGGATTAACATCTTGCATATCAATATCTTTTGCATCTAAGAATCGAAACAGTCTCTTATGCATTGAGACTATTCTATACTAAGACTAGTTCCATACATATAACCAGCAAGGTGTCATTATGTGTAGCGGAGATAAGCTCAAACCTTTTCTTGAAGCGTCAAAGTCCATCCCAGAACACTAGCTGCTATTCATATCTTGTGTATGTTGGTTCAACATTTTGATCTCATACGTCTAGACAAGATTGTAGTATGCTAGTTATGCTTTGGATACCTCAACACCTTGGTCCTCTATACCCTGGTACATAATATCCATATGCCATATCAAACATAAGGATTGCATTTCTCTACTTTTTGAGCAATTATGTCAAAGCTGTCATATTGTTTATCCATTCCATCATAATCCTATATAATCCTCAACCAAGATCAATCATCTCTTCATCTTCATTCTTCATTCCTCTTTCTTCATTTCCCTCATCTTCATCCTACAAAACAAGTATGTTAGAGCCAAACCCTAATTCTTCTATACCAAAGTCTATTTTCTTCTAAACCATCCCAATGTCTCCCATCCAACCCTTGTTTTCTTTGTGTCAACCTTGTTTCTTGCCTTTCATTTTATTGCGAGCCAACCCAACCCTTCCTGGTTATCCTGGCTTACCTCTCGAGGGGGCATCACCTGCCAGTTACACTGGGGCATAACCTTTCTTGTCAAGTGAATCATTGTATCTTCTTTTACACAACGTTCTAACGAACATTGTATCAAAGAGGGGCAAAATGTAGACACCCAAAATTGACCTAATTATCATTAGTATCAAAATATTGCATTATCTATCATCCTCATTTGCCTAACACATTTGAGTAATTTCTCTATTTTCTCAAAATCACCTCTTTCTTCTATTAATTAAATAAATTCATATTTATTTAATTAATTCATTATCTATTTTCTTCTATTTTCTCTAATCTATAATTAAATAATCTTTAATTATTTAATTATCTTTCTATTCTATCTATTTTAATCCTATTTCTATCCCACTTTCCAATTAATTAAATAAATTTTATTTATTTAATTAATTTCCACATCATATCCCAATCATATCCTAATCATATTTCCAATTAATTAAATAAATTTTATTTATTTAATTAATTTCCCTTATCTATTTTATCATTTATCTTCATCTTTTATCATATGCCAACATGTGTGCATCTTTTGTTTGAAACATGTGTGGTAGTACTTTTTATGTACACTATCACACTTAAATTTATTAAATAAGGGTTTTTGTGTACACAATCACACATGTGCCTTATTCTTTTCTTTCCACTTGTCATCTACACATTCACCTATGATTATCAATTCATCTCAACCGTTCACATAGCCACCAAATCTCTACCGTTGATTGATTTTGGTTGAGTGTTATATATACACCCACTCATTCTTATTTTTCATATATCTCATCATATAGCGTCCATATTATCATCCTGAGCATATTGAGAATTTGAACTTCCATTACATCCATTGAGCATATTATCACTATCATCCATCCATCATGGAAGCTTTGATTTTCATGATTGTTCATTGTTGAGAAGCAATCCACATCACAAACAAGGAATCATACAATCTAGGTGATCTTGTTCTTGAATTGCATGCATTTGATTTCACTTGGATTCGATTCTTTGATGGTGGTAGGATTAGGCTTTGATTTACATGCTTGATCTTATTAATCTAATTTTTACCTATCCACAAGTACTATGAATGGAGGTAGCTTCTAGAGCAAGTCACACAAGGAACTCATCCAAATCCATGTGGCCTAATTTCCAAGGCCATAAAACATGCATATGACACTTGTAAGAGATTCTCTTTCATCCCTTACAACGCCTCAACTTAGGCACCCCAAATTTGCCCAATCAAGGTATGACAGATGCTCTTACAATGTCATAAAATCCATCATATATGACAACACTTATAGCTGTAAGAGAATCTATTATAACTGACTATTAATAGCGGATTCCCTTATAGCCTGTCATAGCCAAACTTGGGCACCTACTTCCTCCATGCAAGATACTTTCTGACACTTGTTCAACCCATCATAGAATCTGGTCCTTACACATCATATGTTTGTCATAGGAATCTGTCATGCATCATATAATCTGTCATAAGGACTTACACACCTTACAACAAGCCCACACATGTCAAAAATGTCCTATCCCAAGGTGGCATGCCTACATCCTCATGTGAGGACAAAAACGATTCCTTGTCACCTTCCATGTCACCTCCTAGTAATTGACAAGTCACCATGTCAAATTTACTAGATGATGAAGCATGGTAAACAAGACAATTACTGTATAGTAAAACATATTTACCATAGTGAAAAGTCAATGCTAGGAAATTACACATGTTGAGACAACTTAATTCCCAACATAAACATCTAAAGCTAGCATAGTAGTGGGAGACTATGGCATAGTTATCCCAACTATGGCATGCTTTGATATTAGAATTTTTTTCTATCTAGAAAAATATAAGTTCTATTTATTTTTCTAATTTTTTTATGGATACTAACTTTGTTGTTGACTCCAAATTATTGGTGACCCATAATGTGCTCATGCATATACAAGTTCAAGCCATCATAGTGGCACTAGAGGTCCAACACTTACATGCCCTTCTTGATCACTAGGGGAATACATCTTGTACCATCGATAAAGTTCTTGCTTCTTTTCCTTTCCATGATAGATCCCCCATCAAGACTACAAGTTTAGCGATTTGTAGTTTTCCTAGCACCACCCACATAGTTGTTAGAGTGTTACCACTCCTTTGCCTCTTCCATCATTTAGGCAACATTCTAGCTAGGCCCCACCACCACTTCCACCTTTAGGCTCTTAGGGTAGGTGATCTCCCTTGCATCACTCTTCCAAGTCATCTTAATGGTGTGGATGGACCTCTCTTAATCAAGAGAAATTTCCATGTTTGGTTCTTCATATATGTCTATTCAGGACTTGTAAATTAGTTGTAGGAGATCTTCAAGATAGTGACAATGTTACTCTTATTGGTTGGGAACTCCTAGATGAAGGTAGAGACTTTCTAGGTGGTAGGTGGGATAACCTTGATGGCCAAGATCTCCTACATAACACTAGAGTTTCCCTTTTGCCATAATTGTTATGGTTTCTTTTTACTTATGTTAAACTAGCAACTTGATAAATGTTTCCCTTGTGAGGTTGTGTTTTCATGGTGTTGTGGCTCTCATTTTTTGGGGGCCAACTACTTATTTTATTCTTGATTTTGTCAATTTAATTTTGGGGTGTGATCCCATGTCATCCATTTTCTTAAGGTTGGTTGTATAGTTTAGCATAGTTTTAATATAAAATCTTTTCATTAAAAGATAATATAAGCTTTGATTTTATATGCTTTAATTTTAAAATAGACAATGTTCTTACATAAGAATGTATTTTAGTGTTTAAATTATCCATTAAATTAAAATACTCTCATATTATTTGTAATGACATTTTATAATTAACTCAAATTTGAGGTGTCTATATTTAGAATGAATCTACTCCAACATAACTATACATTTATTTAGCAAAGACAAATATTTAATATCTAAATTATCTAAAAACTATTGGAGAAACTATTTTGACCAATAAATTATAAAATTTGGAGTTCATTTAATATTTAGAAACCTATATGGAAGATTTTGAAAGCACAATTAAACGGTTGTGGTTGTAAGTTTCCTATTTTATAAAATTATTTTTTAATTGTAATATTTGATAAATCTTATAATGTTATTTTTGAATTATACTCTTTCAATTAGTTGTGAAGTTTCAGTGTAAATAAATACCTATATTTTTGCAAAGTTAAAGATGCAAAATTTTAAACTAAAATTAGATAAAAAAGAAATTATTAACAATATAATTGGCTAGTATCTTTCACCTCTTATTCTAACCTTCATTCCTCCAACCTATGACCTATAAATTTTTGAAATAATAAAATTATCTTTACATTAAATGCTTTTTTGTATTGAAAAATATTGATTTACAAAGAATGTGTAGTCAAAAGAGTCCTAAGGACATCCAGAACAACAACATAACAAGATGAATATGAGTAGCAAGCTATATACAACATATACATCTGAACCAAACTATACATGGGACAAACCATTAGAATATAACATAGCACAATTACAAAACCATAAAGGTATGCCTTGAGGACACTTGATGGATGACCAATTGAAGAACTCCTGAAAAACCAAGAAAAACATTTACATTCGTATGCCACCTCTTAAGAAAGAGGCCAGAATTTCCCAAAAACCATGGCCCCCCAAGAGTGTATGAGTACAATGTTCATGGAGGCAGAAAACAATTAGGAAGAACCCCTTCACTAGCACTAAGATGTCCTCTAAAAGTCCATGAGGGCTCCACTTTCTTTTGACCCAATTTCTAAAAGAGTCCACATTGGGTTTGGACCCTAGAAATTTTCCAACTAGAGCATTCTTTAGCTTGAACATAGCTTTGTCCACAAGGGCATTTGGTATATTAAGCAGCCCACCATAGCCTTGAACCAATAGGACCAAGGGTACAAAAGAAGGAGAGGGGGAGCCATGAATTGCTATGCCCTTCGAGTTGCTGCTACCACTCGTTCACCAAAAGCAAAGTGGGAGAGAGTTTCCCCTCGTCCAAACCCAATAGTGCAAGAACTAGCTAATTCTTTGGCATTTAAACCCCTCAAACACTTTCTAGAAACATCTAAAGCCAGAGTAGTAGTGGGAGGCTATGGCATATTGATCCCAACTATGGCATACTTTGATATTAGAATTTTTTTCTATTTAGAAAAATATAAGTTCTATTTATTTTTCTAATTTTGTTATGGATACTAACTTTGTTGTTGACTCCAAATTATTGGTGATCCATAATGTGCTCATGCATACACAAGTAAAAGCCATCAAAGTGGCACTAGAGGTCCAACACCTACACACCCTTCTTGATCATTAGGGGAATACATCTTGTACCATAGACAAAGTTCTTGCTTCTTTGCCTTTCCATGATAGATCCCCCATCAAGTCTACAAGTTTAGCCATTTGTAGTTTTCCTAGTACCACCCACATAGTTGTTAGAGAGCTACCACTCCTTTGCCCCTTCCATCAATTAGGCAACACTCTGGCTAGGCCCCACCACCACCTCCACCTTTTGGAACTTAAGGTGGGTTATCTCCCTTGCATCACTCTTCCAGATCATCTTAATGGTGTGGATGGCCCTGTCCTAATCAAGAAAAATTTCCATGGTTGGTTCTCCATATATCTCTATTGAGGACTGTGTAAATTAGTTGTAGGGGATCTTCACAATAGTGACAATGTTGCTCTTATTGGTTGGGAAATCCTAGATGAAGGTAGAGATTTTCTAGGTGGTAGGTCGGATAACCTAGATGACCAAGATCTCTTGCATAACATTAGACTTGCCCTTTTGGCATAATTGTTATGGTTTCTTTTTACTTATGTTAAACTAGCAACTTGATAAATATTTCCCTTGCGAGGTTGTGTTTTCATGGTGTTGTGGCTCTCATTTTTGGAGGGCCAACTACTTATTTTATGCTTGATTTTGTCAATTTGATCCCATGTCACCCATTTTCTTAAGGTTGGTTGTATAGTTTAGCGTAGTTTTAATATATAGTCTTTTCATTAAAAGATAATATAAGCTTTGATTTTATATGCTTTAATTTTAAAATAAACAATGTTCTTACATAAGAATGTATTTGTGTTTAAATTGTCCATTAAATTAAAATGCTCTCATATTATTTGTAATGACATTTTATAATTAACTCAAATTTGAGGTGTCTATAATTAGAATGAATCTACTCCAACATAACTATAATTTATTTAGCAAAGACAAATATTTAATATCTAAATTATCTAAAAAATTTTGGAGAAACTATTTTGACCAATAAATTATAAGATTTGGAGTTCATTTAATATCTATAAACATATATGGAAGATTTGGAAAGCACAAATAAATGTGAAGTGTACATATTATAAACAACTAAATGGTTATGGTTGTAAGTTTCCTTTTTTGTAAACTTATTTTTTAATTGTAATATTTGATAAGTCTTATAATGTTATTTTTTAATTGTACTATTGGGTGCACAAATTTTGCCATTACCTTGCAAAGAGATTTGAAGGGCAGACAAAGGAAGCAGTCCAGAGGGAATGTGCTAATCTTAAGGTAAAAGTGTGGAGGAATAAATGGAAATCCTTAAGGCCACTTCCCTCTCAAGAATAACTTTTTTGAAATTGCTTCAACCCCAAATTGTGTCAACCTCATGGAAGAAATGTCATGAATGGAAAGCAAATAGCTAACCAGCAAAATCAAAGATCTCAGCTAATATGCATAAACAATAAAAGGGCTTTCCATAAAGTTGGTAGGAAACTATCAGACAAGGAAAAAGAATGGCATCGTCTTTTTGGAAGAGAAAGGATCTTTTCATCCAGAAAGTAGACCAACACTAGACCCATGAACACCTTCCCAAAGAGTTCCTCAGAAGAGCTCCTATAGATATCAGAGGAAACTTTCAAACCAAGGTGAGAATGTCTTCAATAAACAAACATAATTGGTAATATTTCCAAAAAAATTTTATCTATGCTTGACTTTCAGGACTGTGAGTCTGTAAATTAGCCTCCCACTATAGAGTTAGTTGAGCTAGGAGGGGGATTCCTTGCTACCTCCTTCATAGGCAAGGAGGACTGTAAAGATGTTTTAAAACATAGCAACTAGTCTTTTCAAGGGAGCGAAGTTCTTTCTTTTCCTTGGAAACCAAATTTCAACCCAGAGAAAGAAGATTTAGGTGACTTCCCCTACTAGTTACAGATATCAAAGCTCCCCTTGGAATATAAAGACCCTAATATTCTAAGATTAATTAGAAATTCTCTACGGTCATGTCTAAAAGTTGAGATTCCCTAGTCTCATTACTGGCTAGAAATTGTTAGACTTTTCATTATCATGAAATCCAACAAGGACAAGCCCACACAGATTAAATTGGAAACAAAGGATGGTTCTTGGGCTCAAAAAATCTTTTATAAAATCCCTCTAGAGGAGGGTAGGGGGTTTGGAAATATTTCAGGGGAAGTTCTTCCTACCAAAAGAATGGATTCTAGACCAAGGAAAGAAATTGAACGCCTAAAAAGAAAAGAGGCCTAGAGGAAGGCTCCTTAGAATGTCCCGGGTAAAGATAAAAATAATGATCTCCTTTGGGTAAGGAAAGACAAGCAAAGGATAATACAAGGTCAACCTTTTTTTAGGGAGACATGGACAAGGATATATCCAATATTAGAGAGGATCTTCTCTAGTAGAATACGATGGAAGGAAAAACAAATGGAGGAGCTGAAGCATAAATAGAGTGTGTAGCTCCCTAATCACTACATTTACAAGTGATCATACCTAATCTAAGTGAAGCAGAGATTTCTAGAGAACTGGTCATCTTAGGAATGGAACAAGATAATCTAATTCCTGCTCAGGTAGAGAATTTAAATGACTTTTTATGGGAAAAGTCAAAATGTCAAAGAGATGATATAGAACTAATCCCCCTAGAACAGATTGGATGCCAAGAGCTGGAGCACTCGGACCTAGAGACAATCATCAACAAGATCTTATTTAAAGTTAGCAATGATGTATGCACATGATATTGTAGAGGAAGTGCTCCAAGAAAATATAGAAGAAATGGATAGGCTGACCCTTAGTATCTCTCAATTAGATATGGATTTTAGAATGGGGGTGAATTCCACACCCAAATTGACCAGGAAGAAAAGAATATGCAAGAACAATAAAACTAAACTGGAGATTACAACATGTATCCAAACAACCATGGATAGGGCACTAATATCAAACATGAGGAGAGTTACCCACTCTCCTCAAGGCCAATGAGAATCCTCACGTGGAATGTTAGGGACTTAAACACCCCTAACAAAATACATCTCTTCAAGAATTATCTTGATGGGAAAGATGTACATGTAGTGTTATTGCAAGAAACTAAGCTTTCAGAGGAATAGGGTAAGAAGATATTATAGCAATGGTGGAAGTTGAATTCAGTTTATGTTTCACCTAATGGTGCCTTAAAAGGTTTGGCCATCCTTTGGAGGAAACATACTAACAAGATGGAATTCGTTACTAAAAAACACAATTAGATTTTTTGAAAATTTCCAGGATCCTTTGATGGATAGGATCTTTGGATCGTTTGTATCTATGCCCTGTGCAGGACATCCTAGAAGAGAAAATTATGGTCTGATCTAAATCAACCTCTTACAAAACTTAGGAAAGGAAGAATTATCATAGGGGGACTTCAATGTGGTGCTAGAAAAAGATAAGAAATCAGGTGGTATCTCTCATCCCATCAAGTCTAATGAGGATTTCAAGGATTTTATCATAGAAAACAATCTTGTGGACTACCCTACCAAGAATGGAAGCTATATGTGGACCAATAAAAGAAAGGATTTTTGCTAAATCACAAAGAGATTAGATAGATTTCTAATCTCAAGTGAGTACTTGGAATCTCCCAAAGATACAACATCAAACATTCTGCCATGGATTGGCTCAGACCATTTCCCAGTCATCTTATCCATAGGAGAAATGTTGGAAATAAAATAAAAATATTTTAAATTCCAAGATATGTGGTTCAAAGATGCCTCCTTTCTATCTTGGGTCAAGGATTTATGGCAAGCAACCTTGTTTATTCAGGGTTCGAGAATATTTCAGCTGGCTCAAAGGCTGAATCATCTCAAATCCCAAATTATCAAATGGAAAAGGACTCATTTCAAGAACATATTCATAGAAAAAACACTAATTAAAAGAGATTCGAAGGCTCTTACACAACATATCCTTCTACATGGTATGAAGAATGAGTCCACAACATAAAAGACACTAAAACAAAATTTTGATGAAGAGACTTTTTGGCATAAAAAATTGAGGGAAATTTGGCTAAAAGAGGGGGACAAAAATACCAAATTCTTCCATATTTCCACCAAGGTTAGGAGAGATCACAATCATATCAAAATTATAAGGAAACATAATTGAGAGTTCACTTCAGATCCCAAAGAAATACAAGATGAAGCTTTAATTTTCTTCAGAAGACTCCTTATGGTGGATGGTGGATCAGATGGTGTGAAGTGCTCAGCGATGGATATCAACATCCCCAAATTAGTAAATGAGGCACACAATGCTTCATTATTAAAATACTTCACAATGGAAGAAATTAAGTCTGTAGTATTTTCCATACCAAAGGAGAGAGCCCCAAGACCTGATGGTTTCATAGGTTCTTTTTTTCAAGAATGTTGGGATATAGTGGGAAGGGAAGTGTTCCTCACTTTAGAAGAAGGTTGGAAAAACAAGAACATTTTAAAAGAATTCAAGAGAACTATTCTCACATGGTATATAAAATAATCACAAAAGCCATGGCAATGAGGTTGGCTATAATAATTCCAAGCATTATCTTAGAAGAACATGGTGGATTCGTCCCTAGTAGAGACACAGTGGAAGGGTCCATTGTGACACATGAGCTTCTCCATCAAATCCAATCTAACAAAATGTCCTCAATGGTAGTGAAATTAGATATGACCAAAGCTTATGAAAAAGTAGATTGGGGCTTCCTCTTAGATATCCTTAACAAGCTTGGCTTCTCTCGATAGTGGTGTAAGTGGGTGGCAGCCTACATTTTAGGAATGTCATGTACACAGTTCTAGTTAATGGTGTTCAAATGGGGTACTTTGAGGCAACTAGGGGGCTAAAGCATGGAGATCCAATGTCTCCATATCTTTCCATGATTATGGCTGAATATTTCACCTCAGTAATTAAGGAATCCAACACTAAGAGACTATGGAAAGGCCTATAGATCAGAGGTATAGATGACTCATTCATACACACCCTCTTTATAGATGACACCATTTTGTTTGGGGTTGCTACAGTGGATGAAGCTAGAGTCATTAGAGACACCATCAACTTGTATTGTTCAATGTCTGGGAAGGAAGTCAATCCCTCTAAATCAAAGGTCTTTCTCTTCCACACAGATTTGGTGATGCAAAAACGTATCCTCAAAATCCTCAATTTTAGGATTGGCACTTTGCCTACCAGCTACATGGGAGTTCTGATGTTCAAAGGCACTAATAAACTACAACTATGGTCTCAAATTCTTCAAAACTTTTAGAATAAGATTGGCTCGTGGAGAGGGAAATGGATTTTTTTAGCATGAAGATTAACTATGATTAAACTAGTGTTATCAGTAGTTCCTATTTATATGCTTTGAGCTATTAAAGTACCCAAAGGTGTGATAAAGAATGTGGGGAAATCCTTAAGACAATTCTTATGGAAAGGAACAATAGATAAAAGGAAGATACATCTTGTGGCTTGGGAGAAGGTATGTCAACCAAAGAGTAATGACGGGGCATGCATCCTCAACTTAAGACTCCAAAATCAAGCATTGGGAGCCAAACTAGCATGGAACATGTACGCTAAGATTGAGTCAAGATGGGTTAGGCTAATGCAAGTGAAGCACCTAGATAATAGGGAAAAGGCAAGAGTCTTTTCTATTAAAAATCCTGTCAAAGGCTCAAGTATGTGGAACTTCATTACCAATAGCAGATCTAATAGGTCATCATTTGTTGTGGATCATTCATGATGGTAGTAAAGCAGATTTCTGGGATGATTCATGGAATGGATACCCAAAACTCTCTTCTAGAATGGATCTTCATGAGGCTAGGACCTTAAACAAAATTGGGAATCAAAGGTCAAAGACAATAGGGTTCAAGATCAGTGTTCTCCTTAGGGAGAAATCTACTAGAAAAGTTTTTCAAATTGCAAGTTTCGTATGGGTCAAAAGAATACTCTGATAGGGATTCTCACAAATAGAAAAGTCATCTCCTACAAGTCAGATGAGTTAATATGGGCAAGGGATCCTTCTGGAAAGTATTTAGTCAAACAAGGGTGTACATGTGCCTTTCTACATAGTCCAATTCAGATTGGCCTCACAAGATTTGTTGGAATGCCCATACTCTTCCAAAATCCAGTGCATTTGCATGGATTTCAACCCACAATAGAATTCTAACTGGGGACAAATTATAGAAATTTGGTCATGATACGGCTAGGTATAAGATCTTTAGCAAAGAAGTCAAAACCATAAGAAGAATTGGGCCTAGGGGGTGTTTTATTTATCTTTGGCCTCGAATGAGATCACCCCAAGGTGTATTGGAGAGGTGGCTAATCCTCTTATGAACAACGCCAATATGGGTAGTGTTAATCCTATTGTTGAGAGTGACTATATTCCTATTAAGAGAAGTTTAGAGATGATTTGCAAGGAAAAAGTGTTGGTTAGGGATGACTTGGGTGTTGAGTTCCTTGATCTAATGAAACCTTCTGCTGGGTCTCATCTTTTTCCCACATTGTTGGGCCCTAACAAGAAAAGTAGGAACATGTTTCAAGCCAAGAAACATTCTACATTTCTATTGATCCATTCAAAATCAAGATCTACTAAGAATGAATTTAGATTGACTATATTAAAGGATAAGATTGGTGGTATAATTTAGAGTTCCCTGAAATGATTTGGACTCAAATTACATTAAGTAGGTAGAGCTATTATTTTTTTTGGATAGTTAACCCTATTTGTTTCTCCTTTCTCCTATTGGGGGATGCTATTTGTTGGCTAATGCTTTTCAAACTTTATGTTGTTTGTTCCATGTTGAAGTCAAGGTGTTTTACACCCTTGTGCTATTAGTCTTTGTTGTTGTTTCTTTGCAACTAGTGTGGCTTTACTGCCTTTTTTATTCTAACCTTTGTAAAAGGATTTGAGTCCTTCCAAAAACCCACCTTTGTACCTAACAATAAAAAAATAATCTACTTAACTTTCAATACATCTAAACTAGCTCAAATAAATGAAACATCACATAGAATATATTGTCACATCCCAGTTTTAAACTAACATACTTATCATTTCATTTCAAGAAGATGTTGGAATGCACCAAACAACTGAGAGGGGGGGTGAATCAGTTGTCTCAAAAACTCAACCACTTCTGCACTTAAACATTAATCACTTGTTCACAGTTATCATGATTAAACAATGAATGCATGAAATCAGAAGCTTAAACACAGATGCAACATTGAACACAAGAGACACCAAATTTTTACATGGAAAACCCTGAGGTGGGGAAAAACCATGGAGATGATTAGCTCTCAAAATATATTGCAATCTTTGAAAAATGATGTTCAGGCTTGGTCACTCCATGGGCCTAGAACATACTGGCTCACTTCCATGAAGTACAACTAGGTTTAGCAAGCTCACTGCCTCAACCCTATACCTAGAAAGATTACAATAAGGGTTGTTAAACCCTGAGCACTATTAAACCCTATTGGTGGCTCATTGCCAGGCTCATTGCCAAGATCATTATCTTCTTCATATCTGAGATTAATACATTGAAGTATAATAGTTCCTCTGCTCTGCTCTGCCTTTCCACCTCTTTCCTTATCTGCCCATCTTCGCACAAGGACACCTTTTCCACAACTCAATTATAAGTATTTATACACTTCATCAACCTTGGAATGATCATCAAGGTTGACAATCATCAACCATTGGAACAATCTCCAAGGTCAGCATTACAAACATTTACAAAATAGGTCTTGACCTAATACAAAATTATGGTAAGGAATTGTAGTATAGATGTATGCGGATCATGCCACTCCTTAGATGGGATGCAAACATGATCTTCCATGCCACAACATGCTTCCACAATCTTCAAGGGATGTCTGCAATCACTGGAATTAACCAAGTCAGCTAAGACTGGTTACACGTTACGTTATCTGGGAATAATCTTCAAACACGATCTGAATTCCTTAATGCAGAATAATGTAAATGCAGGAACATGATCAAGAGGTATCCACAAGCATGTTGAAATCACCAGGAGCAACTGCACAAACTCAAACCATGTTATCCATGAGATTCTTCACACTAGAGCACATGAACTTCACTGTCTTCAACTATCATAAAAGAAAGATAGCTTGCGGACCAGCAAAACATGAACCATTGCAATTGTAGGCACTTATCATCATCCTAGACTACCCTCTAGAACCGCAGAGCAAAACACTTTAATGTGGAGGAATGCAAAGAAAAATACTTTCTCTCAGACACTAGTGAATAATCAGAAAAAGTAGGTTTTACTCTGGTGAATGTAACTCACTCAAATCTTCATACCAGAGGCTCAAACTTAGGATTTAGCATCTTCAACCATGCTTCCAAATAACTTCCAATCCGCAGAACAAGATCTTCAGTTAGCAAGAAATGCAGAGCAATCTTCTGGACTGTTCTTTAGTATGCAACTCACTGTCTCCACTATGATTCACTATTTACTTTCTGATTCTTCTGGAGAGGCTAATTTTCTCAATATCCTTAACATATAAGGCTTCTAAACAAATAACAAAATAGGATACAGTTGACACCAATGACAAAAAAGATATGTTGACATCAATGACAACACTGATTAGGCACATACTTGCAACAATCTCCCCCTTTGTCATTGATGGCAACATATGATGTGAAAAACTGCAACAACCATCAAGACAAGATTCTCCCCCTATCTCTTTACACATCTGCACTCTTTCCTTCTGAGTTTTTCACATGATTTCTCTCCCCCTTTGACATCAATGGCAAAGGGCACATACTTGCACTATTTTGATCTAATTCAATCTCTCTTCTAAACTCTATGACTACTCCCCCTGAGAAGTAGCCCTAAAAGCATCAATCCGGATCTGAAGAAGGAACTCTAAGTACCACCAAACTGATGCACTCTTATGCATCTTAGTTTAGAGTAGGAGGGGTAATAACCCCTAACTTTTCTCTGAGATACTCAAAAGTATCCTTAGGCAGAGGTTTGGTGAAAATGTCTGCAATCTAGTCTTTTGTAGATACATTTTCCAATTTGACTTCATTATCTATCACTTTTTCCCTCAGAAAGTGATATCTTATGGATATGTGCTTTTTCCTTGAATGCATTACTGGATTCTTTGATATGTTTATGGCATTTGTATTATCACAAAAAATTGCAATTGGATATTCATACACAACTCTAATGTTCTTCAATGTCTGCTTCATCCACAACACTTGAGTACAACTACACGCTGCTACAATATATTCTACTTCTGTAGTGGACAGAGCTATTAAATCTTGGTTCTTGGTTATCCAAGATACTAGCCTTTTTCCCAAAAAGAATGCACCTCCACTTGTACTTTTTTTAGTCATCTACATCTCCAGCCCAATCTATATCAGTGTATGCACTAAGAGTAAAATTATTGTCCTTTGGATACCACAAACCATAATCCATTGTGCCTTTCAAATATCTCATAATTCTCTTGACTGCCTTTCAAATGGTAGTGAAATTAGATATGACCAAAGGTTATGAAAAAGTAGATTGGGGCTTCCTCTTAGATATGCTTAACAAGCTTGGCTTCTCTCAATAGTGGTGTAAGTGGGTGGCAGCCTACATTTTAGGAATGTCATGTACATAGTTCTAGTTAATGGTGTTCAAATGGGGTACTTTGAGGCAACTAGGGGGCTAAAGCATGGAGAGCCAATGTCTCCATATCTTTTCATACTTATGGCTGAATATTTCACCTCAGTAATTAAGGAATCCAACACTAAGAGACTATGGAAAGGCCTATAGATCAGAGGTATAGATGACTCATTCATACACACCCTCTTTATAGATGACACCATTTTGTTTGGGGTTGCTGCAGTGGATGAAGCTAGAGTCATCAGAGACACCATCAACTTGTATTGTTCAATGTATGGGAAGGAAGTCAATCCCTCTAAATCAAAGGTCTTTCTCTTCCACACAGATTTGGTGATGCAAAAACGTATCCTTAAAATCCTCAATTTTAGGATTGGCACTTTGCCTACAAGCTACTTGGGAGTTCTGATCTTCAAAAGCACTAATAAACTACAACTATGGTCTCAAATTCTTCAAAACTTTTAGAATAAGATTGGCTCGTGGAGAGGGAAATGGATTTCTTTAGCATGAAGATTAACTATGATTAAATTAGTGTTATCAGCAGTTCCTATTTATATGCTTTGAGCTATTAAAGTACCCAAAGGTGTGATAAAGAATGCGGGGAAATCCTTAAGACGATTCTTATGGAAATGAACAATAGATAAAAGGAAGATACATCTTGTGGCTTGGGAGAAGGTATGTCAACCAAAGAGTAATGACGGGGCATGCATCCTCAACTTAAGACTCCAAAATCAAGCATTGGGAGCAAAACTAGCATGGAACATGTATGCTAAGATTGAGTCAAGATGGGTTAGGCTAATGCAAGTGAAGCACCTAGATAATAGGGAAAAGGAGAGAGTCTTTTCTATTAAAAATCCTGTCAAAGGCTCAAGTATGTTGAACTTCATTACCAATAGCAGATCTGATAGGTCATCATTTGTTGTGGATCATTCATGATGGTAGTAAAGCAGATTTCTGGGATGATTCATGGAATGGATACCCAAAACTCTCTTCTAGAAGGGATCTTCATGAGGCTAGGACCTTAAACAAAATTGGGGATCAAAGGTCAAAGACTACAGGGTTCAAGATCAGTGTTCTCAGGGAGAAATCTACTAGAAAAGTTTTTCAAATTGCAAGTTTCCTATGGGTCAAAAGAATACTCTGATAGGGATTCTCGCGAATAGAAAAGTCATCTCCTACAAGTTAGATGAGTTAATATGGGCAAGGGATCCTTCTGGAATGTATTTAGTCAAACAAGGGTGTACATGTGCCTTTCTACATAGTCCAATTTAGATTGGCCTCACAAGATTTGTTGGAGTGCCCATACTCTTCCAAAATCCAGTGCATTTGCATGGATTTCAACCCACAATAGAATTCTAACTAGGAAAAAATTATAGAAATTTGGTCATGATACGGCTAGGTATAAGATCTCTAGCAAAGAAGTCAAAACCATAAGAAGAATTGGGCCTAGGGGGTGTTTTATTTATCTTTGGCCTCGAATGAGATCACCCCAAGGTGTATTGGAGAGGTGGCTAATCCTCTTATGAACAATGCCAATATGGGTAGTGTTAATCCTATTGTTGGGAGTGACTCTATTCCTATTAAGGGAAGTTTAGAGATGATTTGCAAGGAAAAAGTGTTGGTTAGGGATGCCTTGGGTGTTGAGTTCTTTGATCTATGAAACCTTCTCCTGGGTCTCATCTTTTTCCCACTTTGTTGGGCCCTAACAAGAAAAGTAGGAACGTGTTTCAAGCTAGGAAACATTCTACATGTCTATTGATCCATTCAAAATCAAGATCTACCAAGAATGAATTTAGATTGACTATATTAAAGGATAAGATTGGTGGTATAATTTAGAGTTCCCTGAAATGATTTGGACTCAAATTACATTAAGTAGGTAGAGCTATTATTTTTTTTGGATGGTTAACCCTATTTGTTTCTCCTTGCTCCTATTGAGGGATGCTATTTGTTGGCTAATGCTTTTCAAACTTTATGTTGTTTGTTCCATGTTGAAGTCAAGGTGTTTTACACCCTTGTGCTATTGGTCTTTGTTGTTGTTTCTTTGCAACTAGTGGGGCCTTACTGCCTTTTTTATTCTAACCTTTGTAAAAGGATTTGAGTCCTTTCAAAAACCCACCTTTATACCTAACAATAAAAAAATAATCTACTTAACTTTCAATACATCTAAACTAGCTCAAATAAATGAAACATCACATAGAATATATTGTCACATCCCATTTTTAAACTAACATACTTATCATTTCATTTCAAGAAGATGTTGGAATGCGCCAGATAACTGAGAGGGGGGGTGAATCAGTTGTCTCAAAAACTCAACCACTTCTACACTTAAACATTAATCACTTGTCCACAGTTATTATGATTAAACAATGAATGCATGAAATCAAAAACTTAAACACAGATGCAACATTGAACACAAGAGACACCAAATTTTTACGTGGAAAACCCTAAGGTGGGGAAAAACCATGGAGAGGATTAGCTCTCAAAATATATTGCAATCTTTGAAAAATGATGTTCAGGCTTGGTCACTCCATGGGCCTAGAACATACTGGCTCACTTCCATGAAGTACAACTAGGTTTAGCAAGCTCACTGCCTCAACCCTATACCTAGAAAGATTACAATAACGATTGTTAAACCCTGAGTGCTATTAAACTCTATTGGTAGCTCAATGCCAAGATCATCATCTTCTTCATGTCTGAGATTAATACATTGAAGTATAATAGTTCCTCTGCTCTGCTCTGCCTTTCCACCTCTTTCGTTATCTGCACATCTTCACATAAGGACACCTTTTCCACAACTCAATTATAAGTATTTATACATTTCATCAACCTTGGAATGATCATCAAGGTCAACAATCATCAACCATTGGAACAATCTCCAAGGTCTACATTACAAACATTTACAAAATAGGTCTTGACCTAATACAAAATTATGGTAAGGAATTGTAGTATAGATGTATGCAGATCATGCCACGCCTTAGATGAGATGCAAACGTGATCTTCCATGCCACAACATGCTTCCATAATCTTCAAGGGATGTCTGCAATCACTGGAATTAACCAAGTCAGCTAAGACTGGTTACACGTTACGTTATCTGGGAATAATCTTCAAACACGATCTCAATTCCTTAATGCAGAACAATGTAAATACAGGAACATGATCAAGAGGTATCCATAAGCATGTTGAAATCACTAGGAGCAACCACACAAACTCAAACCACTTTAGCCATGAGATTCTTTACACCGGAGCACATGAACTTCACTGTCTTCAACTGTCATAAAAGAAAGATATCTTGCGGACCAGAAAAACATGAACCATTACAATTGTAGGCACTTATCATCATCCTAGAATACCCTGTAGAACCGTAGAGCAAAACACTTTAATGTGGAGGAATGCAGAGAAAAATACTTTCTCTCAGACACTAGTGAATAATAAAAAAAAGCAAGTTTTACTCTGGTGAATGTAACTCTCTCAAATCTTCATACCAGAGGCTCAAACTTAGGATTTAGCATCTTTAGCCATGCTTCCAAATAACTTCCAATCTACAGAACAAGATCTTTAGTTAGCAAGAAATTCAGAGCAATCTTCTAAACTATTCTTCAGTATGCAACTCACTGTCTTCACTGTGATTCACTATTTACTTTCTGATTCTTCCGGAGAGGCTAATTTTCTCAATATCCTTAACATATAAGGCTTCTAAACAAATAAAAAAATAGGATACAGTTGACACCAATGACAACAAAGATATGTTGACATCAATGACAACACCAATTAGGCACATACTTGCAACAATCTCTCCCTTTGTCATTGATGGCAACATATGATGTGAAAAACTGTAACAACCATCAAGACAAGATTCTCCCCCTATCTCTTTACACATCTGCACTCTTTCCTTCTGAGTTTTTCACATGATTTCTCTCCCCCTTTGACATCAATGGCAAAGCGCACATACTTGCACTATTTTGATCTAATTCAATCTCTCTTCTAAACTCTTTGACTACTCCCCCTGAGAAGTAGCCCTAAAAGCATCAATCTGGATCTGAAGAAGGAACTCTAAGCACCACCAGACTGATGCACTCTTATGCATCTTAGTTTAGAGAAGGAGGGGTAATAACCCTTAACTTTTCTCTGAGATACTCAAAAGTATCCTTAGGTAGAGGTTTGGTGAAAATGTCTGCAATCTGGTCTTTTGTAGATACATATTCCAATTTGACTTCATTATCTGTCACTTTTTCCCTCAGAAAGTGATATCTTATGGATATGTACTTTTTCCTTGAATGCATTACGGGATTCTTTGATATGTTTATGGCACTTATATTATCACAAAAGATTGCAATTGGATCTTCATACACAACTCTAATGTCCTTCGATGTCTACTTCATCCACAACACTTGAGTACAACTACATGCTGCTGCAATATATTCTACTTCTGTAGTGGCAGAGCTATTGAATCTTATTTCTTGGTTATCCAAGATAATAGCCTTTTCTCCCAAAAAGAATGTACCTCCACTTGTACTTTTTCTGTCATCTACATCTCCAGCCCAATCTACATCAGTGTATGCACTGAGAGTAAAATCATTGTCCTTTGGATACCACAAACCATAATCCATTATGCCTTTCAAATATCTCAGAATTCTCTTTGCTGCTTGAAATATTGCCACAAGACAAATTGTATGCATTATGTGCACATACCTTCATTAACTCCAAAGATAATGTCATCAACAAAGATTGCAACAATTATGATTTTTTCATTATTGATCTTGAAATAGAGATTGTTGTCGGTGGTACCCTTGGTGAATCCTAATTGTATCAGATACTTATCCAACCTAGCATACCAGGCCCTGGGAGCTTGTTTTAATCCATACAATGCCTTCTTTAATCTGCATACCATGTCACCCTGATGTGATGACTGGAATCCTTCCGGTTGTTCAATATAGACTTCTTCCAACTCTCCATTCAAGAATGCAAACTTTACATCCATCTGATATACCTTAAAATCTTTGTAAGTTGCAAATGCCAAAAATATTCTTATAGCTTCAATCCTTGCCATAGGTGCAAATGTTTCCTCAAAATCTATTCCTTCAACTTGAGAGTATCCTTTGCATACCAACCTTCCTTTATTTCTTACCACTTCACCATTCTCATTCATCTTGTTTCTGAAAACCCACTTGGTGCCAATTACATTTTTATCTGCTGGTCTAGGAACAAGATCCCAGGTCTAATTCTTCTCTATTTACATCAATTCTTCTTTCATAGCCTTTACCTTATTCTCATCATTGCAAGCTTCATTCACAATCTTAGGTTCAATCTTGGAAATCAGACAGAAATTTACTTTCTTTTGCAACTCTTCTTCTGGTCAGGATTCCTTTTCTCTTATCTCCTATGATTTGATCTTTAGAATGATTAAGTTTTACATACCTTGGTGTCTTGGTAGCACTTTCTAGATGTTGTTCCTCTTCATCTGAGCTATCTTCATGCTGCACCACTTCTAAAACATTTGGTTTATCTGATTCATATCCACTTGATTCTGGAGATCTTTCCTTTCTTTCATCGACTTTGATATTTGCACTCTCAATGATCTTATTCAACCTCTTATTATAACATCGGTAGGCCTTACTCTTGGTGGGGTAACTAAGGAAGATTCCTTCATCACACCTAGCATCAAACTTGCCTAGATCTTCTTCTCTTTTTATATAACATTTGCTACCAAAAACTTTGAGATATTTCACACTAGGAACTTTACCATACCAAAATTCATAAGGAGTCTTAGAACTGTTACCTTTGACTTGGACTCTATTTAGGATATATACAGTAGTGTGAATTGCCTCTCTCCAATATACTTCCAGAAGATCAGCTTCCTTCATCATGGTTCTAGCAGCTTCTTGAACTGTTCTATTTTTTTCTTTCAACGACTCCATTTTGTTGTGGACTTCTCAGTGCAGATAACTGTCATTTTATCCCATGTTCTTCACAAAAGAAATTGAACTCATTTGATGTAAACTCTCCTCCTCTATTAGACCTTAAATATTTGATCTTCAAATCTATCTCATTTTCAACCATTGCCTTGAATGCCTTGAACTTATCTAGAGCTTCTGATCTTTCTTTCAAAAAGGTAACCCAAGTCATTCTAGAATAATCATCAATAAGCAACATGAAATACCTGTCTCATTACAAACTTCTTACTCTTGTAGGTCCATACAAATCTGTATGCACTAATTCCAGTAGTCCATCAACTGATTGGTCCTTGCTTTTGAAACTTGTTCTTGTTTGTTTCCCAAATTAACACTTGTTGCAAATAGGATTAGCAGGCTTTACAAGCTTAGGCAAATCTCTAACAGCCTATGCAACACTTATCTTCATAATGTTATCAAAATTGATGTGACAAAACCTTATATGCCATAGCCAAGTTTCATTAGTCTGAGACAATAAACAATAGTTATCAGTTCCTTTCAAGTGATAGATATTACCTCTGGTCTTCTTACCAGTTGCAATGAATATTCCAGAGCTTTCCCTGATCTTGCATCCATTGTCCTTGAAACTTAAATCATAACCTTTGTCACACATCTGACCCACACTCAAAAGATTGTCCTTTAATCCTTTCACATACAAGACATCTTTAGTATTATGCTTGCCATCAAAAGAAATAGATCATTTCCCACAAATCTTACCCGATGTATCATCTCCAAACCTAATTAGTCCACCATCATATTTTTCCAAACTCACAAACTTACTTTTGTCACCAGTCATGTGGTGAGAGAAGCCACTATTAATAACCCATTCATCTTTGTCTTCAACAACCTGAGCAGCCAAAGCACTTTCCACTGGTTTTTCTTCCTTCACACAACTAGTAGGATTAGTAGACACAGGTTCTTCCTTAATAGCAATAAACAAGCATTCATTACTAGAAGTACCAGCATTATCTAGTTCACCATTATCTAATACTCCTTCTTCATCATCAAAATCTTCAACATAATAACATATCTTTTGGATCCTAGGCCTGTTCTCATATCTTTTTCTATTTCTTTCAACTCTTTTAGGACATCTGGAAGTAAAGTGGCCTACTTTACCACAGGAAAAATATTTAAAAGGTAATTTACCTTTAAACTTACCAGATCCTCTTTGCAGTCTATCCACAAAGTTGGCTTCAATTTCATCAAACTCATCATCAGATTCTACCTTGTACTTTTTTGATCTGGAGTGTTTCCCATAAGTACTGGCTTTGAAGGCAGTCTCTACTTTTGGCAGGGCATCACCAAACTCTCTCATTTCAAAGGCAGTAAGCTTATCAAGTAACTGATCTCTGTCAATAGCTTTTACTTGCATAAATTCTTCAATTGTAGCTACCTTGTGACTGTAGGACTTTGGTAGTGATCTAAGAATTTTCATCACAACTTCCTTATCACCGAGAGTTCCCCCCATACCTTTTATCCCTGTGACAAGTTCATCAGCTCTTTGTATAAAGGCTGTTATGTTTTCATCTTTAAACTCTCATATTTCACTTTCAAACTTTCTATCTTGGCCTCCTTCATAGAATCATCTCCTTCATACAGATTTTTAGCTTCTCCCATACCTCATTTGCAGTTTCAAGACCCACAACTTTTGTTAGAACTGAGTCATTCAATGAACTTAATAGAACATCTTTTGCTTTAACATCCACTTCATATTCTTTGATTTCATCTTTAGTCATCAAACCATTGTGAGGCAGGGTGTATTTTGTTTCTGCAGCTTTCCATACTTTGTAACCAAGACAAAGAAGATGGATTTTCATTTGTGCCTTCCAAAGAGCATAGTTCATCCCATCAAAATACGACGCTTTCTTCTTATAAGATATTTTGGATCATCCTCAAACTATTAAACTTTCTTCAGAGGAACTTTACTCTGATACCAATTGTTGGAATGCACCGGACAACTGAGAGGGGGGTGAATCAGTTGTCTCAAAAACTCAACCATTTCTGCACTTAAACATTAATCACTTATCCACAGTTATTATGATTAAACAATGAATGCATGAAATCAGAAACTTAAACACATATGCAACATTAAACACAAGAGACACTAGATTTTTACATGGAAAACCCCAAGGTGGGGAAAAACCACAGAGAGGATTAGCTCTCAAAATATATTGCAATCTTTGAAAAATGATGTTCAGGCTTGGTCACTCCATGGGCCTAGAACATACTGGCTCACGGCCATGAAGTACAACTAGGTTTAGTAGGCTCACTGCCTCAACCCTAAACATAGAAAGATTATAATAAGGGCTATTAAACCCTACTAGTGGCTCACTGCCAAGATCATTATCTTCTTCATGTCTGAGATTAATACATTGAAGTACAATTGTTCCTCTGCTCTACTCTTCCTTTCCACCTCTTTCCTTATCTGCCCATCTTCACACAAGGACACCTTTTCCATGACTCAATTACAAGTATTAATACACTTCATCAACCTTGGAATGATCATTAAGGTCGGCACTACAATCATCAACCATTGGAACAATCTCCAAGGTCGACATTACAAACATTTACAAAATAGGTCTTGACCTAATACAAAATTATGCTAAGGAATTGTAGTATAGATGTATGTGGATCATGCCACACCTTAGCTAGGACTCAAACATGATCTTCCATGCCATAACATACTTCCATAATCTTCAAGGGATCTTTGCAATCATTGGAATTAACCAAGTCGGCTAAGACTAGTTGCACATTATGTTATCTGGGAATAATCTTCAAACACGATATCAATTCCTTAACGCGGCCCAATGTAAAGGTAGGAACATGATTAGGAGGTATCCACAAGCACATTGAAATCACTCGAAGCAACCACACAAACTCAAACCACTTTATCCATGAGATTCTTCACACCGAAGCACATGAACTTCACTATCTTCAACTATCATAAAAGAAAGATAGCTTGTGGACCACCAAAACATGAACCATTGCAATTGTAGGCACTTATCATCATCCCAGACTTCCCTGTAGAACTGCAGAGCAAAACACTTTAATGTGGAGGAATGCGGAGAAAAATACTTTCTCTCAGGCACTAGTGAATAATTAGAAAAAATAGGTTTTACTTTGGTGAATGTAACTCACTCAAATCTTCATACTGGAGTCTCAAACTCATGATTTAGCATATTTAGCGATGCTTCTAAATAACTTCCAATCCGTAGACCAAGATCTTTAGTTAGAAAGAAATGTGGAGCAATCTTCTAGATTGTTCTTCAGTATGCAACTCATTGTCTTCACTATGATTCACTATTTACTTTCTGATTCTTTTAGAGAGGCTAATTTTCTCAATATCCTCAACATATAAGGCTTCTAAACAAATAACAAAATAGGATACAGTTGACACCAATGAAAATAAAGATATGTTGACATCAATGACAACATCGATTAGGCACATACTTGCAACAGAAGACAGATGGATAGTCACTGAAATTAATATGAGGAAAGTAATGTTATGTTAGAATATAAAATGCATTTGAATTATGTTATTTTTATAAGAATGGTTGTTTATGATGTCATTAATGTCCATGTGATTAAATAATGTGATGGACTAACTACCATTGTGTGACTGAGGTGGATGCAAGAACAATGTTTTCCCCCTCCAAGAAGAGGAGGGAGAGTATCACCGTGGAGAGGGTGCTAGATCACATGAATACAATGATCCTTGTGCTATCTAGGAATACATACACACACTCACATTAGAAGTTAAGTCAATTTTGGAATAAGTCTTATTCTTTATGTGCTTGGTCGCCTCAATAATATTTTAAACATTGTGATCATTCCATATTTGATTTATATCATTGTCGTCATGTCGATGGCTTAATCTTCTACGTTGACAGTTTGTAAGGTAGTGTACACCTTTGAATGTTTAGTCGACGTGAGTAATCAACCAGACAAGTAAAATTTTGTCGTAAAGGTCTAAGTCGACTTTGTAAGATTCCATCGTCAATAATTGTGGTCGTGAATAAGCATAATTAAAGCATTCAAAAGAATGCATTAGTGACATCTATGAATCAGGTGTACTAATGTTTATTTTAAATTATTATTTTAAGCTTATTTATGGTTAGAAATAACATCTAGTTTGAGAAAGACTAAAGTCTATGGTAGATAGACTTCCATCATATTTCTTCCTAGATGCTTGGAGGAGTAGGGAGGAGTAGTAGCTCCATACTCCCCTTTTTCACCATGTGAGGCTATGGATGGCTGACAGAATAGAGGGGAGATACTAATTATGCAGTTGCATAACTGATGGTAGTTGGGAGAGAAGATAAAATAGTATTCTCTCTTGCATATAGTAAGGTGAAGAAAGTAAAGAAGCATGGTGGATCTCTATATTGTAGAAGCAAGAAGAAGGAAATGAAAGCTGAGTATCAATTTTTCTTGTTTAGCATTATAGCTAAGCTCACCATCAATAATATACTACATAAATACTTTGATAACACAAGCTTATATTAGTGAGAAGCAAATGGATAGAGGTTCATAGATAAAACCTTTTATGTGTGCCATAAGAGGATGAATGTTTTACATGTTATCATAATAGACTGTATTAAGATTTACATTAGTATTGATATACCTTCGATAGAGACTACTATCTGCATATTTATATCATATATTGAGCGTCAAACAAGATTTGTGTTATCTATGAATACCTCAGAGAAGTGGAGAGTATCGTATATAAATATAATGATAAATATGTTATCTTTTGTTGCAAATAACAAACAAGTCTATGGTCTATGATATAGTCGTATGACTATGATTGTCAATCCGAATGGCTATTATGCATATATAAACCATTTAAGGTTATTCTCAAACAAACCCCATAGAAAACATAAAGGCTAACTGTATATATTGGTTGAACAATATTTACTAGCTATGCTTTGATTTAGTCGACATGAGTAAGGCCGAATGCTAGTGTGCTTAGTTGACCTGAGTAAAGTTCGGTATAAGTCATTCAATTTTGTCTTTTCCTGTGATAAGAGTTCTTTAGTAAACTATAGCAGACTGAGAGACTTATTTCTTTTGTGTAAAACTAAAGTAACAACACTATGTTATCATAGTATTCTATCTAAAAGCCATAGCTAACTGAAAAGGTAGGTATCATTACCTCGAATGTTATTAAAAGCTTAAAGCTAGATATTAGTCGATGTCTATATTTAAAAGCACTTGATATTTAGACTTCTTATTCTATTACTATGCTAAAGAATTTTGTTTTTTATAGATGTTATCCTTTTAGGTATCTAAGAGTTATCACAAACTATCTTTATCGTAGTTTTAAAAAGGATTGTTCTTTATCCAAATTTAGGCTAAAAATAGCCACAAGATTGTCATGTAATACACTCACCATAGTAATGAAAGGTCAATTTTCTATAGTTATTCATTGAGAATGAGACTATTTATTATTTGGAATTCTCTTTTGAATTACAAGAGGAAATGTATCCAATATGAGGGATTATGAAGTTAATGTTTTTATTCAACAAGTTAGAAGTCGAATATATTCCTAGACTAAGATAGATAGAATCTTTAATCGTCAAACCAATGAATTAATGTCTGAATATATTTCATAGCATTATGAAAGAACATTAAATTTATTGATGAGCACGAAAAAGGGTTGACAAGCCATTGAGTAGATGACAGGTCATCATAGACCCGTGATTACAAGGATGCAAAGAGGGGCTCAATATATGCTTCTTAAGTCACTTAAGATCTCACCGTATACTTGTCTAGTTGACTAATAGAAAGGGGTATAGTTTATGTCTTTAAGACTGATATTGAATAAACAAGTCAAAGTGTGTTGATATATAATATTATTTACTGAATTATAAGAATGTTGTCTCCAAGTCGATAAAAGAGTGAGTGAACATACGACTTTATTTATATAAAACTTTGGCCAAAGCAATACAAAAGTCACTGCTTGCATTGTTGGTTCACTATCTACTAGATAGTTGAACAATCAGAGTAGGTTATATATAGCTAGAGCTATACTAGAGTTGTAAGCTCAATTGTTATTAGCTAGGACATTTCACTAGTTCTTAGATGACATAAAGAATCATATGATTCTCATTATCTATAGGGAAGGGCCACTTCCAGAAGGAAGGTGTGCAAGGGACCGCTAGTCTATGGTTGGAGGAAAAGCAGTAGGATGATGCTCTCTCTTCTGGAGTTGACTGCTGAAGACTTGTGAATATGAAACATTACTTATTATGTAAATAAAAATTGAAACATGTTGCAGTGGCAAGGAAAGTGACCATTTATATTTATACTTGACATTTATATGTAAAATTTGTAAGTGGCATATGAAGGGACCATAAATTAAAATTATCTATTGAACTTTGGAAACTGTAAATATATTATTATTGGATTTATATTCATAAAAAAAAAATGTGAATTTTGTATTATTTGTATTTATTTATTTAATATTCCAATTGAAATTGAGATTTACAAATATGATTTCAAATAAATTGAAGAAAAAAAAAAGAAAAGAAAGATTTAAGAATGACTAGCCACCACCAGATAAATCATTCATAATCAATGCAAAATTCTCCCTATGTGGAGAATAAATATAATCATTTTAAATTTGAGCTATGTCCCATTTTCAATATGATGTTTGAGGCCCAATACAATCTAACATTATATTTGAAAAAGAAATATGATAATTTAAAACAACGCAGCCAAATCTCTCTTTGGCAAATATGCCTAAAATCACATCTCCACACGGTAATGAAACACAAAAACAACACGTCGGTGTAGTTGAATCATCTCGTTTGCCAAAGAGCCTGCTAAATGAATGTAAACATTAATATTGCAGGTTAATTCTATAAGTTAACATTAACTTTCCTTTTTCTATTATAAATATGTAAATATTAATCTTGGAGGTCAATTCTATAAGTTAACATTAACTTTCCTTTTTCAATTTATTTGTGATAGCTGAACTGCTCTTGAGTCTTCACTAGTCTATTATAAATTAGTATGCAATTTTAATGCAACTATTAATCTTGCAGATCAATTCTAAAAAGTTAACAATCAGTTTTGTTAATTTTAGTAATTTTCCTTTTCCAATTATTTGTGTCAGTTCTGCTCTTCACTACTCTATTATAAATAAGATTATAAATTGTCATTTGTTAATAGAAAATACTCCCTTCTACTCTGCTCTTTCAGTTTTCAGAAATGGTTTTTTCCATTTTGCCAAAATTTGGGTCTCCCAATAGTTGGCAAAATGGAAAAATCATTTCTGAAAACTGAAAGAGCAGAGTGTTAAAGACGTTGGTGAGGAAGTCATCGAGCAGGAACTATGAAAGCAAAGGTAAAATGAAATCTACTTATGCTGTTTCCCCTCATTCCTTTCTGTATAACAAGTGATTGCATGCAATGAACATGAAGAAGTAAAATTTATGGTATTTTACAGGCGAAGGTAGAATTGCTATAATACCAGAGGATTAATAATCTCTTATTTCAATTTTGTTGCTGCTCAATTTAATTTTAATTTTTTTAAAAACTTTGGGTAAGAATGTTAAGGTGTGAAGTGTTTTCAATTTTGTTGCTGCTCAATATTAGTCATTAATTGGACCTATCTTGGTGCATTCATATTGGTACACTCATTCCCCACTGTCAATGCAGGAGCATTTCAATTTGAAGCACTAAAAGAGCAGATCCACATGTTAGAGAATGTTGTCTTTCATATTTGCCTACAAGTATGAAGATGATTTAATTAAAGAGATTTGCATTGGAGAACATAGACCTTACGATTCAACAATCTCCTAAGAGATTATTCAATATCACAAGTCCTTATCCATCAGATGGCCAACCACATTGGATAACTACAATATATTTGAGAGCAACACACTCTTGGGAGGCTTCTTCACAGTAGACCATCTTCGCACCTCAAAACCAGTGGCAACTGTCTATAATGGCATGAAGGAAAACATAGAGGCTGAATATGGTGTTGTATAAAATTTAAAAAATCCAATTTCAAACATTTTCAATTCCCACATTTTCACTAGTTCATGTGAGCTAACTTGGTACATGTTTTCATGATTTATTACTACAAATTGGTATTTAAAGACATTCACTTATGCACATCAAAAAATCCTAAACATGTCATGGAGGAGCATTTCAATTTGAAGCACTAAAAGAACATCTACATGTTAGAGAATGTTGTCTTTCATATTTACTTATAAATATGAACATGATTTAATCAAGGGGATTTGCATTAGAGAACATAGACCTTACAATTCAACAATCTCCTAAGAGATTATTCAATATCACAAGTCCTTATCCATCAGATGGCCACCACATTGGATAACTACAATATATTTGAGGGCAACACACTCATGGGAGGCCTCTTCACAGTAGACCATCTTCGCACCTAAAAACATAGAGAGGCTGAATATGGTGTTGTTTAAACATGCGTTTCATCTCCCAACAGGGCTGGCAAAGAAGGCGCGAGTTAAAAAATGCTTCTGCAACAAGATAGTAAAGAGTATGGTAACTAAGGAGCCAAGTAAAGAATCCTTGGGTTTGAAATAAAAAGCAGTTCTTATATCTCGCTCTAAAACTCCATATCTTTCTGCTTGCTTCTCCTGTAATACACGTTCTTGCATATTTGAGCTTGCGTCAATTGCTTGTTGAAAGCTATTTCCAAATCCCCTCTTTGGCCTTCCTCAAAGGTGGGCCATCGAGAATTTTTTAAGGGCTCTCTTTGCGATGGGCCCCAACAAATATAAAAATTAAATAATATGTTTTTCTCTCGTCAGGTCAGTCAAATTTAGAATTGGAATTACCTCTACAAATCTAGAAGAGTAAATAAAATTCCTGCCCTAACCTTTCATTAACTGAAATGGGCCTAAAAAAGTAAGCATGATAAGAGATGCATCTTTGGAGGGAACATGTCAGAAACATAACAAGTTGGTAAGATCAAGTGAAACTATGGAGGTAATAAGATTAAGTGAATATTATAGAAGCCAACATAATAAGATAAAGTGAAAATCAAGCCAAAACTATAGAAGGGAATAAACATAACAAGATTAAACAAAAATTATATAGAAGGGAACATAACATAGACAATATGGCAAGATCAAGTGAAAACTAAAATTATAGAAGGGAACATAACATAAACAATGTGGCAAGATCAAGTGAAAACTATGGAAGGGAATGTAACATAAACATAACAAATATAAAACATGTAGTAAAATAGATAGCTGAAGAGATTTAGCTAATGAAATCATCATCATTGGGTGTGTCCATTTTAATGCACTAAAGAGATGCATCATATAAATCCATGACCCCATGGGATTATCCATGCCATAGTACATAGAGGATGTCATATGATAAAGAAGTATTTCTCTATGAATATAAATGATGCAAAAATGTCAAATGGGAAGGATGCTTTGAAAGAACCAACTTAGATGCTATTGTAACCTGGACATATTGGTATGGTATGATGATCAAAACCAATAAACTCAATATCACTACATTGAGTAATCCTCATCATTCAATTCCGTATGATTAGCCCCAATATTGTAGAGCATGTGCATGATCTTCAACTTGTATTCTCCTTTTGTTAATAAGATCTTGAAATTTATATTTGAGTGGAAAACCAAGGCTCTGGTCAATATTTTCTTGATATTGATGCAAAGATTGTTTCCATCAAGTCACAAAAATCCCAAAGGGAAAGGAAAAAAGAGTGACAACGTTTTCTTGTTAGTTGTGGGTTCCGTTCTCTATGGTTAGAAAGATATGCTATCTACCTAGAGTTTAAGTTTGGCTTCTTATGTAGAGTATGCAAGGATGAATCTCACTAACGAGGCCAATACTTATATTTTGTTTCTTCTTCTCTTTCATTGAGGTTGGACTAAATACCCACAATTTATTTTTCTAGTGGAAACTTGCATTGCTAATGTTTGGATCATGTGGGCTCAATAGAAGATGATATTGGTCCCTTAATTCTTTCAAATCAATAGCCATTTTCTTTTTGTCTCCAGGACTTTAACTTTCTATATCTCATCAAATTAACAATCTAACACTAGTGTACATCTAATGAAATGTGAAGGAAAGTGGCTACTTCAATTTTGGCACTACACTAATTTCTCTTTGCACTTCTATTTTTTAAAAATCTTTTTGCTATTTGTTTTTCTTACTTTTCTCTCTTAATAGCCATTAGGCACTATCATTGTCTAATTTCTTAGCTATTACTTTTCATTAGTCCAGAAACTTGTTAGACATTAGGTACCAAATTATCTTTGAATTATATGGGGGTTAGTGGAAGAGGACACTATTTTTTAATGTTGAGATATTTCTCACTAGAGTCATCAATTTTGTTGCAAACGACAATATATGTAATTTCCTCCATTTTTTATTTTAGTAATATGGTGAATATGTGTTAGGGGACTAAAATTAGGATCAAAAAGCTACGAGTGAAGTATTGATTTAAGTTGGAGCAAGAGATAACATGTTCATAATGGTAACATGGATCATGAAATTGGGCAATTTCTACATGAATCTTGATAAAATGCACATGAAATTTGGAAGAGATTAACAATATCTCTATTAGATGTTTGTAATAGAAATTTTGAGATTTTCTTATGTCATGTTTTAATGGCCAAGTGATAGTTGTGGCCTTTTTGCGTCTATTTTTTACTTCTCATTTTAGGATGAAATAGAGCTGAAAGTTGATGTTACTAGGGAAAGAAGGGGATTTTCTCTACATTTATGAGAAATTTGATAAATAATTACATTTGTGATAGAGATTTTGATATTTTCTTGTGTCATGTTTTTAATGGCTAAGTGATTGTTGTGGCCCCTTTTTATTAATAATGATAGGTATTCAAATAAAAAATAAAATGCTTGCAAATTATGAAAGATTGTAAAATGAAGAGAAGGGTTATTCAAGAAAACACAGATGTGGGGAAACCATTGTCATTTTGGCTTCAACATTTTTGAATTTTTTAATAATCCTTTAAAATAGAGGTGATCCCTCAAATTCTCTTTAAAATGATACTATATTCAAACCTTCTTTGACCTTAAATAGGGCCCCTTAGATCTCTGAGGGTTTACAAGGAAGGGTTTTTACATTGCTTAGCATTTGTGATTTCCTTGTGACCTAAAAAATGTTTTGGGATTGAGTTTGTACATAAGAGTGGATTGTTTTAACTAGTGATGAGTTCTTTTTTGGTTGCTTAGCATTCATGATTTTGTCATGATCTCAAAAATGTTTTGGGATTGAATTTGAACATAAGAGTTGATTATTTTTACCTCAAGTTTGTTTACAAAGTGCTAGTTTAATTATAAAATGTCACTCCAAAAAATATGGAAGCATTTAAATTTAGTTTGAATTTTTCACCTACCGACACCCAATCGCTGCAACCTTCATCCTCATTGCCCACCACCTCATCTTCAACTGCTACAGTCTCTTTCTTTTCTCCATATTTTTCTTTATATCTTTCCTCATTTCCTACACACATAAATCCACCTGCATACAAAGCATCATTAGAAGAAACATGGGACTCCTCCTCACCCACTTTCTTTTCCATCTACATCTCTAGTATACTTTATCTTAGAACATGACGTGTCTCTTGTTGTAAATCATGTAGTTGATTATCCAACTCCACCATCATTACTCTCTCTCTCTCTCCTCATAAGGAATGAAATTCCCAAAGCCTTTCCTAGAGAAAATGTCATTCATTTTCTCTTTGACATTTTAGCAAACACTTACCACACACTCTGCAACCTACATTCACAACTTTCTTCACATCTTCCTAGCTCTCACTTGCTCAGAACTCCTCTCTACCTACAACAATCTTTTGAGCTCTTCACAATTGCTTCACTCTTCCCATAGGTCATGGCATAGGTTGCCTTACATTCGGCGCTTTGTCCACACACTCAAGACCTCTGGGTCTGATACCATCTAATGTAAGACAAACCACTATTCACACAGCTGTAACTCACAACTCCAACCCACATACTCACATCATAACACAAATTTATATCTATAAACATGGATTGCAAAATTGTAATGACCCCTGTATTCACTTTTTGGTGTCAGTTAGAGGAGTCAGCTTAGGTAATAAAGAGAGGTCAGTTTTGAAAGAAGACAGGTCAGAGATGGGTGGAAGAGAGTTGGGCATGGCTCAAGGAGGGATTAGATGACAAGATGGGATCACATCAAAGTTAATGCAAGACATGTTTGAGTTGACTGTATGAAAAGAGATCAGGACCATTTCATCCTTATCTAACAAGAATCCCCTGGTAACTGAAAGTCTTGGCTTTATTGCGGTTAGAAAATATGTGGAGGGCAAATGGAAGAGGACGTAGGAGTTAAGAGAGTGAAAATATCTTTGCTAGATATCATGGGTGTTATGGTCGGGAGTGCCTTGTCTTTATTCTAGGATATTGCATAAATGTCTTTGGTAGCATTTGCAACTGGAGATTAGATGAAAATCTGCCTTCCATTATGCAAATGGATGTCCGTGCCCCATGGGAAAGCTACCATTTTTGGCACGATGATGAGGATGCTAGCTAAGTTTTGGTGCAGGGCACCTAAGAGCATTTTGAGGTTTTTGTTAACATTTTGAGGTTTTTGTTTAACATTTTGAGGTTTTTGTTTAGTGTGTGTTGTAATAAGGCCATGGTTGTAAGGTCCACTCTGTGTGGTCAAGAGATTTGGGGTAATCTTATAAACCTCAAATCATTCTTAGTCCATTTGGACCCTAGTTGTGTCACTTAGGCCTAGAAGGTCTAATGATGATTTTTTGAGTCTAGTTGGTAGTCTTGATGTTTTGTCATGTTTTAGGGAGTATGGTAGTTGTTTGGATTCCATTAGACAAGCTAAACCAATCAGAATCCTTGTGTTTATGCAAACTACCATAGTTGTCCAAAGGTGTCATGTATTTGGTCAGTCCCAACCCACTTTTGATGGTTGCAACTATTTTTGCAAGTTACATACCAACTTGGATGGGTTGATATTGTTGACATCTTACTCTAGGATGGGAGGAATTTTCTGTACAGAGTTTTGGGCACAAAAACCAATAAAATTGACTGTTTTTCCCTAAATTTCTGTTGTTGTACGGACTATACGGATTGGTCAAGTGGATCGATGTGATTTTTCTGAAACTAGGTTGAGTCTGGATTCCAATGCATCAAGTTTGAGGTCTTGAAGTGGTTTGAGTAGGAAGATATTGCATTTTGAACTCAGACTGGTCTGAAATCCTCTTTCCTAGGGTATGTCATACAAAACTTGCCCTAGAATGCATTTTAACTAGTGAAACTTCATGCCACTTGGTGAAATGTAGGCTAGGGTTGTATATTACATGATTCCAAAAGCATTTGGTGGGAAAAGATAGTCTTTGATTTTTAGAGTGATGCCCTAGGTCAAATATCCCTATGTATTTGACCAAGAAATGTGCAATTTGGTGATGTAGGTGACAAAATCTGATAGGTGGATGAATGCCTGGTGGTTTTCTAAGATGTTTGCATGTGGTGGAAGAGATCCAAATTCCTATCTCAAGTTTATGACCCCAACTTAGACCATTTGCTTTGTAACCTAGACCTAAATTGATCAATTAGGCCTAGAGACCTAGTGGGTGTTTTGAGTTGCTGGAGTAGAGTTGGAATTGGAGGCTTGGAAGTCTATTAGAGTCCCCTAAAGGGTATTCAAATCCACCATTTGTTTGCTTAGTCATTTAGGGTTTTGTCAAGTTGTGTAGTGAAAATTGGTTTAGGAGGGCTAGTAGCCTCACTAGGCCAAGTAAGGGTTGAAGGGTTGTGAGAAGTTGGGGATCAAGCCAACTGTGGAAAAGGTGTTTGTAGACCTGTCTCAAGGTGTGGAAGGAGTCTTGAGGATTGAACAATAGCCTGGTTTACAAATCCTTCATATGCCCTTGGATGTGACTTTGGTTGGATTGAAGTATTGTAGTGGGTGAGTGGGTAGAGAAGACTAAACCTTGTTGCTTCCCTTGTGTCACTCTACATCAGGTGGTATTAGAGCCATCAAAGAGATGGGAGATAGAGAAGAAGAGGAGGAAATTCCTCAAAAGGTGACTAATGTCGAATTGGCAAAGATAGTGAGAGAACAAGCAGCCAAGAACAAAAGGATGGAGGCTGAGATAGAGAAGTTGAAGAAGGATAAGGATAAGAAGAAGAAACCAGAAGTCATCTTAGATTCAGATGAAGAGGATCAAGATGAAGAAAAAGGAGTGCCCATGGAAGAGCCACAAGGAGGCATGTCAGAAAGATAATTCCTAGATGCACTTGGAAAGTTGAGTAGGAAGGACAGTAAGGTGGATTTACCTATGTTTCCTGGTAAGATGAACCCAGAGGAGTGCCTTGATTGGATAGAGGCAATGGAGAACTATTTTGAATGTGAGGAAGTGGCAGAAAATCAGAAGGTGAGGATTGCCAAATCTAGAATGAAAGGGCCAGCCTTGAGTTGGTGGAACTTCATTCAAAATGAGAGGATAGAGGATGATAGGAACCCTATCACTACATGGAGGAAGATGGTTCTTGAAATAAAGAAACGATTTGTTCCTGAAGATTATGAAGTCAACTTGCACAAAAAGTTACAAAACTTGAGACAGAAGGACATGGATGTGAGCACATACACCGAGGAGTTTCACAAGATGTCTTTGAAAGCCAAGATGCTTGAGAATGAAAAGCAAAAGCTTGCAAGGTATCTAAATGGTCTTAAGTTCTCCATTCAAGATGAACTAAGTCTCTTTAACCCTGAGACAGTGCATAAATGTTTTCAAATGGCACTGAGGATTGAGGACAAACAAAGAAGGAGAGGTGATTCAAGTAGTAGGGGTAGAGGCAAGCTAAATTTCAGATGCAGAGGTAGATTTCAAAATAGAGACAACTTTCCTAGACCCCAAAATGGCAGATCACAAGAAGGTAGTCAAGTGGCGGCTGATAGAGACAGTGCTGATAAGGGTCAGTTTAGAGGGAGAGGTAATGGTAGAGGAAGAAGTGGAGGCAGGGGTTCCAATGTGTTCATAGGAAGGTGTTTTTCTTGCAATCAAATAGGACATCAATCCTTTAGATGCTCGGAGAAGATGGGAAACAACTCTGCAAATCAGAAAGACAGAAGGGTGCAGCTCCTTCAAGAAGATGACTGTCAAAGCACCACCTCCTATCAAACTACCTCTTCCAAGCCTATAGCACCAGAGAGTGGAGAATACATCATGTTCAACCGGTCTCTCATCATGCCTGCCACCAAGGAGCAACCCCAAAGGAACAATCTGTTGAGAACCACTTGCAAGGTGAAAGGGAAAGTCTGCAAGGTAATTGTTGACTCAGGTTCTTCTAAAAATTTAGCTTCTAATGACATGGTGAATAAGTTAGGATTGTAAAGGATACCTCATCCTAACCCCTATAGGGTCTTTTGGCTAACCAAGGACCAACAAATTGTGGTGAAAGAACAATGTTGGGTTGAATTCAAGATAGGTGAATATTGTGATAGGATTCTTTGTGAGATAGTAGATATGGATGCATGCCACCTTCTTCTTGGAAGGCCTTGGCAACATGATACAAGTGCCCAGCATGATGGTAAGCAAAATGTGATTCATTTGTCTAAGAATGGTGAAAATTTCATAATGACTCCTTTGATTGATGACTACAAAGAAAAGATCATTCCTAGTTCAGTTATGTTGGTAGGTGAAAAGGAGTTTTTGGCTTACCTCAAGGAAGAGAAGGTGCCATGTTTTGTAGTGGTCATCAAGCCCAAGGATGCAAATCCTAAGAAGATCAAAGTGCAGCAGCCTCTTAGGGGGATTGGACCAAAAGAAGTGGAGGAACTATTGGAGAAGTTCCATGATGTGATAGCAGATGAAAGTAAGGATGCCCTTCCACCAAAGAGGGAGATTAGTCATTGCATTGATCTCATCCCTGGATCCACCCTACCAAACCAAGCAGCCTACAAGTTGACCCCAGAGAAAAATGTAGAAGTGGCAAGACAAATCCAAGACTTGTTGGATAGAGGGCTTATAAGGAGGAGTATTAGCCCATGTGTAGTACCTGCTGTACTTGCACCAACGAAGGAAGGCACATGGAGACTATGCACTGATTCAAGGGCCATCAACAAGATTACTATCAGGTATAGATTTCCAATGCCTAGGATAGAAGATTTAATGGATTTCTTGGGTAGGGCTAAATAGTTTACCAAGATGGATCTAAAAAGTGGTTATCACCAAATTAGGATAAGGGAGGGGGATGAGTGGAAAACGACCTTCAAAACCAATGAAGGGCTATTTGAATGGGTTGTGATGCCTTTTGGCTTATCAAATGCACCAAGCACCTTCATGAGGTTGATGAATGAGGTGCTAAAACCTTTCCTTAATAATTTCATTGTTGTATATTTGGATGATATATTGGTTTTTAGTGATAGCAAGGAAGATCACATAAGACATATTCATCAAGTGCTTAGGAGGCTTCAAGAGGAGAAGTTGAGAATTAACCTTGACAAATGTGTCTTCCTACAAGAAGAATTGACATTCTTGGGGTTTGTCATCTCTAAGGGCAGCCTCAAGATGGATCCAAGCAAGGTGGAAGCCATTCTTAATTGGCCCGCACCTACTACAGCCTCTGAGGTAAAAAGTTTCCATGGTTTATGTAGTTTTTATAGAAAGTTCATTAGAGGGTTTAGTGCTATTTGTGCTCCACTTGTTGACACTATAAAAGGGGGCAAGAAGTGTGTATTTGTGTGGACAAATGAGGCCAATCAAGCCTTTGAACTGTTAAAGAAGAAAATATCAGAACAACCGGTACTTGTGCTGCCTGATTTTGATAAGACCTTTGTTGTTGAGTGTGATGCAAGTAAGAGGGCTGTTGGGGGAGTCCTCAGTCAAGATGGGAGGCCTGTAGCCTTCTTTAGTGAGAAGTTAAATGAAGCAAAATAGAACTATTCTACCTATGATCTAGAATTATATGCAATGGTCCAATCCTTGAGGAAGTGGAGACACTATTTATTACCGAAGGAGTTTGTTGTTTTTACTGATAACCATGCTTTGAGCTTCTTAAACAGGCAGGAGAAGTTAAACCACAGACATATCAAGTGGATGGAGTACATCCAAGCATATACATTCTCCATTAAACACAAGAAAGGAGTGGCCAATAAGGTTGCTGATGCCTTAAGTCGGAGGAATCTTGTTATTCAAACCATTCAATTGGAGAGTATAGGTATACATGCCATTAAAGATAAGTATGCAGAAGATGAAGACTTCAAGGAACCTTACCAATCTTGCAAAGCCATGACAGGCAGGTATAACACTAATTTTTGTGATTTTCTGATACAAGATGGATTTCTTTTCAAAGGCAGCCTGTTGTGTATTCCAAGAGGGTCTGTTAGAGAGAATATCATTTAGGAGAAGCATTGTGGTAGTATGGTAGGCCACTTTGGCATTGATAAGACCCTAGACTTGGTTAGAAGATACTACTATTGGCCAAAGTTGCCAACTGATGTAAGAAAGTTTGTAGAAACTTGTCAAATTTGGCAAAGAGCCAAGGGACATACATCAAATGCAGGTCTATACACTCCACTACCTATCCCTTCAAAGCCTTGGGATTCCATAAGCATGGATTTTGTACTTGGTTTGCCTAGGACCAAGAATGGACATGATAGCATTTTTGTGGTTGTTGATAGGTTCTCTAAAATGGCCCATTTCATTCCATGTAAAACCACACATGATGCCTCACATGTTGCTGGTCTTTTCTTCAAGGAAATAGTTAGATTACATGGTTTGCCTTTGTCAATAATCTCTAATAGAGACCCCAAGTTCATAGGACACTTCTGGAGGACACTTTGGAAAAGACTAGGTGCAAACTTGTCATTATCATGAGCCTATCATCCTCAGTTTGATGGTCAGACTGAGGTGATTAATAGGTCACTTGGCAACCTTCTAAGATGCCTAACTAAGGAGCAGGGTACTAGTTGGGATTCAGTTTTGGCTTAGGCAGAATACTCCTACAATGACACTGTGAACAGGAGTACTAGCCTGTCACCTTTTCAAATAGTTTATGGCACTCACCCAAGGGGTATTTTGGAACTCAGAGAGGTCAGAGGACTAGAGAAGAGTAGTACATTGGCTGAAGATTTTGTCCAAGTGATGAGAGATGTCCATGAGCAAGTAAAAGAGAAGTTATAGTCTACCTCTGTAAAGTACAAACAGTCTACTGACAGAAAGAGAAGCGATCTATAGTTCAAGGAAGGGGATTTGGTCATGGTACACCTTAAAAAGGAGAGACTCCATGCAGGTAAATACACTAAGTTAACTATGAAGAAGATTGGGCCTTGTGAAGTGCTAAGGAAATGTGGAGAAAATGCCTACAAAATCAGACTACCGGATGGTATTGCCTTGTCACCAATCTTCAATGTATCAGACCTCTATCCCTATAAAGGATCTGATCCTCAGACAGCTGCTATAGAGGAACAAACTGATTAGACACTTCAAGACCTGATTCCTTCATCTCCTGATCAGATCGAATGCATTTTGGATCAAAGGATTGCTAAACAGACTAGGAGGCACACCTATTATGAGTATTTGGTGAAGTGGCTCAATAAGCCTCAGGAGGATGCCACTTGGATGAGCAGAGAAGCCATTGAGAAGGCAAGATTTCCATTTGACACCATTCCCAACTCAAGAGACTTGAGTTCTGTTTGACAGGGGGAGTATGGTGCAGGGCACCTAAGAGCATTTTGAGGTTTTTGTTAACATTTTGAGGTTTTTGTTTAACATTTTGAGGTTTTTGTTCAGTGTGTGTTGTAATAAGGCCATGGTTGTAAGGTCCACTCTGTATGGTCAAGAGATTTGGGGTAATCTTATAAACCTCAAATCATTCTTCGTCCATTTGGACCCTAGTTGTGTCACTTAGGCCTAGAAGGTCTAATGATGATTTTTTGAGTCTAGTTGGTAGTCTTGATGTTTTGTCATGTTTTAGGGAGTATGGTAGTTGTTTGGATTCCATTGGACAAGCTAAACCAATCAGAATCCTTGTGTTTATGCAAACTACCATAGTTGTCGAAAGGTGTCATGTATTTGGTCGGTCCCAACCCACTTTTGATGGTTGCAACTATTATTGCAAGTTGCATACTAACTTGGATGGGTTGATATTGTTGACATCTTACTCCAGGATGGGAGGAAGTTTCTGTACGAAGTTTTGGGCACAAAAACCAGTAAAACTGACTATTTTCCCCTGAATTTCTATTATTGTATGGACTGTACGGATTAGTCAAGTGGATTGATGTGATTTTTCTGAAACTAGGTTGAGTCTGGATTCCAATGCATCAAGTTTGAGGTCTTGAAGTGGTTTGAGTAGGAAGATATTGTATTTTGAACTTAGACTGGTTTGAAATCCTCTTTCCTAGGGTCTGTCATACAAAACTTGCCCTAGAATGCATTCTAACTGGTGAAACTTCATGCCACTCAGTGAAGTGTAGGCTAGGGTTGTATATTACATGATTCCAAAAGCATTTGGTGGGAAAAGACAGTCTTCAATTTTTAGAGTGATGCCCTAGGCCAAATATCCCTATGTATTTGACCAAGAAATGTGCAATTTGGTGATGTAGGTGAAAAAATCTGATAGGTGGATGAATTCCTGGTGGTTTTATGAGATGTTTGCATCTAGTGGAAGAGATCCAAATTCCTGTCCCAAGTTTATGACCCCAACTTAGACCATTTGCTTTGTAACCTAGACCTAAATTGATCAATTAGGCCTAGAGACCTAGTGGGCGTTTTGAGTTGCTGGAGTAGAGTTGGAATTGGAGGCTTGGAAGTCTATTAGAGTCCCCAAAAGGGTATTCAAATCCACCATTTGTTTGCCTGGTCATTTAGGGTTTTGTCAAGTTGTGTAGTGAAAATTGGTTTAGGAGGGCTAGTAGCCTCACTAGGCTAAGTAAGGGTTGAAGGGTTGTGAGAAGTTGGGGATCAAGCCAACTGTGGAAAAGGTGTTTGTAGACCTGTCTCAAGGTGTGGAAGGAGTCTTGAGGATTGAACAATAGCCTGGTTTACAAATCCTTCATATGCCCTTGGATGTGACTTTGGTTGGATTGAAGTATTGTAGTGGGTGAGTGGGTAGAGAAGACTAAACCTTGTTGCTTCCCTTGTGCCACTCTACATCAAGTTTGGAATTGGATTCTTTTATTATGGTAGTCCTTGTGACACAGGCTACCTATTTGCAACTTTCTTTGTGGTCTACACCGCTGATGGTGAGCTACTTGACATGCAAATGGTGTGGAGTTCAAACAGAGAGTAGATTGTGAAAGAAAATGCAACCCTAAGAATCACATCCATAGGAGAACTTTAAAAATGGATGAGATGGCACTCTCATCTAGTCTACAAATACATCCACATTGTGAGTTTGAATACCACTAGCGCGATGCTTTCTCAATTCGTTGCCATGAAAGCTCTCCAATTTCAAACTAGACCCTCTGTGAAAGAAATAAATCAAGCATTTGTTTTCCTGCTTCCTATCCTTTGGACATCACTTCCATTTTCAAGAATGATAATAGTGGACTATTTTTGGTCCTCTCATTTTATTTTATTAGTTATGAGGCTCTTCCGTAAATCATCCTCATTATTTGCAGAGATCTGTGCTCTTACTTTTGCAACTGTTTACAGAGGCACTACATGGATCAACAATCTCCACCTACTGAAAAAGTGAATTGCTTGGAGAGGAAGACATCTTAGGTGGCAAATATGAAGGAGGGCATAAAAATAGGGGAGAAAGTTAATGGTTTGGTCAAAGAAGACTCTCTATTTTGGAAGGAAAAACCCCACATTTTGGGTGATGTTGTTGGGGATTCTTTCAGCCTAGCTGAGGGCGCACAGAGAGGAGGTGAAGAGGAGTGCGACCATAGAAGGTAGGTGTAGCATTTATTTGTTTTTCTAGTGCTAAAACTAAAATTTGTTTGTTGCAATTCCTTCACCACAGAAAACCAAAACCCCTTGCTGCCATTTTTAAAAATATATGCTAAAATATATTTCAATGCAAGATATTTACATCACCTCTTCCCTTGAATTTATGGTTTAGATGCAATACTATTTTCCTTAATTCATTAGATAATGGGGGGGAGTTTCAAAGAAAGGTCATATGGTTTTTGATTTATAATTGTTAGGTAAAAAGAAAAGTAGGGGTTAAATCTTATAGAGCATATAATGAGGGCAGCCACACAAAACTTGGATGCTATGACAGAGATTGAAGAGATCTAAGTTCCATGGAAACCTTTTGTTATACAATGACTTATATGAAAAAAATTTCATTACAACTCTTCATAAAAAGATTAAATAACCTTTTGTTCTGGTCATTACAATGATTTTTTGTTAAACCACTAACCTAGAGGAAACCATCGTTGAGTTAAAGAATGTTATGGCATTGTAATACCTTAGAAACATCTACCTATGTTTGTGCATTAAAATTGGTCATGTATAAACTCCAATTGGGAAAAATCTGCAACCCAAGAACCTAAAGGAACTACTGTAGGAGGGAAAGTTAAGATTTCCATTTTGTAATTCCTTTTAACATTTTATTTTGTTATGTTAAATATAGTAGACAATATGCAAAATTCTAGCTATGAGTAGGCTTGTAATACCATTTGTCATGTTTTCTTATGTGATATGTGCATTCCTTTGTGAAGAGTGATTAAATTGGGGTCACTAGTGCTATTACATAATTGATCTAACTGACAACAGGCTGTTTTCAATAGATTACATTGTCATAGAAAGTTTTGGTCTTGTAGATCACTTTTTTCATATTTGCTATTTCAAATTTATACTTCAGTGTTTCAATCGATTTTGTATACCTCATTTGGTTAAATGAGATGAGCTTAGGTCTAGGATATTGAATCCTCGTGCATGGACTTGAGCACTTGTAAAGGCTAAGGATGCACACAAGAAGGCCGATCCGCCTACGGGGTGTCAAGTTATCCGTCTGTGGGGCATTGATTCAGGCTTGATTGACTCTCCTCATCTATAGGAGAGATGCACTTGTTTCCATGTGGTGCCATCCCTTCATGTATGCATGATGACACTCCTTCCAATTTGCACTCTAGTGTCTAGTGCCTTGGTAGTTGTGAGTAGTACCCAACATTCTATTTGATGATCATCTTTATGTTATGACTATAGTGTTATGCATTATTTTCTGTGTCTGCTCCGTGATTGATGTGAGTGTTGGTCATCATGTATACCCTGACTTTTTTACTTCTCTCTGGGCCTTATGACTATCTCTGAACATAGTGGGGTGGTCTCGTATGACTCCACATGGTTGGGAGGCATTGCCATCGCCATTGGGGACTAGTGAATAGATTATTGGAGCACCAGATTGGAGATGTTCTCACTCTCCATTACCCTATCTGTTGTTGTACTTATTCAGTCATTGTATCATATTCAAGACTATATCATTGCATGTGCATATTGTTTTATGTTATTGTACTCTCTTAAGAGAGAAGTTGTAATCATGCAGATTAATGAGAAGAAAGGAGATGTTTCCTATTTGGTTTACAGATTCTAGTGTGGGCATCAGATCCACTTGTACTATGATGGTTTTGGATTCATGTTTATAATTTGGAATGGGTTATAGGAACATTTGGGTTGGTGTTTAAAATGAATGTAGTTTATTAATGTTTCTTTGGAGAGTGATTTAGTCCTCTCTTGTGGGTTGTGCATTCGGCCATATTTGACCATGAATGTCATCGGCATATCAAATCGACAACCATATCTTGTGCATGTTACCTATTTATGTCAAAAAAAATTATCTTGTTCTCTTTTGGCCCTTACCCTTCGAGGTTTGCGGGGTGGGATGTTATATGTGGTATTAGAGCCCATGTTTATACACTGGGAGCTCTGGCGTACCTAAGCCTTCTATGTTTCGCTGTGTTTGGTGTGAGCTTGTTATATTGTTTTTATAGTCCTAATTGCTTTCATGCCTTAGCATGGGATTAGTGGGTTAAGTTACAACCCCATTCTTAGAAATCGTGGAGGAAACAACCTCCTTGGCCTTACCTTACTCAATGGGACTAGAATGTTGACCTTGGTTAGGAGTGATCACTCTCCCATGTTATAAGACGAGGGTAGGAATGTTTTGCCTTGTGTGTTTGTGGATTGAAGGTAACTCGGGTTACCTAATTACCCTTGTTTGGATAGACTCTTCTTGTGTCTTCCTTTATGTTGCTAGTGAATGAAATGAACCTCATTGGTCATGAATTGCTCTTGTAATTCTTTTTTGTATTATAGATGTAAAGGATAGTAGGATGTAGCTATTTGCAGATGTGGACAAATTAGTTTGATTGCTCCATGCTCTCTTGTAAGTGATGTATGATTTCTGATTTTCTTATGACCTCTTAATGTGCTTGAGTTGCTACAATTTATCATCCTTGATAACATATTGAAGTCATTGGACTACTAATGGTGCCTTAAACTTTCCCTTAGTAGAATTTACATGTTTGTATGATGAACATTGGATGGTATGTAATGTCTTGACTTGAGATGAAATCTATCTTTCTCTCCTCTTCTTAGTTGTCAATAGTTGGCAAGATGTTAAAATAATGGCATATGGATTTAATTAGTATGTTAGAATTGCAATAAGTAAGATAATTAGTGAAGAATAACTTATGCTTGTTATGGTTATGTGTTGAAAGTGATTACATGTTTATTAGTGCCTCCTTACTTAATGAGTTTACATGAGAATGATAATTTCTTAGTGGATATATCTTACTTGATGAGAAATTGCATGCCTTGACATATCCATGGTTACTTAAGATTATATGTATGGTTGTGAACATGAGTAAATGGATTAGAGTTCCTTAAACAAACCCATTTCTTTATGATTATGAGCATCTGATTTTTTTTGTGAAATTGATACTTATGTTTGTGCATTGATGTTAAAATGATAGCGATGATGCTATACATGTTCATGCACTATTGTGTTATGTTGGAAGCATTACAAGTAAATCTATGATGTTACAGGTAATGAGTTGTCTTGTGAAAAGAGGAAAATTGGTATGGCTATTTGGGAGTACCTATTGTTTGGTAAAGTTGTGTATCTTGCATTATGTTGCATAGTCATAGGTGAACTATAGTATTTCCTAGGTAAGAGAAGATGTAATTGTACTCCCCATGAAGCCAACATTTAGTTATGTGCTCTTGTTGAGAGTTGTGAATAACCAGTGCTTGAGATGTGTGCCCATGGGATGGTGATACTGCGTACCCATCCATGGAGGATATGTATGGATTATGTGTATGGGAGATTACCATACCATCTATGTGTTTTCTTGTTGTCACCCTATTGACTACCAACCCAAGGGTTGTTGATAGGCCAATATGTGGAGGGTAGTAGCAGCAACAAAGTTCCTTGGGAGGGAATTGCACGGCGTACATATAATGGCGGCGAGAAATGATGACGATCATTTCAACCTCCCAAGAAAGTAGTCACAATTTCCCCTTATTAATGGACCATATACTTGGTTCATATAATGTTAACCTAATCTACATAGTTCTTGAGGATGATCTATTAGTTTATGGTATGAGCACCTGTTACAGCTATGATCTTACCCTGATGTGATTGTTTAGATATGATGCCACCCCCCACTGGTGTTCCGACACAGTGCTGGTGAGGATGTCGTGTCGTTGATGGTAGCAAGTTGAGCTCAAGGACACGATGCCACGTACCTAGATGAGTGAAAGCGTAGTACCTAGATGTTGATGTCATGTAGGTAGTTGCATATTAAAATATAGTAGAAAACAAAATTGCATCATTATGCCTTGAAAAGTGACAAACTATTACAGTATATGTAAAGAGATGTCATGCATGCTATGAGATTAGAGGTTGAAATTAGTATATGTGTGTTTGTGTGCTCCATTTTAGAGATGACTGCATATGAAAAGTTAAAGAACTAGAAATTTTTTATTTTGAAAAGCGCATTTTGCTACAATTTATGAGAAAATTGTGTGGTTTATGCAGGTATATATGTGCAAATTGATAGTTGTTGTTTTTCCTTGATGGATTCCAATATTATTATGATGTTGACATGATTGGTTAGATCATGCTAGGTTACATGCTTACTGTTTCTTCGGCTATGATGTATGTTATATGCACATGTGCTTTGACGTGTGATCAGAGTGATACAGGTATTGGGTATCGACTCCACCTGGACTCATAGGCCTAAGCATACTCTTATTATCCCCGATGGTGGTTATTGGAGATAGTCACAGACCATGTTCCCTACCCTAGCCATTGTACCATACTGCACAATGTTTCCATGTTGTTGTCTTATCATCTGGTTACCTAACGGTAATGTCCAGATTGCCCCTTATGGTCAAGTGTAGTTTGCCAGTGTAGTGGTTGAGGCTTTTCTCATTGGTTTTTGTTGATTGTTTGATGTGGTTTCCTTGGCATCATTCTTTATTTTGATTGGATAAAATTGTTTTATGCTAATGTATATTTTGTAGGAATGAGTGCCTTACCTATTCCTTACCCATGTATTGGGATTGATTGTATGTAATTGTGCATGTGTTAGCCTAATGTTTTTTAATTGTTTCAAGTGTCCTAGACTAGTGTGTGCTTTAGCTGCATCTTAGCATTTTTAGTCTTCTAGGAGTAAGCCTAGTCCTAGGGGGTAGGATGTAATGACCCATGTATTTGCTTTTTGGTGTGAGTTAGAGGAGTCAGCTCGGGTAATAAAGAGAGGTCAGTTTTGAAAGAAGATGGTGTAGGAGTACCTATCCTACAGTGGCCTACATGAGGCTTTTAGTTGTTTTATGCTTAGTTATGTTTTCAATAAGGTCCTAAATGGACATTAAATGTAATAAGGTTAGTTTGGACCAATGCACGTTTAGTTAGTTGTATTTAGGATCAAGTTGTAAGTTCCAAGATCATTTGTTGATCTGTAGTTTGTTAGGACAGTTAAGTTTATTGGATCGATGGAGGTAGTTAGCTCTCCCAGCCACTTGGAGACAAGTCTGTACTATTGTGGGTAAGTGTATAAATACCCTAGTATAGATCAACTATGGGGTATTATGTTGTGAGAAGTTGTATTAGGCTATTGGAAAATAGAATACTGTAATTGCATTTCTGAAAGCAAATAAAGATTCTATTTGTGTTTTGATCATTTGATTTGTGTAATCAACTGGTTGGTTTGTGGCCGGATGGATTCTTTTATCCATTCCACTGGTTGATTCTTTGAATCGGTGGAATGGCTGTGTATATAGTAGTTAGGGTTTTGTTTTCCATGTTTGTCTGTGCTAAAGTTTGCAGGATCGGGTCTGAGATGCATTGAAGAACCCTAGCATGGGTATGTGCTAGGTTTAACAGAGTGAAAAGGTCTGTAGAATAGTCGAAGGGATAGACCAGAGCAGTCGCTAAGTATAAGATGGATCAAAACTATGAAAATCTGTGAAGTTCTAAAAAATATACAAATTGTGTATATATCACTTTTGTATGCGAGATATACAATCTGTGTGTATATCGCTTTCGTATACCATGGGTATATCACTTTTGTTTCATCATTGTTGTATGTTGAAACATACATGAGGATATACAAGTCTATCGCATATACATAGGAGAGAGAAAGGTCAAGATCCCTATCGGCATACAGAGAAGTCAAGGGTTGGTCAAAGATGCATTTGAAAATGCATGTTAAGGAGATAAAAGTTTGAATATACAATTTTTATATATACTGCTATCGAGTTATGCAACTTGTGAGTATCCATCTTTTGTATGTTGGATACAGTTCCTGTGTATACGTCAATTGTATCAGGTGGAATGTATGTGTCAAATGTACATCGAAGGCATATTCGAAGGAATATTCGGTGAATGTATATTTTGGTTTGTATGTGGTAAAGATACAATGAAATAGATGCATCAGGTTGATGCAAAAGGTGACTGGTCAGGGCGGTAGCCCGAATGTATGTTGGATGGATTGTTGGTCTGTAGATACAAGGTGCGACCGGCAGTAGGAGGTAAGGGCACCGGCCAAGCAGGTTGCGAGTTGTATGTATATTGCGAATGTATATTGGAATATACATTCCGCGATACAAAGGGTTATGTGCAAGCGGTGACCGATAGATCAGGTGAAGGTAACCGGCGCCGACAGGTCATGGGTTGTATGTTCAGCGTAGAGGAAGCGATAGATGCAAGAGGATTGCGGGCGTAGCAGGTAAGTATTTGTATGTATAAATGAGGAATGTATCTTGCGATAGATACAAGCGTAAAAGATATACATCGGGGTGAGTTCAGCAACAGGGAGATAAGTATGAAGGTGGCCGATGGTGTTATGTTTTGCCGATAGGCAAATAAACATATAATGAATGATGTATGCATATTTGGAAATGCATAAACATACATTGATAATTGTATGTTAGGGTTTTAGTGTTGGATGCTCTGCATCATAGTGGTATCAGAGCTTAGCAAAAGGTCTGGGCTATTGTGTGTTAGTTTTGTCACTGAGAAGGCAGAAGTAGAGGAGTGAGAGGTTGACAATATGCCTCCTAAAGGTAATGGTACTGCAAGAGAGTTACAGGAGATAAAGGAAAAACATGCCAGAGAGATGAGGAAGATGAAGGAGCTTGCTGAAGCACTTCAAGCAAGGCTTGCAGCCTTGGAAATGAACAAGAAAAGAGACGTAGAAGACAGTGAATCTGAGAAAGAAGATGATGCTGAAGAATTTGAAGAGGTAGATGAAGAGCTGAATGCTGAAGATGAGAGATTTGCAAAACTGTTAAAGGTAGTGCAGAGTGAGAAACCTAAGGTAAAGGTTGATGTTTCAAAGTATAATGGAAGTTTGGATGAGGATGAGTTACTTGATTGGATTACTGCATTAGATAATCACTTTGAATGTGAAGATGTTGCTGAGGATCAGAAGGTAAAGATTGCAAAGACCAAGTTGGGAGGTCATGCTTTAGTATGGTGGGATTATGTACAATCTGAGAGAAGGAAACAAGGAAAGTCAAAGATCACTTCATGGGATAAAATGGTAGCAAGGATCAAAGGTAAATTTTTACCCCAGGATTATGAAATTTAGATGTTAAGAAGCTGCAATTTTTAAGGCAAAAGGAAATGGATGTGAAGGCATACACTGAGATGTTTTACAAGTTTAGTATGAGATCTGGTCATCGTGAGAATGAGATAGAAAAGGTGGGTAGATACTTGGATGGTTTGAGATTGAACATCCAAGATGAGTTAGTTTTAGCTAACCCAAGGAGTTTAGAGGATTGTTATCAAATGGCAATCAGGATTGAAGAAAAGATGAATAGAAGATAGGATAAGTCCATGAGAGGAAGAGGATCAGCCCCTACAATGAGGCAAACCAATGAGAGTCAAGAAGACACTGGTAAAGGACAGAAACAGTCTAATTTTAGAGGTGGATGGAAAGGTACAAGAGGCAGATTTGGAGGTGGTAGAGGGTCTACTACATTTTCTGGTAAGTGTTACACTTGTGGTGAATATGGGCATCCATCTTTCAAATGTCCAACAAAAGCAACAAGTTCAGGAGGAGAAAAGAGGGCAAATTTGATCCAAGAAGCTGATAAACAGAGTGCAAGCAGCTCAAACACTCAGCAAAGTGTGAAGGAGACTCCTGATAATTATGGGTATCCGAAGGAGGGAGAAGCATTGATGTTAAGGAGGACAATCTTGAAGACATCAAAGGATATGATGCAAAGAAGAGCTCTTTTCAAGACCACCTGCAAGAGCAAACGTAAAATATATAAGGTTGTGATTGATTCTGTCTCAACAGATAATATGGTATCTCAAGAAATGGTGGATAAACTAAAATTGGAAAGGATTTCACATCAAAATCCCTACAAAGCATCTTGGGTAAGTGATAGTCAATCACTTTTGGTGTATGAACAAGCATATGTTGATTTTCAAATTGGAGAATATCAAGATAGAGATTTATGTGATGTTTTGCCCATGGAATGTTGTCACCTACTGTTGGGTAGGCCATGGCAATTTTATAGGAGAGTATTGAATGATGGGTATGCTAATACCTACACCATCAAGAAAGATGGGAAAACCATTGTGTTGATACCATTGTAGGGGGATGTTGAAGCAAAGCAGACCAATAAAATCATTTTGATAGGAAAGGAGTTTGTGAAGATGCCTACAGTAGCAGGCATAAAGGCAATTGAGGATACTGTAGGGAAAGAAGTTGTTAAGGACAACAGTTCGAAGAAGATTTTAGTTCTGACTGACAGAGATCGGCAGTAGGTTCAGAAATAGGTTTGCAAATAGCAACAAGTTGAGTGGAATGACAAGGATGTTGTTATAGTAGGGACTATTGTTTTTCCTATAAAAGTTGAAAGGAAGATAGATTTGAACATTGCAGAAGTTCAAGAAGCAATTCCTAAGGTTATTCAATCAGGTATTCAGACAGAGGTGCTGGTAAGACAAACTGACAAACATAGGGTATGTGTGAGCAGATCCTACATTGACAGGCATGAGGGTTTACTTTCAACACAACAAGTTGCAGTTCAGAAATCTTGGAGTAGCCAAGAGATAGTAGAGTATAAAGCTGGAACAGGTCAGAACACTAAGATGGAAAAGAGTAAAGGTGGAATTCTTCCACAACTTAACTCATGGGGCATGAGTTCTTTTTCTGTTGGGGAGTATGGTGTAGGAGCACCTATCCTACAGTGGCCTACATGAGGCTTTTAGTTGTTTTATGCTTAGTTATGTTTTCAATAAGGTCCTAAATGGACATTAAATGTAATAAGGTCAGTTTGGACCAATGCATGTTTAGTTAGTTGTATTTAGGATCAAGTTGTAAGTTCCAAGATCATTTGCTGATCTGTAGTTTGTTAGGACAGTTAAGTTTATTAGATCGATGGAGGTAGTTAGCTCTCCCAGCCACTTGGAGACAAGTTTGTACTACTGTGGTAAGTGTATAAATACCCTAGTACAGATCAACTGTGGGGTATTATGTTGTGAGAAGTTGTATTAGGTTGTTGGAAAATAGAATACTGTAATTGCATTTCTGAAAGCAAATAAAGATTATGTTTGTGTTTTGATCATTTGATTTGTGTAATCGACTAGTTGGTTTGTGGCCGGATGGATTCTTTTATCCATTCCACCAGTTGATTCTTTGAATTGGTGGAATGGTTGTGTATAAAGTAGTTAGGGTTTTGTTTTCTATGTTTGTCTGTGCTAAAGTTTGTAGGATCAGGTCTGAGATGTAGAGAAGAACCCTAGCATGGGTATGTGCTAGGTTTAGTAGAGTGAAAAGGTCTGTAGAATAGTCAAAGGGACAGACCAGAGCAGTCACTAAGTATAAGACAGATCAGAACTGTGAAAATCCATGAAGTTCTAAAAAATATACAAATTGTGTATATATCACTTTTGTATGCAAGATATACAATTTGTGTGTATATCGCTTTCGTATATCGTGGGTATATCACTTTTGTTTCATCGCTGTTGTATGTTGAAACATACATGAGGATATACAAGTCTATCGCATATACATAGGAGAGAGAAAGGTCAAGATCTCTATTGGCATACAAAGAAGTCAAGGGTTGGTCAAAGATGCATTTGAAAATGCATGTTAAGGAGATACAAGTTTGAATATACAATTTTTGTATATACTACAAATGTATATCGGGTTATGCAACCTGTGAGTATCCATCTTTTGTATGTTGGATACAGTTCCTGTGTATCCGTCAATTGTATCAGGTGGATTGTATGTGTCAAATGTACATCAGACATGTACATCAAAAATATACAAAGGTAGCCAGTGGGTCAAACATACATCAAAGGCATATTCGAAGGAATATTTGGTGAATGTTTATTTTGGTTTGTATGTGGTAAAGATACAACAAAATAGATGCATCAGGTTGATGCAAAAGGTGACTGGTCAGGGTGGTAGCCTGAATGTATATTGGATGGATTGTTGGTCTGCGGATACAAGGTGCGACCGGCAGTAGGAGGTAAGGGCAATGGCCAAGCAGGTTGCGAGTTGTATGTATATTGCGAATGTATATTGGAATATACATTCCACAATACAAAGGGTTATGTGCAAGCAGCAACTGATAGATCAGGTGAAGGTAACCGGCACCGACAGGTCATGGGTTGTATGTTCAACGTAGAGGAAGCGATAGATGCAAGAGGATCGCGGGCGTAGTGGGTAAGTGTTTGTATGTATAAACGAGGAATGTATCTTGCGATAGATACAAGCGTAAAAGATATACATCAGGGTGATTTCAGCATCAGGGAGATAAGTATGAAGGTGGCCGATGGTGTTATGTTTTACCGATAGGCAAATAAACATATAATGAAGGATGTATGCATATTTGGAAATGCATAAACATACATTGATAATTGTATGTTAGGGTTTTAGTGTTGGATGCTCTGCATCAGAAGATAGGTTAGAGATGGGTGGCGGAGAGTTGGGCATGGCTCGAGGAGGGATTAGATGACAAGATGGGATCACATCAAAGTTAATGCAAGATGTGTTTGAGCTGACTATATGAAAGGAGATCAGGACAATTTCATCTTTATCTAATAAGAATCCCCTAGTAATTGAAAGTCTTGGCTTTATTAAGGTCAAAAAATATCTGGAGGGTAGATGGAAGAGGACGTAGGAGTTAAGAAAGTGAAAATATCTCTGCTAGATAGCATGGGCATTATGGTCGGGAGTGCCTTGTCTTTATTCTGGGAGATTGCATAAATGTCTTTGGTAGCATTTGCAACTAGAGATTAGACAGAAATCTGCCTTCCATTATGCAAATGGATGTATGTGCCCCATGGGAAAGCTACCATTTTTGTCATGGCGATGAGGATGCTAGCTAAGTTTGGAACTAGATTCTTCTGTTATGGTAGTCCTTGTGACACAGGCTACATGTTTGCAACTTTCTTTGTGGTCTACATTGTTGATGGTGAGTTGCTTGACATGCAAATGGTGTGGAGTTCAAACAGAGAGCAGATCATGCAAGAAAATGTAACCCTAAGACTCACGTCCACAGGAGAAATTTGTAAATGGAAGAGATGGCACTCTCATCTAGTCTACAAATACATCCACATTGCAAGTTTGAATAGCACTGGCGTGGTACTTTCTCAATTCGTTGCCATGAAAGATCTCCAATTTCAAACTAGACTCTCTATGAAATAAATAAATCAAGCATTTGTTTTCTTGCTTCCTATCCCTTGGACATCACCTCCATTTTCAAGAATGATAACAACAGACTACTTTTTGTCCTCTCATTTTATTTTATTAGTTGTGAAGCTCTTCCATATATCATCCTCATTATTTTCAGAGAGTTATGCTCTTACTTCTGCAACTATTTACGGAGGCACTAAATGGATCAACAATCTCCACCTATTGAAAAAGTGAATCTCTTGGAGAGGAAGACATCTTAGATGGCAGATCTGAAGGACGGCATAAAAATAGGGGAGAAAGTCAATGATTTGGGCAGAGAAAACACTCTGTTTTGGAAGGAAAAACCCCACGTTTTGGGTGATGTTGTTTGGGATTCTTTCATCCTAGCTAAGGGTGCACAGAGAGGAGGTGAAGAGGAGTACGACTAGAGAAGGTAGGTGTAGCAGTTATTTCTTTTTATAGCACTAAAACTAAAATCTATTTGTTGCAATTCCTTCACCACAGAAAATTGAAACCCCTTGTTGTCATTTTTCAAAATATATGCTAAAATATATTTCAATGCAAGATATTTACGTCACATCTTCCCTTGAATTTATGTTTTATATGAAGTACTATTTTCCTTAATTCATTAGATAACAGGGGGGTTTTCAAAGAAATGTCATATGGTTTTTGCTTTATAATTGTTAGGTAAAAACAAAAACATGGGTTCGATCTTATAGAGCATATAATGAGGTCAACCACACAAAACTGGGATGCTATGACAGAGATTGAAGAGATCTAAGTTCCATGGAAACCTTTTGTTATATGATGACTTCTCTGAAAATATTTTCATTACAACTCTTCGTAAAAAGATTGAATGGCCTTTTGTTTTGGTCATTACAGACATTTTCTATTAAACCACCAACCTAGACGAAACCATTGTTGAGTTAAAGAATGTTATGGCATTATAATACCTTAGAAACATCTTCCTATGTTTATGCATTAAAATTGGTCACATAAACTCTAATTGGGAAAAATCTGCAACCCAAGGACCTAAAGGAACTACTGTAGGAGGGAAAGTTAAGATTTCCATTTTGTAAGTCCTTTTAACTTTTTATTTTGTTATGTTAAGTATGGTAGACAATATGCAAAATTCCAGCTGTGAGTAGGCTTGTAATACCATTTGCCATGTTTTCTTATTTGATACGTGCATTCTTTTGTGAAGAGTGATTAAATTGGGGTCACTAGTCCTATTATACAACTGATCTAACTGACAATGACTATTTTTAATAGATTACATTGTCATTGAAAGTTTTGGTCTTGTAGATCACTTTTTTCATATTTGCTATTTCAAATTTATACTTCAGTGTTTCAGTCAATTTTGTATACCTCGTTTGGTTAAATGAGATGAGCTTAGGTCTAGGATATTGAGTCCTCATGTGTGGCCTTGAGTGCTTGTAAAGGCTAAGGATGTACATGAGAAGGCCTATCCACCTGCGGGGCATCGAGTTATCCATCTGCGGGGCGTTGATTTAGGCCTGGTTGAGTCTCCTCATATGTAGGAGAGATGCACTTATTTCCATGTGGTGCCATCCCTTCGTGTACGCATGATGACACTCCTAATCTACACTCTAGTGTCTAGTGCCTTGTTAGTTGTTAGTAGTACCCGACATTCTATTTGATGAGCATCTCTATGTTATGATTGTGGCGTTATGCATTATTTTCTGTGTCTACTCCGTGATTGATGTGAGTGTTGGTCATAATGTATACCTTGACTTTGTTACTTCTATTTGGGCCTTGTGACTATCTTTGAGCATAGTGGGGTGGTCTCATATGAGTACACATGGTTGGGAGGTGTTTGCATCGCCATTGGGGACCGATGAACAGGTTATTGGAGCACCAGATTGGAGATGTTCTCATTCTCCACTACCCTATCTATTGTTGTACTTATTTATTCATTATATCATATTCAAGACTATATCATTGTACGTATATATTCTTTTATGTTATTGTACTCTATTAAGAGAGAATTTGTAATCATGCAAATTAATGAGAAGAAAGGAGATGTTTCCTATTTGGTTTATGGATTTTGGTGTGGGTATTAGATCCACTTGTACTATGATGCTTTTGGATTCATATTTATAGTTTGGAATGGGTTATAGGAACATTTGGGTTGGTGTTTAAAATGAAGGTAGTTTATTAATGTTCCTCTAGAGAGTGATTTAGTCCTCTCTTATGGGTTGTGGATTTGGCCATATTTGGCCATGAATGTCGTTCGCATATCGAATTGACAACCGTATCTTCTGCACGTTACCTATTTATGTCAAAAAAAATTATCTTGTTTTCTTTTAGCCCTTACCCTTTGGGGTTTGCGGGGTGGGATGTTACAAAAACAAACCATAACATTTTTATTATTTCAATCAAAATCTGATTACAAATAATAGTACAACCACACATCTGCAACAAAGATCCATTAATAATGGCCTTCATGGCCTCACATATCCATTAGAAACTCTTCTACATAGTAGTTTCTATTGGAATTTGGGCAGACAACTGAGAGGTGGGGTGAATCAGTTGTCTCAAAACTTTATCTTTTTTTGTATCTAATATTCTTTATAACTTATTAGCAGATTAATGATATAACCATGAAAGCATGAATCAACAACACTTGATCAAAAACATAATCAACACACATAACACTAGGATTTTTATGTGGAAACTTGTTTAAGGGAAAAATCATGGTGGGGGTTAACCCACAAGATTTTATACTCTATTAAAAGTATTACAAATGGGGAAGGCACATGCCTTCGGGCACACCACCCAGTGCTCACTGTTCAATGGAGGCTCACTGCCTACAAGATGAATTACAAGAGTTCACTTGAATACTTGAACTGAATAATAGCATCTAACAATGTAAGATTATAGTTCTAGTTAAGCTCATTATACTAACTTCACACACTTCATCTCTCTCTCTTCCCTATTTTACTGTTTTTTCATGATCTGCAGCTTAGATCTCTTCCTTTGCACTTGTTACTGTCATACTTCACTCTTCACACATCATCTTCGCACTTTCTCATCACAAAATGCTCGAATACATCGATCATATATATCCACTACATGAAATTACATCAACTGCAACCAGCCTTAAGAAAAACTTAAAGACTTTTTAAGCACACTGTTCTGTCGGCTTCAAATCCATGCACAAACATCAATGTGGACCAAAACTTCTATATCCAAGTCACCTCACATGTTGGCCAATACTACTAGATCTCCTAAATTACTTGACCAACCACTTCTCTTCATTTGCACAAGGGTCAAACACTTAGTCGGCCTATTCTTCACCGGACTGAACTGTCTAACCAAAACCTGATACTCAGATGCTTGTAACTTTCAATCCCTTCATTACCAGATTCTAAAATCTTGGATTTAGGTAGCCCTAACATTGCTTAACATTCCCTTAGATCCGCAGCATAATATGTTTTCTTGTGGAGAAATGCGGATCAAAATGCTGAACCCTGTCATATGCCCTGTTCCTGTCTATCTGGACTTAGACAAATCTACAATCTAACTTCTGGTATGAACATATGATACAATGCAGATGTGTAAGCTGGATTTAGTTGTCATCAATGACAACATCTGATATGCCTAGCAGTGTCTCTTTCCAACAATCTCCCCCTTTGGCATTGATGACAACACTTAGTGAAAAATGACTAAGTGTTAAAACAACTCCCCCTTACTATGTACACTTGTGATTTCCAATGCTCCCCCTTAGATTAATTCTTCATTTTTGACTGCATTTCCTCTCCCCCTTTGACATCAATGGCAAAGGATGGAATCCGCACATCAAAATTCATGCAAAAATTTTATGTACATGGGTCAAAATTCTACATACTTCTGCATATGAACATACAATCCTTAAGCCTTGTTCATTAGCAAAAAGATATCACCAAAAAAAAATTTCAACCATGTCAATTCATTGTCCCAGTTCTTCTTAATGCTGTCCAAAATAGATATATGCCCACTGAACAAAAATGCCTATGATTCTGCCTTTTGAAGGTCACTAGGATCACTAGTAGCAGCAGCAGCTTGGGATTCTGCCAATATATCATACATAGTCTCCACCTTAGGGGAAATCAGTCCTCGGAGCTCATCCAATCTGCCCAAAACTTTAACCTTTTCCTTCTCCAAATCACTCAATTCATTCTGCAAACTCACTACTTGGTATTCTTTGGTAGTTACAGACTCAGTTAAAGGACTATATGACTGAGAAATGTTAGACAAATTGAGCTCTAAGTCCTTAATCTTCTTTTCAATATCTTCAACAACTTTAGACCAATTTAGACAAAACTTGTAAATCTCTACACCTTTAGAGAGGGCATTTTGGATACTCTCTACACTAGTATCAAGCCTTGATCTATCATAACTAATTATTTTCTTTATTTTAGCAAACCTCTTCTCATTAAGTTCATTTCTAAATTTAACTTCTGCTGACTTATCTAAGGTTTGAAAATGAGTACGTATAGAGTTTATCAGACTCTTCAACTGATCAGAAGGAGAGTCTGATGAATCCTTTTGAAAGGTTGGCATAATCTTTTCTAGAATTCTGGAGGCAAGACCAAGCAACTCACTATCCCTAATGTGAGTTTTTAGAATCTCCTCTCTTTCTTTTGCTTGTGCCATAGATGCTTACTTCATCTTTTGTAGAGGGGAAAGAGTGTCAAAATTGATAGGTCCTTGAATCAACTCTGATTCATACTAGTGTAGAGAGTAATTTCTTCACTGCATCTACAGTGTCTCTTGCCAAAAATGCAGCTCCATCTTTCAGATCCTTGTTGGTATTGTCATCTTGCTTTTGCTCTTCAATATTCTCTGTTGTTTCTCCTTCTTGTTCATCCTTGTCCTTAACCTCTTTTGCTTCTTTCTCTTTATTCTTTACAGAGTCATCTTCACCAGGAGCATCTAATCCTGTATTCATCTCTGTATATTCTCTAGTAGATTGGTCCAGAGGAATTTGAGTGTCCTCTGCACCATCAAAATTAACTTCCTCTACCATCTCTTTATCTCCTTTATTTAGTATTTCATCTTCCAGAGCAGAGATGTCAGCTTGTTGTTCACTTTCTTTCAACTCCTTAGCATTTTGAATGGATGCATCATCAGTGTCAATCAGTTCTTCTGTGACAATATTGAACTTATTTTTTTCCAGAGCTTTCTTCAAAATTTGCCCTGTTTCTTTGACTACCTCATCCAGTTCTCCAATCATCAGCTTATTCATCCAGATTTTGCTTCTGAATTCCTCTTTGACTTCTTTGAAAATTTTATCTTCTTCTTTTCTAGATATTACTGGACATAGTGTGGACAACACATATTCTCTTAGCTCTAAATATTTAGCTTTAGCAACTTCTTTCCACATTTCCAAAATGTTACTCAGACTCTTAGGGATTTCAGAGAAAATTTCCACAAGAGCTCTATTGTATGTATTCAAGTATTTTATAGTGGGATCCTCCAAAATTTTCTTGTTTGCATCATCAAAAGTGTCATAGTACTCTATTATAGGTTTCAGATTCCCATGAATCATTACAACATTCATAATTTCTTCTACAGACAAAGTGGGTTTTCTAGCATGGGTTTTAGTCTTTTGCCTTTTACTTACCTTTTTGCTTCTAGAGGGCTTCTCCTTAGACACTTTAGTAGCATTAGTGCCTGAGGCCTTCAACTCTTTAACCTCGTCATCTAAATCAGTTTTTTCTTCGTCCTCCTTCTCCACACTGACATATGACCTTTTGGCCATTACTTTTGTTCTTTTTCCTTCCTTACCAATAGGTTTTTCTTTGAATTTCTTTGCTATAGGAGAAGGTGATGCATCAGAGGTTATACCTATACTCCTAGTAGTTCTTGGATTAGAAGAGGATTCCATAGGAGCACTTCCCTATTCTCTTTCCTGCTTCTCCTTCTCAGCTTTCTCTATCCTTTCTTTGTTTTGTCTCACAACTTCTCTTGTTATGCCAATGCTTTCTATATACATTTCAACTTGCCTTTGAATCTTTCTCTTAAATTCAGGTTTCTGGAGCTCAACATGCAGTTTCACACTGAGTTCACCATATGTCCCAAATCTTTCAACTATGGTGCCCTTTGGTTTACTTAGAAGGTGTTGAGCATACATATCAAATACTTGCTCATCAACTTCATACCCCATGGGCATGATCCACACAGTTCTTGGTTTAGTTGCTTCCATTAAACACTAATCTATATCCAACATAAAACAAACTGTATCCTTGTATTTTTCAACCACAAATGTAGGGATTCTTTCCCTTGATTGCATCATGTTCTGAAAATTCTTGAAATATCCCCAAAGAGTAGTCCTTTGGGCATTGGAGCCACCAATATTGTTCAAGTGCTCTCTTATTTGTATGGCAACAGTCTTATCACTGGTCTAACACATGCTTTTCTTTCTGGGTAACTTAGTCATGAAATAGAAGAACAAACATAATACCAATGTACCATACTTGAATGTATTCTTCTTGTCCTTTTTGATCTTGTTCAGGTTTTCCATCAGCTAGTTCTGTAGCAACTCACACAAGTCATAGTTAACATTCTCTCTCAACATCTGATAAGCTGCATAGATAGTTGTATCAGATACATAATTCTCCCTGTTGGAATGATATATCTTGTATCCAATCACCATTGATTTAAATTTGACATCTAGATCAGTGATGCCATTTATTGTCATTGCCCTTTTGTCAAACCTTTAACCGGTAGCATCATTTACAGTTTGATTCTTTACTGACTTCAACATTGGCAGTCCACCAGATGAGTTCAACCCTATCATGGCCTTGATGGCGTCCTTGGTGATCTTGAAGGGTTTCATTAACCACATAAACTCATCATACATCTGACTCAACACATACTGGACCCACTCATCTTCAATGAAGGATGGAAACCCTATAATATGAAGGAAATGTTTATTTTACAGTGCCTTATACTCAGGTTTAAGACCATGAATTTCATCCCTCAGATGATTCTTGAACAAATCTACTAACTTCGAATCCCCAAACTCATCTATGTTAGCATGAATATAAGCCCTAATATCTTCAACATGCAACACACCATACAAAACATTTGAAAAGGCACCTAACGGATCGACTTCTACTGATTTGTGTGGATGCCTTTTAAACTTGGGCCTAGGTCGCTCAGTGATATCCACAACTAGAGGTGTGGCCATTTCAAAAAGATCACAATTTCAAAGCTTTGTAGAAGAATACCTTTTTCTTCATAGAATTAGGGTTAGCTGTCGAATTCATTCTTTGCACTTCAAATCTCTGAAATTTTAGCTCGGGCACTCTTCTCCTTATTCTCTTTGAATGCAAATTGATTCAAGTGTTGAATGAATGACCTTTTTATGCTCTGTAAAACCTAATTCATCATTGTAATAAATGCTCTTCCCTAATACATCCAGTTACACTATTTTTGCATACAGTCAATCTTCAATTGCTCTGCAATCAATCGCATTAGCTTCTTTTCTTCTAGAATTTGCTTCAACAGATTTGCAATAGGCTTCTCTATCTTCATTCATTGTACCAGATTCAAGCACCCACTTATTGACAGGGGGAATTAGATTTTCAATGTAGCTCCACCTGAGCCAGAGCTCCTAATTCAATTCCCGGAGGAATTATCAACACCAGATTCCGGTGCGGACCCATTGTCAACATTCATTTCACCTTTCTTCACCCATGTTTTGTTCATTTCATTTTGGATCTCATTCACATCAACTTTACCCTTGCCTTTGTCCAACTTCTGCTCTATTTTTCCTTTACCTACATGTGAGTTCTCCTTTTTGCTTATGTAGCATTTAGCAATATGTCTGGATTTGTTGTAGTTGAAACGTACAATCTTATTTTTCTAACAATTACATGTTGGAGTAGGTTTAGATCTGCATTGTATTGTAATATGCCCAAACTTATTGCAAGTAAAACATCTTCCATTGAATACTTGTTTGTTCTTAGGAGGATTCCTTGATCCACTTCTACATTCCTCAACCTTATGGCGTATCTTCTTGCAATTAAAGCATTGACCAGAGAAAGATGATGTATTTTGATTCACTTTACTTCTACATTGATTATCTCTATGACCATATTTATTGCATTTGAAACAATTGCCATTTAAAGATGGATACCTTTGAGAATTAGGTTGTCTTACTGGTGGTCTTCTAGGATTCCTTCTTTGATTTCTTGCATTAGGATTTCCTTGATTAGATCCAGAGCTTTCACCATTCTCAAATCCTAGACCATGCTTATCATCTGCCTTCTTCTGACTATCAAGCAACACCTCAAGTTTAGCTAAGCTTATCTTGAATTTCTCTTTATATTCGTTTGCAACTTCTAGGTCATGTTTGAGAATGATAATTTGTCTTTCAAGTTGATCCTCATTATCTCTAGTTTCTTGTAGATCATATTCTAGATGACCAATTATTCTGTCCAATCTGTAGCACTCTTTTGTTCTTTCTTTCAGAGATTGATTTAGTTTTTCCTTAGTCTTCTTCCTTTCCTTAATTTCCTTCGTTAGTCTCATCACCCTGGATTCCATCTTATGTTTTAGGACAAAAACTTCTTTTGCTAGCTTCTCACATTGCTTTGTCTTCTCCTTCAAGGCCTCATCCATGCCATTGTCTTCATTATGATTTGCTAGCTGAAGAAGTAGCTCCTTCCTCTTTTCATTAGATTTGCGCAGTTGTCCTTTTAAGGTCTTAATTAAATCTTTAGAATCTTTAAGGTTCTCTTGCAGATCTCTAATTTTTGCTCTAGACAGGTCAAGATCATTTAAGGCCACTTGAATTTGTTGACTGATACCATCATAATGCTTGAATGAACCCATTGAAAACACCATCCTAGATCTTCCTCAAGCTGTTAAACTTATTCTAAGGAACTTAGCTCTGATACCAATTGTTGGAATTTGGGCAGACAACTGAGAGGTGGGGGGTGAATCAGTTGTCTCAAAACTTTATCTTTTTCTGTATCTAATCTTCTTTATAACTTATTAGCAGATTAATGATATAACCATGAAAGCATGAATCAACAACACTTGAGCAAAAACATAATCAACACACATAACACTAGGATTTTTATGTGGAAACCTGGTTAAGACAAAAACCATGGTGGGGGTTAAACCACAAGATTTTATACTCTATTAAAAGTATTACACATGCCTTTAGGCACATTGCCCAGAGATCACTGTTCAATGGAGGCTCACTGCCTACAAGATGAATTACAAGAGTTCACTTGAATACTTGAACTGAAGAATGGCATCTAACAATGCAAGATTACAGTTCCGGTTAAGCTCAATATACTGACTTCACACACTTCATCTCTCTCTACCCTATTTTATTGTTCTGTCATGATCTGCATCTTAGATCTCTTCCTTTGCACTTGTTACTACCATACTTCTCTCTTCACACATCATCTTCACACCTCCTCATCACAAAATGCTCAAATCCATAGAACATATATATTCACTACATGAAATTACATCAAATGCAGTCATCCTTAAGAAAAACTTAAAGACTTTTTAAGCACACTATTCTGTCAGCTGAATCCATGCACAAACATTAATGCGGACCAAAACTTCTATATCCAAGTCACCTCACATGTCAGCCAATACTACTAGATCTCCTAAATTACTCAACCAACCACTTTTCTGTTTGAATTAGACAAGACAACTGAGAGGGGGGTGAATCAGTTGTCCCAAAAATTAACCTTTTCTTCCTTTTAATCTTTTTTCATGATTTGTAAATTGATTAATGATGTAAACATTAAAGCATGAAACAACATCACATAGGTAAAAACATAATAAACACATTTGACACCAAGATTTTTGACATGGAATCCTGGTTAAAGGAAAAACCACGGTGGGTGTTAGCCCATGAGATTCGTACCCTACTAAAATTACTTAAAAGAAATGGGAAGGCACTTGCCTTCAGGCTCACTGCCTAGAGCTCATTGCTCAAAAGAGAGGCTCATTGCCTACAAGAAATTTAAGTTTAACACAGAAATATTTAATTGAGAAATAGCATCTACTTCATACCTGGTTCAGTTTCTTTGAATGCTCATAAAACTTCTATTCTACTTCCAAACTCTTCTTCACTAACTTTTCACTCTATTCTACTTTTTCTCTTCTACTCTTCCTCTTCTTTGGTCTACTCCTGATCCTTTCTTTGGATTTATTATTTTCACTCAAGGATGATTTTCCACGACTCAGCTACACTCCTTTATATGCTTCATCAACCTTGGAATAAACATCAAGGTCGGCACACCAAACATCTTACTTAATGTGAATCACTAAGTTGTCGGCCAAACATTACTAAGACTTGAATCTTCTTTGAACAACACACCACACTCCAAAGAATTGCTTCTGGAACATCTGTAATATGCTTGAATCATCCAGTCGGCTAGGACTGGGAAGAACAACACCAAGAAGGAAATCTTCACCAACAAGTTCAAACTTCAATACAAACCTCCAACATAGTAGTCACATAATCCAGAGACCTCCACAAGCACAATGAATTCAACAAAAACATCCGTACTTCTCCAAATCATCAGGATCACTTGCATCTTCATCCAGAACCTCAAGAATACTATCTACCATGACTGTCATCTTAGAAAGATTGCTTGCGGACCTCCAAACCATGAACCACTTGAATGAATGATACACACCGACTTCCCAAACATGCCTCTAGATCCACAGATCATTATTTGACATATCCGAAACGATCTAGACTACTTCTCTGTCACTTTGTCTCTTCTGAATATTGCAAAATCGGTTCTACTCAAATGGCCATAGTTTCTTCAAATCTTCATGCGGACCTCTCAAATCCTGACTGGAGCTACTTCACACAATCCTCTATATTGTTGTATGATCAACATCCATTGATATTTATTAATTTTTTCAACATCCTCAACATCCCAGTCTTCTAGTCAGGCAACAAGATAGGATACAATTGATACCAATGGAAACAAGAATATGTTGACATTAATGACAACACTGATTAGGCACATATTTGCAACAATCTCCCCCTTTGTCATTAATGGCAACATATGATGTGAAAAACTGATTCAACCATCAAGACAAGATATTCTCCCCCTTTCTCTTATCACTTCTGCAACCACTATCTTCACTGCTCCCCCTTTCACCAGCAACTATTGTTTCACATGACTTCTCTCCCCTTTTGACATCAATGGAAAAGGACACATATTTGTAGTCTTTTCTCCTTAGTTTTTCTTAAGATCAAACTCAAAAATTGTATCTAGACTACTCCCCCTGAGTAGTGCTTCCTTAACATCAATCCAGATCACAAGATATGACTGTGAATTCCATCGGATTGATGCACTCTAGTGCATCTTAATTTTGATCAGGAGGGGTAATAACCCCTAACTTCTCTCTAAGATACTCAAAAGTATCCTTGGGAAGAGGCTTAGTGAAAATATCTGCAATTTGATCCTTTGAGGACACAAACTCTAACTTGACTTCATTCTCATTTACCGTCTCTCTCAAGAAATAAAACTTGATGGATATATGCTTTGTCTTTGAATACAACACCAGATTCTTTGAGATACTTATTACACTTGAATTATCACAGAAGATTGTGACAGGCTCCTCAAACACAATTATGTTGTCCAACATTTGCTTCATACACATGACTTGACTACAATTGTTTGCTGCTGCTATATACTCAGCCTCTACTGTAGATAGGGAAATTGCCTCCTACTTTTTACTTAGCCAAGAAACCAATCTACTTCCCAATAAGAATGCACCACCACTAGTTCTTTTTCTATCATCCACATCTCCTGCCCAAGCAGCATATGTATATGCATGAAGAGTGAAGTCATTATCCTTTGGATACCATAATCCATAATCAATTGTCCCTTAGAGATATCTGAAAATTCTTTTGAGTGCTACAACATGGGATTCTTTAGGATCATCATGGAATCTAACGACAAGCCCAACTGCATTCATGATATTAGGTCTGGTCTGAGTCAGATAGAGAAGTCCTCCAATCATTGATCTATACCTTTTCTGATTTGTCTTAGGGGAGTCATCATTTTTACTCAACTTACATCTAGTTACCATAGGCATACCTACTGGATTTGAATCTTCCATTCCAAACTTCTTTAACAATTCTTTCACATACTTAGACTGAGATATAAAGATACCTTTGTTTGACTGATTGATTTGCAGACCTAAGAAGAAGTTCATTTCACCAAACATGGACATCTCAAATTCACTTTGCATTTGTTTAGCAAATGTTTTGCACATATTCTTATTTTCACCAAAAATGATATCATCAACAAGTACCTCAACAATCAGAATATTCTCATGATCAATCTTGAAGTAGAGATTACTATCGGCAGTACCTTTGCTATAGCCTAGCTTTAGAAAATACTTATTTAATCTTGCATACTAGGCTCTTGGAGCTTGTTTGAGTCCATACAATGCTTTCCTTAATCTGGAGACCATGTCTCCCTAATCAAACAACTGAAATCCTTCCGGTTGCTCAATGTAGACTTCTTCTAACTCTCCATTTAGAAATGTTGACTTGACATCCATTTGATAGACTATAAAATCTTTATAAGAAGCAAAAGAAAGAAACAATCCGATTGCCTCTATTCTTGCCACTAGAGCAAAAGTTTCTTCAAAATCAATTCCTTCCACTTGAGAATATCCTTTGCATACCAACCTTGCTTTATTTCTTACAACTTCACCTTCTTCATTTAGCTTATTTCGGAAGACCCATTTAGTTCCAATCACATTTTTGTCCTTAGGTCTAGAAACAAGATCCGAAGTGTGATTTTTTTCAATTTGCATTAATTCTTCTTTCATTGCCTTTACCCAGTTTTCATCTTTGCAGGCTTCACTTACTATTTTTGGTTCAATCTTTGAGATTAGACAAATCTCTTCTTGATCTTCAGCAATTCTTCTTCTAGTTCAGACATCTTTATTTCTGTCTCCTATAATTTGATCTTCAGGATGATTCATCCTTACATACCTGGGAGTTTTGGGAATTATTTGAGCTTCTATTTCTTGAGCTTGTTCCTAAACTTCTGCACTATCCTCTTGAATTACTGGATTTTTTGGATCAATCTGGATCTAGATTTGAGTTTGCACTTGCCTTTCTTGACTTGGATTTTCATCTTGATCATCTGAATCATATCCGCAAGATTTAGAATGTCCTTTGCTCTCATCAACTCTGACATTAGCACTTTCAACAATCTTTTTCAACCTCATGTTAAAGCATTGGTATGCTTTGCTTTGAGTAGAGTAACCCAAAAATATTCCTTCATCACTTATTGCTTCAAATTTGCTTAGATCCTCATCTCTTTGATATAGCATTTACTACCAAAAACTTAGAAGTATCTTATAGTAGAAGGATGACCAAACCATAGTTCATAAGGTGTCTTACCAGAATTACCTTTGATCTACACCTGGTTAAGAGTGTAGACATCAGTACTCATAGCTTCTCTCCAATAAACTTGAGTAACATTTGTTTCCATCATCATGGTCTTGGAAACTTCTTGAATGGTTCGGTTCTTTCTTTCCACAACTCCATTTTACTGAGGAGTCCTAGGAGCAAATAATTGTCTTTTAATTCCATGCTTTTCACAAAATGAATCAAACTCACTAGAAGTAAATTCTCCACCTCTGTTGGATCTCAGCCACTTTATCTTCACACCAATCTTATTTTCCACCATAACTTTGAATATCTTGAATTTGTCAAGAGCTTCTGATTTTTCTTTTAAGAAGGTTACCCACATCATCTGGGAGTAATCATCAATCGGCAACATAAAATATCTGTCTCCTTACACACTCCTAATTCTAGAAGGACCACATAGATTAGTATACACAAGTTCCAACCGTTCACTTGAAAATTATTCTTTACTTTTGAATGAAATTTTGTTCTGTTTGCCCAATTGACATTCTCTTCATATGTTATCAGGTTTCATAAGTTTTGGAAGATCTCTCATAGCTTGAGTAGAACTTATCTTGACAATGTTATCAAAATTTACATGACACATCCTCCTATGCCATAACCAATTTTGATCTGACTGAGCAATCAAACAACTTTTTCCAGAACTACTTAAATGAAAGATGTTACCTCTAGTTTGAGTACCGGACGCAATTTTAGTTCTGGAGCTTTCCAAAATTCTGCATTTTCCATCCTTGAATTAGAGATCATAACCTTTATCAACCAACTGTCCAACACTGAGAAGATTATGCTTTAGTCCTTCCACATACAGAACATCATTAGTGTTATTCTTACCATTCATCCTTTTCAACAACCTAAGAAGCCAAGGTACTTTCCACACTAGCAGATGCAGTAGATACCAGATCTTATTCCTTGATAGCAATAAACACCCAATCATCTTCAGTGGAACCTCCATGATCAGATTCATCATCTGTGACTCCTCTAGCTTCTTGGATATAGTAACATTTTTTTTGACCTTTATATCTGTTAGGGTTTGGTTTTGAGAACATTTCTGGACATCTTGAGGCAAAGTGATCAATCTTATTACAAGAAAAACATTTGAGTGGCAACTTTCCTTCATATTTACCAGATCCTCTTGGTATTCTTTTAGCAATAAGAGATTCAAGATCAGTAGTCTCAATTTCATCATCTTCAAGATCATTCCTTATCTTCATAAATCAGTTTGATCTTCCTGAAGAACTTTCACCCGGATCATATCTTTGCTTTCCATACACAGTGGCCTTAAATGCAGAGTTAGACTGAGGGAGAGAATCACCAAACTCACTCATTTCAAATGCTAAAAGCTTACCAACTAACTGATCCCTTGTGACAGTTGTTACTATCCTGATTTCTTCAATGGTTGCAGCTTTATGCTTGTATGCTGCAGGTAAGGATTTGAGCACTTTGGCAACAATTTCTTATTCTTCCAATACTCCACCTGCATTTTTGATACTGGTCACAAGTTCATTTACTTTCTACATGTAGGAAGTAATGTTTTCATCTTCCCTCATTACCAATCTTTCATATTTACCCTTCAGGGTTTGTAGCTTGGCACATTTAACATATTTGTCACCTTCATATATATTTTCCATGTTTTTCCAGATTTCATGGGTAGTTTTCAAATCCAAGACATTTGCCAATTCTGAATTAGACAGGGCACTCAATAAAGCTTCTTTGGCTCAAATATTGCATTCAGCTTCCCTGAGTTCATCTAGAGTAGTAGGGCCATTCTTCAAAATCTTATACTCATTCTTTGTTATCGTCCAAAAGTCATTACCAATACAATCCAAATGACACTACATGCATACCTTCCAAAGGGAGTAATTTGTTCCATCAAATCTTGGACTTTCCTTCTTATAAGTCATCATCTTGGATCTCCTCAAGTGGTTAAGCTTCTTTTAGAGGATCTGGCTTTGATACCAATTGTTGGAATTAGACCGGACAACTGAGAGGGGGTTTGAATCAGTTGTCCCAAAAATTAACCTTTTCTTCCTTTTAATCTCATTTCACAATTTGCAAATTGATCAATGATGTAAATATTAAAGCATGAAACAACATCACATAAGTAGAAACATAATCAACACATTGACACAAATTTTTTGATGTGGAAATCTGATTAAGGGAAAAACCATGGTGAGTGTTAGCCCACAAGATTTGTACCCTGTTAAAAGTACCTAAAAGGAATGGGAAGACACTTTCCTTTGGGCTCACTGCCCAGAGCTCATTGCTCAAAAGAGAGGCTCACTGCCTATAAGGAATTTAAGTTTATCATAGAAAGAATTAACTGAGAAATAGTATCTACTTCATGCTTGGTTTAGTTTCATTGAATGCTCATAAAACTTCTGTTCTGCTTCCAAACTCTTCTTCACTAACTTTTCACTCTATTCTACTTTTTCTCTTCTTCTCTTCCTCTTCTTTGCTCTGCTCCTAATCCTTTATTTGGATTTATTATTTTCACTCAAGGATGATTTTCCATGACTCAGCTACACTCCTTTATATGCTTCATCAACCTTGGAATAAACATCAAGGTCGGGACACCAAACATCTTACTTAATGCAAATCACTAAGCTATCAACCAAACATTGCTAAGACTTGAATCTTCTTTGAACAACACACCATGCTCTAGAGAATTGCTTCTGGAACATCCGCAATATGCTTGAATCATCCAGTCGGCCAGGAGTGGGAAGAACAACAACACCAAGAAAGAAATCTTCACCAACAAGCTCAAACTTCAATGTGAACCTCAAACATAGAAATCACATGATCCAGAGACCTCCACAAGCACAATGAATTCAACAAAAACATCCGCACTCCTCCAAATCATCAGGATCACTTGCATCTTCATCCGAAACCGCAAGAATACTATCTGCCATGACTATCAACTTAGAAAGATTGTTTGTGGACCTCCAAACCATGAACCACTTGAATGGATGATACACACTGACTTCCTAAACATGCCTCTAGATCTGTAGATCATTATTTGACATATCCGGAAGGATCTAGACCACTTCTCTATCGCTTTGTCTCTTTTCAATACTGCAAAACTGGTTCTACTCAGATGACCATAGTTTCTTCAAATCTTCATGCGGGCCTCTCAAACACTGATTGGAGCTCCTTCACACAATCCTCTATACTTCTGTATGATCCACATCCATTGATATTTATTAATTTTCTCAATATCCTCAACATTCTAGTCTTCTAGTCAGGCAACAAGATAGGATACAGCTGACACCAATGGCAACAAGAATATGTTGACATCAATGACAACACTGATTAGGCACATATTCGTGACATTCTCTTCATTTGTACAAGGGTCAAACACTTAGTCAACCTGTTCTTCACCAGACTAAACTGTCTAACCAAAACTTGATACTCAGATGCTTGTAACTTACAATCCCTTCATTACTGAAGGCTAAAATATTGGATTTAGGTAGCCCTAACATCCCTTAACATTCCCTCAGATCCACATCACAATATGGTTTCTTGTGGTGAAATGCGGATCAAAATGTTGAACCCTATCATATGCCATGTTCCTATCTATCCTAACTTAGAAAAATCTGCAATTTGATTTCCGGTATGAACAGATGATACAATGTAGATGTGTAAGATGGATTTAGTTGCCATCAATGACAACATCTGACATGCCTAGCACTGTCTCTTGCAAATAGTTTCTTACTTTTCTTTACAATATAAAACTACACTCCTTTCATGCACCTCACATGAGTTCATTTTCCACTCTACAGACCCCTTCAAATATCTGCAACATGATTTCTTATTGTTGCAACAGAGGCAGCCCACTTCCATGCCCCCCTCTCCATGTTTCTATTCATTTCTTTTTTTATTAACAACCTTTCTGTGAGGCATTTAATGTGCTTGGAATATGTTGAATTGGAGCACTTCATTTCTACATTTGTCTTTTTTTTTTTAACATTAAAAGACAACCTTTGGAAAAGCCTTACATTTTCCTTCATGCGCTGAAATCTTTCTTTTTTTTTGGCACTTACCTTTAGAATTTTTGTCTTTTAATAAATGAGAAATCCAACCTCATAATGTGACCTTCACTCTCCTTTCTTCAGACTGCCCAAAATCATTTAATATTTTCTATTTTAAAAAAGATATAACGCAACCTTTCCACTTGCTGAGAATTACAACAAATTTACACCATTTCAGGGCCCAAGTCATGAATTTTTAAATTCAGTTCCCAATTGATTGCCTCCAAATTCTTTATGCAATGAAAAATGAATAAACCCAAAATATTATTTTCCATGATCTCCATATTATCTTTCTGAAATAAAATGGTCAAATTGGTGCTTTGGATGTGTAGGACCAGATGTCGGTAGGTGAAAAATTCAAACTATTCTATTTCGCATGAAAATTGAAGAGCGTGCTTAAAATAACATATCAAGGTCCCCTTCAGAAGGACTTTGCTTCAGATTTCATAAAACTTAACATTTTAAAGTTTTCATAAATTGCTAGCCTCGATCAAAGAATTTTAAATTCTATCAAATAGTGAAAGATATGACCCCGATTCCTTTTGCAAATTTTTTTAAATGTCTTCAAGAATATGCTTGTCAGAGAGTTTTAGCTCAGCCCTTATAGATTTCTAGAAACAATTGTTTTTGTGAAACTATTTACGGCATGCTTACAGTTCGAATAAGTGAAAACTTGAAATTCACAACTCTGATCACACAATGTGTTTCTTGATTGTGAGAGATGCAAAGAACACCAAAAACAAACCAAAATGAAGAAAAACAACTAAATTTTTTTTGGTTGATGCAGGATAGCCCATTTGTCTGGATGCTCCTGCATCATATTCCTATAATTGTTGTGTAATTTTATAAATCCCCTTTTTATTTGATAAAATCTGAGGTTCTTGATGAGAGGGGATTACTTCTTGAATATCTTGAGGAAGATATTCCAAATGTAGTTCTAAATTACTTATTCTCCTGCAAAGTAAGGAATCTCATAAGGATGTTCTTTCCAAGGGGTAAACTTAGTAATTTTATCATGTTGATTTAATTGGCATTTTCAATAGACAATATTTTTGGAGGTTCACAAACAATAAAAAATTTTATTGGCTTTATCATACAACTAATATACCTTAAAAGAATCAGAATAACCCAAGAAAATATTTAATAGACTCGTAACTCTCATGGTCAAACTTATTTATCTTCTTCTTCTTTGGAATCAAAGCATAAAAAGTGAAGCCAAAAATTCTAAGATGTCAAATAGATGGAGGATGACCAAACCAAACTTTGTATAGAATTACCTAGTGAAGTGAAGATAAAGGGGATTTATTGCAAAGATAAATAGTTGTTACTGCTACTTCTATAAAAAAATGCAACTCTATTCCCTTTGAATTGAAAAAATTAAACTATTTAAAATATGAAGGTAAACTAAACTATATTACCAAATATGTATTCTAATTAAACCAAATGAAAGCATGTAAACATACAAATTTAATTTAATCACATACAAAATCTAGGGTTTATACAAATGGAAAACTGGATTTAATGTATTAATAATACTAAATATGTGAGCAATCTAAAATGATAAAAGAAAATAATTATGCACACAAAAATAAATCACTTTATATATGAAACACATAGAACTGTATAAAATAACAATTCTAGATGATATAATATGAAATTGCATCTAAGTCTATACATTTCTAGAAATATCTTAAATATAATGTATATAGTTAAAAGGAAATATTACTATATACATTATTTATATAGGTTATAAAATATTAATGATGTTGTTTAACAATAAAAAGTTCTTAAACTTACAATATCATGATATATGTAAGTAATAATATTTATCCTTATGGCAGAAGCCCTCACGAGGGCAATTAGAGGGGCCAATTAAAAAAAAATTTAGAAGGGCATACAAATCAATGTGGTTGAGGAGCCCTTCACACATGTACTCTTCGTAGATGATACGATGTTGTTTGGAAAAGCAACAATAGCAAAATCAAAAGACATCAAAGACACAATCAACCATTATTGTGAAGCCTTGGGACATGCTATGAATCCTTCCAAATCTAAGGTATTTCTCTTCTATACAAATATAAAGGCCCAGAAACACATTCTCAATATCTTAGATTTCAGAGCATAATTAATGAACCGAACAAGTATCTAGGAACCCCCATGTGTAAAGGTGTCAATAAAATAAGTCTATGGCAAAAAAACCCTTCAAAATATACAAAACAAGATAGGTTCTTGGAAGGGAAGATGGTCAACTCTGGCGGGTAGATTAATCATGATCAAAGTCGTCTTACAACTGTACCGATATATATTATTTCGGCTCTCAAAATACCTAAAGGAGTTATTCTACGCATGAAAAAATATTTTAGACACTTTTATGGAAAGGAAGAGTGGACAAAAAGAAAATTCACCTCATGGCATGGGAAAAGACTTGCAAACCAACAAGTATGGGCGGAGCAGGTATCCTTAACATGAAACTTCAAAATCAAGCATTGAGAACTAAACTAGCTTGGCAAATGTACACAAAACCAAAGGTTAGATGTATTAAATTATTGCAATCCAAATACTTGGATACCATGGATTAAGAAATAATCTTCATTGTGAACAACCCCCCAAAGGATCCAACATTTGGAACTTCATTACAAAACAAATAGGAAAACTCTATATCCTCATCTCTCTTTGATCATTCATAATCGAAAAAAGGATTTTTTTTGGGTAGACTATTATAATGCATGGCCAAGATTATCTTATAGGACAGACCTTAGAAGCTAAGGAACTTCTCAAATAGCAATGGGTAGAAAAGGTTTGAAGTTAATAGATTCTAAATCATGATGAAATCAATAAAGATATCAAATTGAAAAGTCTTGAGCACTACAATATACCACTAAGGTAGAAAAAGTTCTTAATGACATCCTTACAAAAAGAAAGCTGTTTGTTAGAAATAAATGTAGATGGATACCAGTCTGGAGATCCGGTCCTCAGTCAAGTCTTTGTTGTCAGTTTATACCATTGTCAATTATCTAGAGATTGATAAAAAAACATAAACAATAATAGAGACAGAGTATTTTTAGAAACTTGGAGCTGGTGTTGTTATTGATATCAACTCCCAGTAGATGGTTCACTTGGTTTCCAAGTGTTTTTGAGAAAATTTGATAAAAAGGTGTGCAGTATGACAGAGGTACCATCAGTATTATGCTTCGCATTTCTTCCTAATTGAAGATATGCCCATGCGGTTTGGAAGTATTGATCAGAGGTGTTCATAGGTATTATATCCAGAGTTTTAGGTTTTAAATTGTGCGTAAGTAGAAGATGTGTTTGACGGAATATTTGATTGTGAAGAAAGGTGTCTTGGAGAAATGAGAATGCTCTGCATTTCTCCATATTGTGTTTTCCTATCTTGTGGATCTAGGAGAGTGCTTATACTATATGTATCCACCTTCCTTTGTAGTTTCCAGTGTTGGGATGCTCTGTAAGTTTAGCTCTTGCATTAATGATCAGTAACAGTGTGTCCTGATGTGCATAATGAAGACATTCTTTGATTGAGACTGTTACGGTAGTGTTGTAGAAGTTTTTGATGATGGTGAGTATTTTGGGAAGGTGTTAGAATACTTTGGAGTGTCTCTCTCTGGTCCACATGATGCTCTTGGACTTGGAGAAGTGTGAATATGGCCTTTAGCTCAGATTTGGCTTACCTAGCTTACTAGCGTCATTTGTGGAGGTACCTCGTGGATTGTGGATGTGATAAGAAGCTTGATGATACAAATTTGAGTCATGTTTATCCCTTGATATGGTCCAATTTCACTTCTTTCCACCACGAAAGTGTTTAGTACTGACCTATGTCATATTGTATGTGTGTAATGCACATGCTTCATTAGGACCAACCTAATTGAGATAGGTCTTGGTTATAGATGGTATAAATACAAGATGAAGTTGAATGGAACAAATTAGAGAAGATAATGTGATTGTGAATCAAGGGCAGTGAATTGAGTGTGAGCTTAAAAACCTATGACTCTAGAATGCAGTGAGCACAAGGTGTCTACATTTCAGTGTGCCAAATGTTGCTAGAGGTAGTGAGCCAAAGGGTGCAGATGGAAAAGAGTGTCAGTGGTGGATTTCTCTTGTTGCTTTGAGAGAGTGAATCTCTCTGCAATAGACCTCTTCTTTCTTCTCTCTTCTGGGTAGTGAGCCCTTGGTAGTGAGCCTTTCTTCTAGGTAGTGAGCCTTTCTTCTAGGTAGTGAGACCTTGGTAGTGAGCCTACTGATTTTTGGTATTGTTATTCATTTATATTGTGAGCTAATCCTCACCATGGTTTTTCCCTTATTGGGTTTTCCATGTAAATCTAGTGTTATTATGTGTTTGGATGTGTTTGCATTAATGCTTCATATGTTTACATTTTGCTAATGCATTATAAGTGGTTGATGTGTTGAGGGTTTGAAATTTTAACATACAGCTGATTCACCCCCCCCTCAGTTGTCCTGTGCACTCCAAAAATTAGTATCAGAGCCAAGTTCCCCAAATAATCTTAACCACTTGTGATAGATCTAGATGGCGCACAAGAAAGCTATGGAAGTCCAAGTATTTAATGGAACAAATTATGCTTTTTGGAAAACCACGATGGAAAGTTTTCTTGTTTCATTAGGATATGGAGTATGGAAGATAGTTGACAAGGAGTATACTATACCTAAAAATGGTCGTAAAGATGAAGATGAGATTAAAGAATATGAGAACAATGGCAAGGCAAGGAGTGATCTTCTTAACAATGTTTCTGACTCTGAATTAGTAAAAGTGATGAGTTACAAAACTGCTCATGAGATCTAAAAGAAACTAGAAAATACTTATGAATGAGATGACAAGGTAAAACAAGAAAAATTGCAAATATGAAAGTCCAAGTTTGAGGCTCTAAGGATGTCAGAGGATGAAAATATTGCAATCTACATGCAGAGAGTGGATGAAATTGTCAATTCCATCAATGGCATTGGTGGAGAGCTGGAGGAAAAAAACTGGTAAAAAAGGTACTTAGACCTCTTCCTAAATCTTATAGTTCTAAAGTTTCTACTATTGAAGAAACTCAAGATTTGGATAATTATGCCAGGGATTAAATGTTTGGTACTCTAACTACTTTTGAGATAAGGGAATTTGGTTAAGATGAACCAAGAAAAGAAACTGCTTTTAAGGCGAGCAAGATAGAGAAGAATGTTGAATTAGATTCAAATGACTTTCATGAAGTGGAAGAAAACTTTGTAAGCCGGTTGAAAAAGGGTTCTGGAAAATACAGAGGTAAGTTACCTTTGAAATGTTTTAACTGTGGAAAGATAGGTCATTATGCTTCTAAATGTCCAATGAAAATTTTTAATGACAAATACAAGGAGAACAAGGGTAAATCATTCAAGAAAATTTATTGTGTTAAAGAAGATGACAACATATCTGATGATGAGTCTGACTATCTAGATGATGATGGTAATGAATGGTTGTTCATGGCTTTGAATGTTGCAACTAATTCTACTAATCCTAAAAGATGTATGAAAGATAATGCTCCAAAGACAAGGCACGTCATTGAAGGAGTATTGGTTATTTCTTTCCATGAAAGGGAGGAGGGAGATCTTTGGTTAATTGATATTAGGTATTCAAATCATATCATAGGTGGTAAGAATAAGTTTGTGAAGCTTGAGAAGTTTGGAGATGATGCATCTACTGAGATCTGTGGAAGAGGTTCAATTAGTTTGATAGCAAGCACAATACAGATGATGTCCTTTATGTCAAAGGGCTCCGATACAATCTTCTAAGTGTATGATAAATGTGTAGTAGAGGATATAATCTTGTGTTTCAAGATGATGCCTGTAAAATAAGAAAAGAAGACTTTGGAACTTTCATTGCTATAGGAACAAGGACAAAAGGAAATATATATCAACTCAAAGGTGTTGAAGGTGTGTTCCTTATGACTCAAATTAATGAAAGTTGGATATAGCATAGAAGAATGTGTCATCTTAATTTTGACAGTTTAGTACAGATGAGCTTTGCTCAAGCTGTGAGAGACCTGCTAAAGATTACAAAGCCTATCAATGCAACATGCAAGGAATGTTAGATTAGGAAGCAAATGAGGAAGAGTTTTCAGATCAAAAAATATTCTACCACCAGACCTCTAGAGTTGGTGCATATAGATCTGTGTGGACCTACATGAGTAGGAAGCTTTTAAGGTGACATGTATTTCATGTTATTGATTAATGACTTCTCTAGAATGACTTGGGTAACTTTTCTCAAAGAAAAACTAGAAGCTCTAGATAAGTTTAAATGTTTTAAGGCTATGGTTGAAAATGAAATTGATTTGAAAGTCAAGTGTTTGAGGTCTGACAGAGGTGGTGGGTTCACCTCCAATGAGTTTAATTACTTTTGTGAAGATCATGAAAGAAAGCCACTTGACAACACCTAGGAGTCCTCAATAGAATGGAGTTGTGGAAAGGAAGAATAGGACAGTTCAGGAAGTAGTAAGGACAATGTTGAAAGAAGCAAATCTACCAAATATCTATTGGACATAAGCCATTCACACTGTAGTTTACATAAAAAAAAATTGCAAACCAGGGTCAACAGTTCAAAGACTCCATATGTACTATGGTATGAAAGAACTCCTACTATAAAAAACTTTAGAGTGTTTGGAACTAAATGCTACATTAGCAGAGAAGACAAGAGCTTGGGAAAGTTTGATAAAAGATTGGATGAAGGAATTTTCCTTGGATAAGAGCAAGGCATACAGGTGCTACAATAAGAGATTGAAGAGATTAGTGGAAATTGCAAATGTTAAAGTGGATGAAGAACCATACCAAAGTTCAGTGCTATTAGAAGGATATGAATCATATGAGAATCATTATAGAGAATAGAAAGTGAGGAAGAAAAACAAAAGGAGAAGCAAGTAGTGTTGGTGATTGTTTTGATGCAATCATAACAATAAGTTAAAATTCACATATAATGAACTGAAACTATACTTGAAAGATAAGAAGGAATCATTTAAGATTCACTTAATCCCAAGTCTACAATGGTTCTGTTGGTCAAATTCAGTTGGTCAATGTGAAGTTGTAATGTTCAAGGGGCCTTATGTAGTTTAGGGTTTCTTTGTGGTTCACTGGACTCAAACTATGCAAAAGATCATAGATATCAACAAGTGTTTTGTTCATTTGCATACAAGTATTGCTATGTTATAAAGCTGTGAATGAGTTTTCTGGGTTATTGCAGCTTTCCTCTTTATATATTTATGAAAACTTATCTACTTTTAACTCTGTTGTTCATGCTTCTTCAAATATGAGACAAATTTCCTTCAAATTTCTATGTTTTTAGCTAAATATTTCAGATGGGTTGGGAAAAGTTAGAAAGATCTAATCTAAACCTCATTTAAATCTACCAAAGGATCTAATTGTTCTGTTATGCACTATGTAAATCATACAGCAATTTGATCAAATCCACAGTTAAAACCTTAAATGTAAGTTCTAAGCATTTTCACAAACATACATTTAAAATTGCAAGCTCTCAAAGAAAATATTTCAAAACACAAAGAAGAGCAGGAGAACACTCAGAAGATAGATGTAGAACTCCAGATTCTATTGTATTAGAAACAAATAGTCATACATGATTTACAATGTCGGAATGACTCTTAGTTTCATTGATCAAATTACAGAGAACTTACAAGCTTTACAGATACAATAAGGAAGCTAGATGTTCCACGCACTCCTTACTGCAAACAAACAGGCGACCTCCTTCCTCTACTTCTAAACTATGCTAAGCTAAAATCCCTGTGTTTTCCTAAAAATCCCTATTGTAAATATTACAATGTATTAAGGCACAATATATAGACTTTCTGATTGTCCTCAATACAGCCCAAAACCCTAATGGTTAAGCAATGGTTCAAACCCTAGGTTACAACATTAAATGGTATAGAACCATTCTCTAAAATATCTCTAAATAATGTGTCAAATCTGGACAAAAATATGCCCCTTTCTGAAACCCTAGTAGCTCAGAAGTAAATTCTGCAACCTACTTGTCATTACGTACTGCACTTGGGTCTTCTCATTGATGTCCCTTGACTTTTTGCACTTCATCCTTATCTTCTCTTTACTTCTGAAATCTGATCTTCTTCTTGTGATGTCACTGCCATTAAGTTTTAGCCTCTTCCTCAGCTGCAAACCTGCAAAAATAGACCAACAATAAGTACCATTGATTATTAAACAATGAGAAACAAAATACCTATTAGATCCAAGTGGGGCTAAGCCAAAATCGCGGCTATCAGGTCAAAATCTGCAAAAAAATGCATTCATACATTCATACTGTGCCAAAAAACTTACTAGGTCAACCATCCCAGACCAGAAACGGTGCAAACGCAGGGTCAAGGTGTGTCGAAAAACCCTAAAAATCCTATCGTAAAATGTTTCCCGCCTATCGGTGCCAAAAAACCTCATCGGTGGGCCCTAAAAACTGCCCACCGACTTCCTGTGTTTGGCCGAAAAATGGCCCTTTATATTCCTTTATTAGAAACGGTGCCCTCAGAGAGTGACATGTGGCACGTTCCACGTGAGGGGCTTATGAAACTGTTGCTTTGTGCAGAAGGCGACACGTGGCAGCTTCCGCGGGACTCTTAAGATACTAAAAAATTGTTGCGAAACTACCCCAGGGACACCTTGATTACCTTTTGAAACTCTTACTCCGGCGCGAGACACGTGTCGCTACCCGCGCGCTCCGTTTAAAACTATTTCGAAACCTAGAGACTCTCACGGAAAGTGACACTTGTCACTATCTACATGATCATTGCAACTTTTAGGGACTATTGGGGCACTTTGAAACCTGCTTGCGGAAGGCAACACTTGGCGCACTCCCGCGCTTCCTAGAAACTACCTCGAAACTTATTGAAACTCTTTAGACTCATGCGGAAAAAGACACGTGTTGTCCTCCACGCAGTTGCTAGGGGCCACCAAGAAACATGCGGAAGCTCTCCCAAAACCATTTGAAACTATCGCGGAAAGCGACACTTGTCACTCTCCGTGCAACTGTTGCGACCCTTAGAAACTATATGGAAACACTTTTGAAACTTGATTGCGGAAGGCGCCACGTGGCGTCTTCCGCGCAGTTGTTTGAAACACATGGGGCTCGGTGGGTCATTCTTCGGAGTGTGACACTTGTCACACTCTGTGGGGCCTTGGAAACTTTTTGAAACTCTACGCTAGGTCTGCGGAGGGTGACAAGCGGCACACTTCGCGGGGTCGTTGAAACATGTTTGAAACTTTTGAGGGTTTTGCAGAGTGTGACGTGTGTAACACTCCGTGAAGATTTGGAAACTCTTTCAAAACTACAGAAACTACTACAGAAGGCACCACGTGGTGTCTTTCACGCGGCCGTTGAAACACTTAGAAACTCTATAGAAACTTTTTCGAAGGGACCGCGGAGAGCGACACGTGGCGCGCTCAGCGCAGGCGTTGAAACTTTAAGAAAATTTTTGGAAACTGTCAAAACTTTTAAGAAACCCACGTAGATTGACACGTGGCGTGTTCCGCGGGGTCTTTGAAACTTTGAGGAACTCTCTATGGCTGCTCTTGAAACATTAAGGAACTACTATGGAAGGCACCACATGGTGTCTTCCGCACAACTCTGGAAACTATTTAGAAACTTTTAAGGGAACCCGCGAAAAGTGACACTTGGCACACTTCGCGCGATCGTTAGAAACTGTTAAGACTCTTTAAAGGGACCCGCGAAAGGCACCACTTGGTGTGCTCCACGGGACTTATGAAACTCTAAGAAACTTTTTGGAAACTGTCGAAGCCCGCGGATGGTTTAAATTTTAAAGGGGCTATTGCGGAAGGTGACAAGTGGCACCTTCCGCGAGACTCTGGGGAACTCTTTAAATTTGCTGGGAAACTCATGCGAAATGTGACACTTGGCACACTCCACATAGCTGCTTGAAACACTAAGGAACATTTAACGAAACATTTGAAACTTTGCATTATTTAAACCTCTGTAGTGCATTTTACCAAAATAGGCATAACTTGAAAAATATGGGGAATTTTAAGACGGTTCAAAAAGCAACGCTAGCTCATTTTTGACAAGGAATCCAACCATACCATGCACTGGCACTCAAAATGCATTTTCTCACTAATTTTATCAAAGTTTGTAAATTTAATTCTCTTTTCCCTTACCACCAAGGACAGACCCACAAAATAGAAGTAAAAAGCAAAGCCACAGCAGGGGTCCCTATTTTGCTAAGGAGTAAAATGGGGTGTGTTGTGAACATCACAACAACTAGCCACCAAACAAATCAACTAAATTCAAGGCATTCAAGAGAACTAGGTGAAATAAATGTATAACTTCTGACTATCCATCTTGTAAATTATTATTCAATCTTGAGCCCTAAGGCATTCAATAAGGTTGCATGAATTTTCATTTTTAGTTTAATTGTGTGCACGTGATTAATAAGCCTCATCTTGAAGATCGGTTGAACAAACCAGTGACTGATATTAGCCTATGTAGGTGAGGATATTCCCTCATAGCCGACTGGATAGAGCCTTGCTGCCAGCGAGCATCCATAGCCCTAGCAAGGTTATCGTTACAATTCTCCTAAGTAGAGCCGCACTGCCAGCGAGCGTCTATAGCCCCAGTAGAGTTACTTAGATGGCTTAATCTAGATTTTCAATATAATCCACTTTATTTATTTTTATTTTTATTTTTTTTATTTTCTGATTTTGAAAGAGATTTCACAAGATATAGCAATTTGTAGCTTCATGATGCAAGGAGTGGACACTTGCTGAAATTAAGCTGAGAATTGTAATGGTAGCAAGGGTGACCTCTGATTTTTCACCTAATATCTACACTGGTAGGTTCAACAAACCCAAGGATTTTAGGTGTGTCATTGTGAGAAACTTGCTTTGAATTCTCAATCATATTTATTGAATATGAAATTTTAGAAGATAAATAACTCTCTACATTCATGACAGTCACAACAAGTTATGTGTAAATTGCAAATGATTAACTTGAATATCCTAAATTTTATGCTGTTTTCAATGGTTGCTAGTTTGCTCCTTAATACTCTAAAGTAAAATAAAGATCCCTGCTAAGGAGACAACAAACAAACCAACAAACAGGCCACAAACAAGAAACAGAAAACAAAACTATACAAATAGCCAACCCCAAAAAAGAAAACAGCAAAAGAAGAACTGGACATTACTTACACTATATTACACCAAAACGGACTGCCCCTTACCTTAGGCCTGGAAGTAGTGTTTCAGATGTTGGCCATTAACTGGCAATGGCACCTCTTCTCCAGTCAAGGTCTTAAGTCTAAATGTATTGTCTCCTGTTGTTTCTGCGACTTGTAATGGACCTAGCCATAGTTTATTGAATTTTCCATGGCTTCCTTTCTTTTCATGTGCTTTGTCCCAGCACAGCACTAAGTCTGATATCCTAAATGTTTTGACTCTTGCCCTTTTATCAAACCACCTCTTAACAACCGCTTGGTGTTTGGCAAACTTCTCGATGGCTTGACCTCTTTTCTCGTCTAATTGTAGCATTTGTACTATTCTGGCTTCCCTATGGTCATCGAAGCCTAAATACTTATTGGCAAACTTCCAGGTTGGTATTCTCAGATTTACTGGAAGTATGGGATCAGTCCCATAAACTAAATGATAAGGTGTGCTACCTAAAGCTGTCTTAAACTTGGTCCTATCTACCCATAATGCATATCTTAACAGGGTTTCCACTCTCTGGGACTCTTTGCAACCAACTTTTTGATTATGTCTAATAAGATTTTGTTCGTTGATTCAGCCAATCCATTACCTTGAGGGTAATAATTTGAAGAAAACCTTAAAATGATCCCGTATTCAAATGCCCATTTAGAAAACTTTAAAGAAGAGAAAGCAGGGCCATTATCACATACCAATGAATAGGGAGTTCCAAACTTGGTGATGATGTTTTCTTCAAGAAACTTGATAACTACCTCAATTGTGGAGAATTTGTAGCAGGTAGCCTTAGTTCACCTTGTACAATAGTCTGTTACCGTCAGTTTAAATTTGTGTCCTGCAGAAGATGGGGGATTGATGACTCCAATAAAATCCAAGCCCCACTATGCAAACGGTCTTGATTCAATCACAGGTTGTAGTGGATTGGCCTGATTTCTCCCTTTATCTGCTGCAATCTGACAGGTGTGGCAACTTCTGATGTGACTCTTAGTATCTTTGAACATCGTGGGCCAGTAATAGACCACCCTTAGTACTTTGTGTGTCGTAGCTAGATGGGAACCATGGCCGGTTCCGTACTTGTCATGTAGTTTTGTCAACACTTTATCTGCTTCAGCTCTGTTTAGGCATCTCAGATAAATTCTATCATGGTTCTTCCTAAATAGAAGACCTCCTTGCACCATATATTTTTGTGCTTTAACCTTCAAAGCTCTCCTCTAAGAAGCTTTCATTCTATTTGGGTACTTTCCAGCTATCAAGAAGGTGTTTAAATCATCATACCAGTCTGATGCGTTCTAGGAATTCAATACGTACTATTGTTTTATCAAATCTGGATCCGTATTTGCTATTGTTTGCACCAATGCCTGCCCTCTAACCAACTTCATGGGAATGATTTCCATGTCGAACTCTTGTAGTGTGGTGATCCACTTGGCTCTTTTTTCTCCAGGTTCGCTCTGCATCAGCAACATTTTTACTGCTACATCTGGCACTATGGCTTTGACTTGGCTGCGCAGAATGTAGTGTCTAAATTTTTTAACAGCCTTCATTAATGCAAATGCTTGTCTCTCGGTGTCTAGATACCCCAGCTATGCATCCTTCAGAGGTGCGCTCATAAATGTGATGGGCCTTTCTTCGTTGTTTTCACCTTTTTGTGTCAAGGCAGCTGTGACTGAATAAGAAGATGCAAAGGAGTAGATGTAAAATGGGCCTATGTAGTCTGGACTTGCCAATACAGGAGCATTAGAAATTACCTCCTTGATATCTTCAAATGCAGGCCTAGCCACAGGCGTCCATTCCATCTGCGCATCCTTCTTTAACATGGCATTTAACGGCTGCACGATCTTTGCAAAACCTGTGATAAACTTCTGAACAAAGTTAATTTTACCAAAAAATGATTTCAACTCTTTCCTACTGTTTGGTATTTGCAAATTTTTTATGGATTCTATTCTATCCGGATCAATTGAAATTCCATCTTCAGAAATGACATGGCCTAATAATTTACCTTCTGTTACGCCAAATATACATTTCTTAGGATTAAGGGAAATCCCATACCTTTCACATCGCTTGAGTATTTTTCTAAGATCTTCAACGTGAGTGGATGCATCCTTGGAATACATAGTCAAATCATCCATATACACAACAATGCACTTACCTGATAATCCACGGAACGCGATGTCCATGGCTCTCTGAAAAGTGGCACTTGCATTGATCAGACCAAAAGGCATTCTTCTATATGCATAATTTCCCCATTTACAAGTGAAGGTGGTTTTTAGTCTATCTTCTCTATCAATTAAGACCTGGTTATAACCTAAAAAACCATCTAAAAAAGACATCATCTTTGCCCCGTTTACTACTTGCAACACTTCGTCTATCGGAGGCAGAGGATAATTATCCTTTTCAGATGCTTTGTTTAAATTTCTAAAGTCTACGCATAACCTGATGTCTCCATTTTTCTTCCTCACTGGTACTAAGTTAGCTACCCAGACTGAATGTTTGACTAGAAAAATTATTCCAGCAAATAGTAATTTTTTAACTTCCTCAAAGATTAAAGGCTCCAGAATGGCGTTCATAGGCCTTTGTTTCTGCCTAAATGGCTTAACCTCTAGTCTTAAAGGTATTACGTGAGTTATGATGGACTCATCAAATGTTTTCAAGTCTTCATACGTCCATGCTATTACGTGTTTATAATCTTTCAGAACGTCTAAAACCTCTTTTCTAATTTTCTTAGAGCAAGCCTTTCCAATTAGTACATTTTGTGGATTTTGCTATGTCCCTAAGCTATGTAAATTGCACTTACCCCCTTCTATTTTGGGCAAGTCCTTCTGTCTCATTACTCTATCGAAGTCAAAGATATGTTCTAATTCAATTACTCCTTTGGGTAAGAAGTTGCTCTTCAAGTTGATTATATCCTCTTCGTCCCATGTTATTTCAGGCCTTTCTTGTTCATCAATGATTTGAGCCTCAAATGCTTCATTACAAGTCAGAAAATCAATAATTTGCTCATCCCCCCCAAATACCTGAAAGTGTGTAACGTTGTCTGGTATACTGGGCACATTAACTAACAATAGCAAATCGTCTCAATCCTAACAGTGTCAATGGTTCTAATGTGCTAGTAGCAACTGCTAGTGCATCTAGCCTATGGTTCAGCTCTCTAGGGATATGCTCTAAGTTGAAAGCATCAAATGCATCTATTAAACCCCATACTCTGTGTCTGTAACTAATCATTTTATTGTAATTACAGGCATATAGTTTCCTTACTTGTCTGACTACTAATTCAGAGTCTGAAAATACTCTGATCATTTTCACCCTTTTCTTAATGGCCATGACAAATCCTAAAATTAGGGCCTCATATTCAGCAATATTGTTAGTACAGGAAAATTGTAATCTATATGCTGCCAGATGTGATTTACCCTGAGGATCTATGAGTTCAACACCTGCACTCATGCCTTGTTTTGATTTGGACCCATCATATTTTAACGTCCACATGCCATCTTTGCTTTTCTAACCTTTTATCTTCACATGCTTTGTCTCTTTTATCACCTGTGGGGTGTTGTCCTGTTTATTCATGGGTTTTTCTATTTGGTTAACTTGCATATGTGTACTTCCACCTATTAAATTAGAAAGACAACTACACTTGTCCCTTATTTCTTCTCCTAAATCTGGAATCGAGGCATCTACATCATCCTGAACATACATCTGTGTTTGATCAGGATTCTCATTTTCCTCTTGTAACTCTACCCTCCCTATGCATTTTTTGTATTTATATTCAATGATGTCTTTGCATATTTCACAACTCTCCTCAAAATGTTGCCTATCATGGACTCTACACCTGTTTTTATACAATTTAGATTGGACCGGCAGATTGTGTTTAATGCACTCTTCCACCTCTTGTCTAATGGCATGACCAAATTTGTCTATTGCATTATTTTCTTCATCTGAAGAATTTCCATCAGACTCAATGAATAATGCTGTCCTATTGCTGACACATTTTTTTTTAATGTTTAACATCATGATCTCTTCAATTTGCACCCCATTGTTGGTAATTCTATAGACACTAGGTTCAACAATAGCATATAATATTTCATTAGTTTGATTATACTCTGTTATCATATGTTTCATCCTGGGCTCTGCCTCTATTCTAATCTAGTTTGGGACACCTCTCCAAGGTAGCCACATATGTGAAAAGTCAGTGGCCATATATCCATTTAATGTCTTGGACCAATCCCTACTCAGCAACATTCCATAATTTATGGGTATATCCACTACTTGAATATCAATGATTTGGCTTACCCTAGGGTCTGAAGCTAATTGCATTTGAATGTTCATGAGTTCTCCTATCATGCTAAACTCAGTCTTATCTAATTGTGTGACAACCTTGGCAGATTTGGTGGGAGTCAGCCCGAGAGTTTTACATATTCCTAAGGGCATTACGTTGGCTAAGGCACCAGAGTCTACCATGCAATTGTGTATATTCTTCCCACACAATCTAACAATTAACAAGAAAGGGGGAGTATCCCTCTTATCTGCATGTATTACTACATTTGTATTGGAAGGGTGCTCAACTTTCTTATTTTTCTCTTTAGGCGGTGAATCTCTATTAGGAACAGTTATATCAGCAGACACCTCGTCTGTCATGGATGTATCCAGAGATTTTATAAAAGCATTTCTGATCCCTGGGGTTTTCAATAATTCATTTAGAGGTATACTGACCTTAATTTTCTTTATTTCCTCTGAAAAGTAACTCATTAATCTTGTTGTCTCTATCATTTCAATTTTACTTGTTTGATCCTTTTGTACTGCTGTTCCATTATTTGTGTGCTGATTAGCTTTAAGTATGACAGGATTGTTGCTGGCATTCTGATCTAGGGGTGTATTGAAGTTATTCAGAGGAATGGAAGTGGTGAAAGGTCCTCCTAGCCTAGGGTTGTTCCTCAAATTGTAGGTATGGTTTTTATTTGTCTGTTGAAACGCCTGCACCTCTTCTGTTTTAGTTAATACCTCATTTTCAAATTCAAAGGGAAACTAAAAAGCATTTAACACAAAGGCTGATTCAGGATAAAGATTTTCACAACAGTATGGTTCATCTTCTAGCAATTCATCCTCTTTCTCTTCTACAGTTGCAAAAGTAAACATTTCTAAGACTAATGCTATGTCATATCCTGAGGGTACTACCTCATTACCCTTGGGAATGAGAAATTTAGAGGTAGGAGGCTGGACATCTATGTTAAAAATGCTGGCTGCTAAGTGGAATTGTGGGCAGTCGTGCTCAGCATGGGCATTGGTATTGTGAAATCTGCACCAATTTTTGGGTGCTATACTGGCCATTTGGATGCCAGCCGTTTGTTTTGCATCATGATTATCTATGTTCTCAAAAGGAGAAGCTAGAGTACCATTGTTGGGCCCAGTGTTTCATGTCTTGGGTGGCCTAGGTTGATTCTGATTTCTATTATTATTGCCCCAGGTCCTATTATCTATCACTGGCCCTCTATTTTGCATTGGTTGCCCCTGGTTGGGGCCTTGATGCTGATTATAGTTTTGGTTCTGATTGTACTGCTGATTTTGATTGAAACTATAGTTTTGGTTTTGGCCTTGGTTGTGATTCTGATGTTGATTGTAGTTTTGGTTGCCTCTTCCATAGAGGTTCTCATTTCTTAGTTGTGTCACTTTGGTGGTTAACCTTTTCAAATGTGTAGTGATCTCTTTGATTTCTTCCCTTTCCTCCTGTGCTTTTGCCACAGTTGTATCCCTAGGAGGTTGGAAGAAAGGCTGACCATTATTTTGACTGTTATTGGAAGTGCTACCCATGTAAGGAGTTATAGCTTGGATTGGGGTAGGACTATACACAGGTGTGTAAGAAGGAACCGGATTTAATAATGAAGTGTGATGCATAGGGGCTCCATTCCATGGTTGTGCCTGATTCTGCACCCCAAAATTCCCTCCATTAACAAATGGGCTATAAGTTGTATGCCTCATCTCTTGGTTCACTGAGGCTGCCTCTTTGTAGGCTTTGGATATTGAATCTATGTTAGGTTTTCTTTTGACAAACATGGTAGTTAGAGGATCCAAGGCTGCATAGTACATAGCCAACAAGGGATCATCATCCACGATATAAGGGGCTACTAGCCTAGTGTAGGCCTTTTGAAATCTGTCATTGAAATTATCAATTAGCTCTCCCTCACCTTGTTTAATAGTAGCCAATTTATGATACAAAGCGCAAGGGTCAATGGGTCCTCTAAATCTTGACAGAAATGCTTCTTCCATAAGTGACCAGGAAGAAATGTAACCATTGGGTAAGTTTACATACCAATTAGAGGCTTGTTCATTAAATGTGTAGGGAAACAATCGACACACAACATCCTCGTGCTCTAACATAGCCCTAAAACATGCTTCCTTAAATATTCTAATATGATCCTCTGGATCCTGATGCAACTGGTACTTGGGACATATCTTTTCTAGATTTTTGGGCATCTCATGATAATCATTGAAGAATATGGGAGAATCAACATTGAAATAAGCCATTGCAGGTGTTTGAGCTTGACCTGAACTTGTAGAAATACCAGGATTGATTGGTGGGATAGGATTTCTAGGAGGATTAGGGCCTCCAGGAGTACCTGAATCAAGATTTAAAGATTTGAATAGTGATCTGTCAGGACTCACAATACTACGGATGTTAAAAGGTGACCCAGGAGGTGTTCCAGATGAATTTCCTGTTTGTGATATTTTAGGATTCCAAATCAAAGGGCTCTTACTTCGCCTTATATCAGGTAGTTGCACAAATATATCTCCTGAACTGGATCTAGACCTAGTCACTCTATCACTGTTATTAGCCAGTTTGAAACAAACCCTAACTCAAGTCTGGCCCTCCTTCTAGTGCCAGAAAAACTATTGGTGATTGTTTTGATGCAATCATAACAATAAGTTAAAATTCACATATAATGAACTGAAACTATACTTGAAAGATAAGAAGGAATCATTTAAGATTCACTTAATCCCAAGTCTACAATGGTTCTGTTGGTCAAATTCAGTTGGTCAATGTGAAGTTGTAATGTTCAAGGGGCTTTACGTAGTTTAGGGTTTCTTTGTGGTTCACTGGACTCAAACTATGCAAAAGATCATAGATATCAACAAGTGTTTTGTTCATTTGCATACAAGTATTACTATGTTATAAAGCTGTGAATGAGTTTTCTGGGTTATTGCAGCTTTCCTCTTTATATATTTATGAAAACTTATCTACTTTTAACTCTGTTGTTCATGCTTCTTCAAATATGAAACAAATTTCCTTCAAATTTCTACGTTTTCAGCTAAATATTTCAGATGGGTTGGGAAAAGTTAGAAAGATCTAATCTAAACCTCATTTAAATCTACCAAAGGATCTAATTGTTCTGTTATGCACTATGTAAATCATACAGCAATTTGATCAAATCCACAGTTAAAACCTTAAATGTAAGTTCTGAGCATTTTCACAAATATACATTTAAAATTGCAAGCTCTCATAGAAAATATTTCAAAACACAAAGAAGAGCAGGAGAACACTCAGAAGATGGATGTAGAACTCCAGATTCTATTGTATTAGAAACAAACAGTCACACATGATTTACAATGTCGGAATGACTCTTAGTTTCATTGATCAAATTACAGAGAACTTACAAGCTTTACAGATACAATAAGGAAGCCAGATGTTCCACGCACTCCTTACTGCAGACAAACAGGCGACCTCCTTCCTCTACTTCTAAACTATGCTAAGCTAAAATCCCTATGTTTTCCTAAAAATCCATGTTGTAAATATTACAATGTATTAAGGCACAATATATAGACTTTCTGATTGTCCTCAATACAGCCCAAAACCCTAATGGTTAAGCAATGGTTCAAACCCTAGGTTACAGCATTAAATGGTGCAGAACCATTCTCTAAAATATCTCTAAATAATGTGTCAAATCTGGGCGAAAATATGCCCCTTTCTGAAACCCTAGTAGCTCAGAAGTGAATTTTGCAACCTACTTGTCATTACGTTTTATCTGCACTTGGGTCTTCTCATTAATGTCTCTTGACTTTCTGCACTTCATCCTTATCTTCTCTTTACTTCTGAAATCTAATCTTCTTCTTGTGATGTCACTGCCATTAAGTTTCAGCCTCTTCCTCAGCTGCAAACCTGCAAAAATAGACCAGCAATAAGTACCATTAATTATTAAACAATGAGAAACAAAATACCTGTTAGATCCAAGTGGGGCTGAGCCAAAATCGTAGCTATCATGTCAAAATCTGCAAAAAAATGCGTTCATATGTTCATACTGTGCCAAAAAACTTACCAGGTCAACCATCGCAGACCAGAAATGGCGCAAATGCAGGGTCAAGGTGTGTCGAAAAACCCTAAAAATCCTATCGCAAAATGTTTCCCGCCTATCAGCACCAAAAAACCTCATCGGCGGGGCCTAAAAATTGCCCACCAACTTCCTGTGTCTGGCCAAAAAATGGCCCTTTATATTCCTTTATTAGAAACGGTGCCCTCAGAGAGTGACACATGGCACGTTCTACGCGAGGGGCTTATGAAACTGTTGCTTTGTGCGGAAGGCGACGCGTGGCAGCTTCTGTGGGACTCTTAAGCTACTAAAAAATTGTTGCGAAACTGCCCCAGGGACACCTTGATTACCTTTTGAAACTCTTACTCCCGCGTGAGACACGTGTCGCTACCCGCGCGCTCCGTTTAAAACTATTTTGAAACCTAGAAACTCTTGTGGAAAGTGACACTTGTCACTATCTGCATGATTGTTGCAACTTTTAGGGACTATTGGGGCACTTTGAAACCTACTTGCGGAAGGCGACACTTGGCGCACTCCCGCGCTCCCTAGAAAATACCTCGAAACTTATTGAAACTCTTTAGACTCATGCGGAAAAAGACACGTGTCGTCCTCCGCGCAGTTGCTAGGGGCCACCAAGAAACATGCGGAAGCTCTCCCGAAACCATTTGAAACTATCGCAGAAAGTGACACTTGTCACTCTCTATGTGACTATTGCGACCCTTAGAAACTATATGGAAACACTTTTGAAACTTGATTGCGGAAGGCGCCATGTGGCGTCTTCCGCACAGCTGTTTGAAACACATGGGGCTCGGTGGGTCATTCTTCAGAGTGTGACACTTGTCACACTCTGCGGGGCCTTGGAAAGTTTTTTAAACTCTACGCTGGATTTGCGGAGGGTGACAAGTGGCACACTCCATGGGGTTTTTGAAACATGTTTGAAACTTTTGAGGGTTTTGCGGAGTGTGATGCGTGTCACACTCCGTGGAGATTTGGAAACTCTTTCGAAACTATAGAAACTACCGTGGAAGGCACCACGTGGTGTCTTCCGCGCCGCCGTTGAAACACTTAGAAACTCTATAGAAACTTCTTTGAAGGGACCGCAGAGAGCGACACATGGCGCACTCTTGGAAACTGTCAAAACTTTTAAGAAACCCACGGAGAGTGACACGTGGCGTGTTCCGCAGGGTCGTTGAAACTTTGAGGAACTCTTCGCAGCTGCTCTTGAAACATTAAGGAACTACTGCAGAAGGCACCACGTGGTGTCTTCCGCACAACTTTGGAAACTGTTTAGAAACTTTTAAGGGAACCCGCGGAAAGCGACACTTATGAAACTCTAAGAAACTTTTTGGAAACTGTCGAAGCCCGCAGATGGTTTAAATTTTAAAGGGGCTATTGCGGAAGGTGACAAGTGGCACCTTCCGCGAGACTCTGGGGAACTCTTTGAAACTGTTGGGAAACTCATGCGAAATGTGACACTTGGCACATTCCGTGTAGCTACTTGAAACACTAAGGAACATTTAACGAAACATTTGAAACTTTGCATTATTTAAACCTCTGTAGTGCATTTTACCAAAATGGGCATAACTTGAAAAATATGGGGAATTTTATGACGGTTCAGAAAGCAACCCTAGCTCATTTTTGACAAGGAATCCAACCATACCATGCACTAGCACTCAAAATGCATTTTCTCACTAATTTTATCAAAGTTTGTAAATTTCACTCTCTTTTCCCTTACCACCAAGGATAGACCCACAAAACAGAAGCAAAAAGCAAAGCCACAGCAGGGGTCCTTATTTTGCTAAGGAGTAAAATGGGGCGTGTTATGAACATCACAACAAGTAGATGAAGAGGATGCTCCTAAGAAGATTCCCAAGACTCCCAAGTATGTATAGAAGAACCATTCTGAAGATTAGATCATTGGAGATAAGAACAAAGGATTGTTAACAAGGAGAAGTATTGCTATGGAAGATGAACAGGTAAATTTGTGCTTATTGTCTCAAGTGTAACCCAAGATAGTGACTGAAGCATGTAAAAATGAGCACTGGATCAAGGCTATGGTAGAGGAATTGATGCAGATTGAGAAGATTCAAACATGGGAAGTTGTCCCAAGACCAGTAGACAAGAATGTGATAGGAACCAAATGGGTCTTCTAGAACAAATTGAATGAGAACGGGGAGGTAGTAATAAATAAGGCCAGATTGGTGTGTAAAGGCTACTCACAAGTGGAAGGAATAGACTATGAGGAAACATTTGCTCCAGTGGCAAGATTGGAGGCCATCAGATTATTCTTGGCCTTCACATCTCATAAGGACTTCAAAGTTTATCAAATGGATGTGAAATTTGCATTCCTTAATGGAGAGTTGGAAGAAGTATATATTGAGCAACCAGAAGGCTTTCAGTTATCAGATGATCCAAATATGGTCTACAGATTGAAGAAGGCATTCTATGGACTCAAACAGGCTCCTAAAGATGGTATGCAAGGTTGGAAAGGTACCTGATACAACAAGGATTCAAAAAGGGTACTGCAAATAGCAATCTATACTTCAAAATTGAAGAAGATCAAATCTTGATTGTAGAAGTGTATGTAGATGATATAATCCTTAGAGGAAATGAAGGTATGCACAAGAGATTTTTAGAAGAAATGCAGAAGAAATTTTAAATGTTAATTTGTGGGGAATGAACTTCTTCCTTGGGTTACAAATCAGTCAATCAGAAAAGGGCATTTTCATTTCACAGTAAAAGTATGCTAAGGAAATGTTGAAGAAGTTTGGAATGGAAGACTTTAAACCAATATGTACTCCCATGACTACAGGTTGTAAGTTATGAAAAGATGATGAATCTCATAAGGCTGATCAGAGAAAGTACATATCAATGATTGGTGGATTGTTATTCTTGACTACTACCAGACCAGATATCATGCATGTACTCTATCTTGTAGCTAGATTTTAAGATGATCCCAGAGAGTCACATGTTTTAGCACTAAAGAGGCTATTCAGATACCTGAAAGGCACTCTGGAATTTGGCCTATGGTATCCCAAGGATACTGATTTCTCCCTAAGTGCATATACAGATGCAAATTGGGTAGGATGTACAGATGACAGAAGAAGTACAAGTGGTGGTGCTTTCTTTCTAGGAAGTAGACTTGTCTCTTGGCTAAACAAGAAGCAACACTCAGTATCATTATCTACTACAAAGGTAGAATATATTGAAGCAACATCTTGCTGCACACAAGTGTTATGGATGAAGTAGACATTGAAGGATCTCAAAGTGACATATGATGAACCTATTCCTATCCTATGTGACAATACCAGTTCTATCAACATTTCAAAACATCTGGTGATGCATTCAAGGACAAAGAATATTTCAATCCGATATCACTTCTTAAGAGAAAAAGTTGCACAGAATGAAACTAAGTTGGAGTATGTGCCTACCAAGGATCCAGTTGTAGACATTTTTACAAAGGCTCTCCCTAAGGATACTTTTGAGTATCTTTAGCAGAAGTTATGGGTTACTACCCCTCCTTCTCTTAACTAAATGCATAAGTATTCTAGGATAACCAAGTGTCTGGATTGATGTTGAAAGTTACCTCTTAGGGGGAGTAGGTAGAGATACTATTGGTTGGTATAGTTAGATGGAGCATATCCTATGATCTTAAGGGGGAGAATGCAAAAACTTGAGAGCAGTAGAGATGAAGAAAATACTTGTTGGTGTTGTTGCCCTTTACCATTGATGTCAAAGGGGGAGAGAGAGTCAAAGTGAATGAAAAACCATTGTGCAAAAAGGTGTGTGAAGGATAAGTAAGAGATGCTTTAGGTCTTGATGGTTTTTCAAAGAGTTGGTGTTCCATTAATGACAAAGGGGGAGATTGTTAGAAACTTGCTAGTGTTGTCATTGATGTCAACTCCCAGTAGATGGTTTACTTGGTTTCTAAGTGCTTTTGAGGAAATTTGATAAAATGGTGTGTAGTATGATAGAGGTACCATCAGTATTATGCTATGCATTTCTTCCTAATTGAAGATATGCTCGTGCAATTCAGAAGTATTAATCAAAGGTGTTCAAAGGTATTATATCTAGAGTTTTAGGTTCTAGATCATGCAGAAGTAGAAGATGTGTTTAATAGAATATTTGACTATGAAGAAAGGTGTCTAGGAGAAATGAGAATGCTCTGCATTTCTTCACATTGTGCTTTTCTATCTTACAAATCTAGGAGAGTGCTTATATTATGTGTATCTGCCTTCCTTTGTAGTTTCTAGTGTTGGGCTGCTCCATAAGTTTAGCTCTTGCATTGATGATCAGTAACAGCGTGTCTTGATGTGCATAATGAAGACATTCTTTGGTTTAGACAGTTGCAACAATGTTGTAGAAGTTCTTGATGATGGTGAGTATTCTAGGAAGGTGTGTGAATGCTTTGGAGTCTCTCTCTTCTCTACATGATGCTCTTGGACTTGGAGAAGTGTGAATATGACCTTTAACTTAGGTTTGGCCAACCTGGCTTACTAGCGCCATTTGTGGAGATACCTCATGGATTGTGGATGTGATAAGAAGATTGATGATACAAATTTAAGTCTTGGTTATCCCTTGATATGGTCCACTTTCACTTCTTTCCACCGTGGAAGAGTTTAGTGCTGACCTATGTATTGTTGTATGTGTGTAATGTGTTGGGAATTAAGGTGTCTCAACCTTGTAATTTCCCAACATTGACTTTTTACCATGGTAACTATTTTTTACTATGCAGTAATTTTCTTGTTTATAGTGCTTCGTCATCAAGTAAATTTGACGTGGTGACTTGTCAATTACTAGGAGGTGACATGGAATGTGACAAGGAAATGTTTTTGTCCTCACATGAGGATGTAGGCGTCCCACCTTGGGATAGGACATTTGTGACATGTTGGCTTGTTGTAAGGTGTGTAAGTCCTTATGATAGATTCTATGACATATGACAAATTCTATGATGCATGACAGATTCCTATGACAGACATATGACATGTAAGGACCAGATTCTATGATAGGTTGAACAAGTGTTAGTAAGCATCTTACATGGAGGAGGTAGGCACCCAAGTTTGACTATGACAGGATGTAAGAGAATCCACTATTAATAGTCAGTTATGACAGATTCTCTTATAGCTATAAGTGTTGTCATATATGACAAATTTTATGACATTGTAAGAGCATATGTCATACCTTAATTGGGCAAATTTGGGGTGCCCAAGTTGGGGGTTGTAAGGGATGAAAGAGAATCTCTTACAAGTGTCATACACATGTTTTATGGCCTTGGAAATTGGGCCACATGGATTTGAGCAAATTCCTTGTGTGACTTTCTCTAGAAGCTACTTCCATTCATAGTACTTCTCTATATATACACCTGTGCTTGGAGTTGGAGATGTATGGTTCATTTGTAGGTATTGTTATACTACCAGAATTACTCTAGATTTGACATTGTGACAACTCCTAGAAGAACCTACATTGTAAGTGTGTTGTAATCTCCTTCATATTTGATAATACATCGTGCAGGTTTTGATGTGTGGGGTTTTTAACTCGAAAGGGTTTTCCCCACGTATATCTTGTGTCATTGAATTTATACTTGCTTGTGAATGTGTGTTAATCTTTTTGTTAATTGTGTATCTTCACTGTAACTGTAAAGATTTAAGAAAAAATTACACTACTATCCCTAATTAGATTGGTGTAGGAAGTTGTTTTCACTTACCTTGCTTCATTTCATTTGGTATCAGAGTCTGGTTAGTTTTGGTCCTAGATGCTAGGTAGAGGGTTTTTTGTAATAATTTTTAATTGAGTGGGAGTCTTGCAGAGTATTTTGTGATCTTGTTGTAGTGAGAAGATGGCAAGCACGTCTGGGAGATTTGAGATTGAAAAATTCAATGGAGGCAACTTTGAATTGTGGAAACTCAATATGGAGGCTAAGCTAGTGGATAGAGACTTATGGACTATGATATCTAAAACCAAACCCTAGAGCATGAAACAAGAAAATTAGGATCAGATGGATCGAAAGGCCAAGGGTCTCATAAGGCTTTGCTTGGCTGATTTTGTGCTCTTGAACATCCATGAGGAGAAAACTACAAAATACTTGTGGAAGAAACTTAGTGACAGTTATCGAGCTAAATCCCTAGTAAACAAGTTATTCCTGAGAAAGAAATTGTTCTCTCTGAGGATGGAAGATGGAGAATTTGATGCAAATCATATCAATTCATTCAACATGATTATTGCTTAGCTGACCTCTGTTGGTGTGAAGATGGAGGAGGAGGATCATTGCAAGACATTGTTGTGCTCTTTACCAGATTCATTAGACCACCTTGTGATGGCCATTGGGAGTACTACCACCAAGTTCAAGATGGATTAGGTGGTTGCATCATTACTTTCTGAAGAAATGCGGAGAAAGCCTTCTGAAATGGTTAAGGAGGCTCTTACGATTCGTGGTAGGTCCAAGGAGAAAGCAAAGAAGAAGGACAAGAAGAAAGAAGACAAAGGAAGATCCAAATCCCATGGGAGATCAAAGTCTCCTAGAAATTCCAAGGCTTTATGTTGGAACTACAACAAACCTAGTCATTTCTACAAGGAGTGTAAGGAGGAGAATAAGAAGAAGAAGAAGAATAAAAACCATGATTCTGACTCTAACAAGTCCTCTCAAGAAGATGGAGAAGCATTTATCACTACCTTGGAAACACATGCATATGAGAATGTGTGGTTAATTGATTTCGGTGCATCATTTCATATGACATCCCACAAAAATTGGTTCTTGAAGTATGATAAGTATGATGGTGGGAAGGTGTACCTAGGTGATTACTCTCACCTCGAAATAGTTGGCCATGGAAGAGTCTTGATCAGATTTCCTAATGGTCAAGTGAAGGGGATCAATGGTGTACTACATATCCCTGGGTTGGAATGAAACCTCTTATCTACAAGTAAATTGAATGATGTGGGTGTGTAGGTTGTTTTCTTGAATGGAGGATGCAAGATGACGAGAGGAGCTATGATGTTGGCTAAGGGTGTTCAGATTGGCACTCTATTTCAGCTTGATGCATGCGTGGTTTAGTGCAATAGTGACACTGCTTCAAGGAAGAGAGCTTCAAATTCTTCATTCTCACCATCAGAACTAGTAGCCAAGAAGATTGTAGAATCTACTTCTGATGGTTATGCATTCTGGGTACCCAAGGGTACTCATTCTATGGAGATGAAACATCCTACTAAGAAAATAATGTTGTGGCACCAAATGCTTGGTCATATTGGTGAAAAGGGTTTGAGGACCCTGAAAAATAAAAGCCTCATTGAGGGTATGAATGACTGTAATCTTGAGTTCAATTTCTGCGAATACTGCATATATGGAAAATAAAATCATGTTCGATTTTACCATAGTTCTCATAAATCTTCTGAGGTGTTGGACCTTGTTCACTCCAATGTTTTTGGTCCTATTAATGTTTCTTCAATTTCAAAATCTATATATTTTCTTTCATTTATTGATGACTACAATAGAAGGACATGGATGTATTTCCTTAGGAGTAAATCTAAAGTCTTTGCAAGATTCAAAGAGTTTAAGGCTCTGACAGAGAATAAAAAAGATATAAAGATTAAATGTTTGAAAACTGATAATGGTGGCGAGTTTTTCTTAGTAGATTTCAACAAGTTCTAGAAAGAACAAGGTATTGAGAGGCATAAGACAATTTTGTATACTCCTTAGCAAAATGGAGTTGCAGAAAGAATGAACAAAATATTGATGGTGAGGGCTACGAGCATGTTAAGTGGAGTTGGCCTAGAACAAAAGTTTTAGGCTGAAGTTGTTGCTACTACTTGTTACCTAGTTAACATGTCTCCTACATCGGCACTCATTAACAAGACCCCTATGGAGGCATGGTCTAATAAGAAGCCTTCATTAAGACACATTCAAGTATCTGGATGTGAGGCATATGCACATGTGCCTAAGGAGAAGAGGTCCAAGTTGGAGAAAAAGGCAGTTAAATGTATCTTCATTAGTTATGGCAAAGGTGTGAAAGGGTACAAGCTATGGGATCCAGTGGCTGAGAGAGTTCTATATAGTAGAAGTGTGATCTTCAAAGAGCTCAATCCTTCTTCTATTTTTCTATAGCCAGATAAAAATGAGAAGAAAGATGATGTTGTTTAGCTTCCTCCCACTCTTGAGAAAGTTGAACCGAAGACACCAGTTGGACCTGATGATGAGGAGAGCTCAAGCAACTCTGAAAATTTAGAAGAAGAAGATGAAGAACCTCAACCTCAACTTGTGAGGAGGTCCATGAGATTAAGGTGATAACCTAAAAGGTTTGGTTGCTCATTGCATGATTCTAGTTGTATTTTTGCTTTGATTTCTAATGTTGATGAGCCTAGGACTGTAAGGGAGGCTATGGGTATGAAAGATGCAAGTTCCTGGAAGGAGGCCATGGAAGAAGAGATGGCTTCTTTGGAAAAGAATAATACTTGGGACTTGGTGCCTTTGCCTGAAGGAAGAAATATTGTTGGATGCAAATGGGTATTCACAGGTGGAGGGAATTGACTATGGTGAGATTTTCTCTCGTTGTAAAGCTGACATCTATTCAGTTCATGTTATCTCTTGCAACAACATATGATTTAGAGGTGGAGAAAATGGATGTGAAGATAAAATTCCTTCATGGTGACTTGGAGGAGGAGGTTTATATGTCACAACCAGAGCACTACATTGTGAAAGGTAAAGAAAATCTAGTTTGCAAGTGGAAAAAGTCTTTGTATGGTCTTAAGAAATCTCCTAGGATGTGGTACCAAAAGTTTTATGCCTTTGTGTTGAGTATTGGATTTTTGAGATCAAAATCGGATCATTGTGTTTACTTCAAGTTTGATAATGATCACATTCTCATATAGCATTGTATGTCGATGATATGCTACTAATTGGGAATGGTAAGGGTTTGATTTCTGATTTGAAGTCTCAGTTGTCAGCATAGTTTGAAATGAACAATTTAGGGGCAGCCAGGTACATTTTGGGGATGGAGATTAGAAGAGATAGAGCAAACAAAAAACTTTGGTTAGGCCAGAGCAAGTATGTGAAGACTGTGTGGAAAAAGTCTTTGTATGGTCTTAAGCAATCTCCTAGGATGTGGTACCAAAAGTTTGATGCCTTTGTGTTGAGTATTGGATTTCTGAGATCAAAATCGGATCATTGTGTTTACTTCAAGTTTGATAATGATCACATTCTCATATAGCATTGTATGTCAATGATATGCTGCTAATTGGGAATGGTAAGGGTTTGATTTCTGATTTGAAGTCTCAGTTGTCAGCATAGTTTGAAATGAACAATTTAGGGGCAGCCAGGTACATTTTGGGGATGGAGATTAGAAGAGATAGAGCAAACAAAAAACTTTGGTTAGGTCAGAGAAAGTATGTGAAGATTGTGTGGAAAAAAGTCTTTGTATGGTCTTAAGCAATCTCCTAGGATGTGGTACCAAAAGTTTGATGCCTTTGTGTTGAGTAATGGATTTCTGAGATCGAAATCAGATCATTGTGTTTACTTCAAGTTTGATAATGATCACATTCTCATATAGCATTGTATGTCGATGATATGCTGCTAATTGGGAATGGTAAGGGTTTGATTTCTGATTTGAAGTCTCAGTTGTCAGCATAGTTTGAAATGAACAATTTAGGGGCAGCCAGGTACATTTTGGGGATGGAGATTAGAAGAGATAGAGCAAACAAAAAACTTTGGTTAGGCCAGAGCAAGTATGTGAAGATTGTGTTGAAGAGATTTAGCATGGCAGATTACAGACCGTTGAGTGTTCCTATTACAATGGGGACAAAGTTATCTATTGTAGATTATCTAAAGTCTCCTTTTGAGATGGAGGATATGAGCAAAGTACCCTATGCTAGTGCAGTTGGTAGTTTACTATATGCGATGGTCTGTAGAAGACTAGACATTGCTCAAGTAGTGGGAGTCCTTAGTTGATTCATGGCTAATCTTGGATGGATACATTGGGATGTGGTTAAGAGAGTTTTCAGATATTTATGGGGTACTTTTGAGTATGCCTTGTGCTATCATTATTATCCTACTATTTCTCAACATTCTATGACTATTCATGGATTTGTGGATTCAGATTGGGCAAGTGGCATTGGCAGCAGGAGAGCCACTAGTGCTTATGTGTTCACTATGTTCAGTGGTTCTATTAGTTGGATGAGTAAGCAGTAACCTGTGGTCATTTTGTCCACGACTGAAGCAGAGTAATGGCAGCTACTTATGCTTATAAGGAATCCATTTGGCTTAAGAGATTATGTTTTGATATTGGGTTTGATGTAGGGAAGATTACCATTGCTTGTGACAGCCAGAGTGTCATATGTTTGGAAAAGAATCCTACTTTCCATGTGAGGACCAAACACATTGATGTGCAGTACCACTTTGTAGGTGATATGGTAGAGGATGGGAAGGTGAATTTGGAGAAGGTTGATACTTTGGGGAATGTTGTAGATTCCTTGACGAAACCTATGAGCATAGAGAAGTTTAGATGGTGTTCGAAGACTATGGGCCTCTTGGCCCCTAGAAGTGAATTACCTTGTTAGATTGGTTCTTACAAGGTGTTTGATAAGTGGGAGAACGATGGGAATTAAGGTGTCTCAACCTTGTAATTTCCTAGCATTGACTTTTTACTTTGGTAACTATTTTTTACTGTGTAGTAATTTTCTTGTTTACCATGCTTCATCATCTAGTAAATTTGACATGGTGACTTGTCAATTACTGGGAGATGACATGGAAGGTGACAAGGAAATGTTTTTGTCCTCACATGAGGATGTAGGCATCCCACCTTGGGATATGACATTTCTAACATGTGTTGGCTTTTTGTAAGGTGTGTAAGTCCTTATGACAGATTTTATGACATATTATAGATTCTATGACGCATGACAAATTCCTATGATAGACATCTGACATGTAAGGACCAGATACTATGATAGGTTGAACAAGTGTCAAGAAGCATCTTGTATGGAGGAGCTAGGCACCCAAGTTTGACTATGATAGTATGTAAGAGAATCTACTATTAATAGTCAGTAATGACAGATTCTCTTACAACTGTAAGTGTTGTCATAAATGACAGATTTTATGATATTGTAAGAGCATCTATCATACCTTAATTGGGAAATTTTGGGGCGCCCAAGTTGGGGGGTTGTAATGAATGAAAGAGAATCTCTTAGACATGTCATGTGCATGTTTTATGGCCTTAGAAATTGGGCCACATGGATTTGGATGAGTTCCTTGTGTGACTTGCTATAGAAACTACCTCCATTCATAGTACTTCTCTAGATATACAAGTGCTTGAAGTTGGAGATGTATGGTTCATTTGCAGGTATTGTTATATTGTCAAAATTACTCCAGATTTGACATTGTGACAACTCCTGGAAGAACTTGCATTGCAAGTGTGTTGTAATCTCTTTCAAATTTGATAATACATTGTGCAAGTTTTGGAGTGTGGGGTTTTGTAGTCGAAAGGGTTTTCCCCAAGTATATCTTGTGTCATTGCATTTATAATTGCTTGTGAATGTGTGTTAATCTCTTTGTTAATTTTGTATCTTAACTGTAACTATAAATATCTAAGAAAATTTTGCACTACTATCCCTCATTAGATTGGTGTAGGAAGTTGTTTCCCCTTACCTTGCTTCCTTTCATAATGCATATGCTTCATTAGGACCGAACTAATTGAGATAGGTCTTGGTTATAGATGTTATAAATACAAGATGAAGTTGAATGGAGTGAAGCAGAGAAGATGATGTGAATGTGAATCAAGGGTAGTGAATTGAGTGCGATCTTAAAAGCCTATGACGTTGGAATGCAGTGAGCAGAAGGTGTCTACATTTCAGTGTGCTAGAAGTTGCTGGAGGCAGTGAGCCAAATGTTGCGGATGGAAACCTGAGTGTCAGTGATGTACTTCTTGTGTTGCTTTGAGATAGTGAATCTCTCTGTAACAAACCTCTTCTTTCTTCTCTCTTCTGGGTAGTGAGCCCATGGCAGTGAGCGTTTCTTTGCCAGTGAGCCTTTCTTCTTGTAGTGAGCCTACTAATTTTTGGTGTTGTTATTCATATATATTGTGAGCTAATCGTCAATGTGGTTTTCACCTTATTGGGTTTTCCATGTAAATCTTGTGTTCTTATGTGTTTGGATGTGTTTGCATTAATGCTTCATATGTTTACATTATGCTAATGCATTATAGTGGTTGATGTGTTGAGGGTTTAAATTTTTAACATACAACTGATTCAACCCCCTATCAGTTGTCCTATGCACTACAACAAGTATCACATACACATCATAATAACAAGACAACACAAAAATACCTAGAATTGGAAGACCTCTATATACATAGATATATATCAATCAAATTTCATACATCCATCCTTTAGTAGGTGTAAGTCTCTACCTCATCCATCTACATACATGAATTCTATGTCATTCTTTCCATTAGAATCTATCACATATCATACTTTGTTTCTCCTATATTATATCATCATATTCTACAACTATATATACTCTATCTATTACATATAGGGATGTATCTCTTGTTGGCTTCTGGCCTCCGCATGGTGTATGCACCAGCTTCTGGTCAGCTCTGCTTTATGCTTTGCACCTTTCTAACATCATCCCCTCTTCAAACTTATGTCTTGTCCTCAAGACATGCCCTTCTTTCGTTGAAAGTATTTTTTGAGTCTCGTACCATTGAAATATCTAGCTGATAATTGTCCCTCCATGTTCTTCAGTCCGACTGCTCCAAAATCTACAATTTCTTCAATATTAAATGGTCCTAGCCACCTTTTCTTTAGTTTTCCTTGCTTCTTAAACATGTTGTCATATAGGAACACTAAATCACCTTCCTTGAATGTCTTGTTGCTTAGATTTCTATCATTCTAGGCCTTCTGTCTTTTCCTTTCCAAGTTCATATTATATGCTGCCATCAATATGTCCTCATCCATTTTCTCTGGCTCTTAATCCTTTGTGTGAGAGATTCTTCTTCATTCATCTTGAGGGTCTATGCTATACAAAAGTTTGGTAGTATTGTAGGATCTATTCCATACACCAGTTCATAGGGAGTGAACTTATTGGTTCTTTTGTAAGTTGTTTTGTATGCCTAGAGTACCACAGGTACTTTTAGATCCCAGTCTATCTTGTTACCATTGCATATTTTGGTTAATGTTAACCCAATGATCTTGTTCAAAGCTTCACTTGCTCCATTTTCTTATGGACGGTATGATGAACTCTTGTTATGTGTTATCATGAAGTTATCTAACAGCTCTAAAATCATCTTATTTACAAAATGTTTACCTTGATCATTGATTATGCTCAATGGATAGTCAAACCTAGTAATTATGTTCTCATATATGAATTTGGTGGCATTTTTTGTTGTGCAGTCTCTAGTTGGTTGTTCTTCAACCCACTTAGTTAGGTATTCTAATCCAATAATGATGAATCTAGCTTTTTATTTCTTTACCGATGGGTCTATGGGTCCAATGATGAATCTATCTTTTGAAAAGGTAATTATACTAGAACTAGTCTCAATGGCATATCATCTCTTGCGTTAGGTCTCCCTATTCTTTGACATGCATTACAGTTCTTCACATATCTCTTTACATCTTTAAAAAATGTAGGCCACCATAATCTGACTGTATTGATTTTTCATAATGTCATGTCTCCAACATTATGTCCTCCTACTATCCCTTTATGTGCTTCTCTTAGAATTTCTTCTCTATCATGTTTGTATACTACTCTTCTGATGATATCATCCTTGCTTATGACATGCAGTTCTCCTTCAATCAATATATATAAAAGACATTTGGATTAGATTTTGTCTTTCTTGTGCTAACATATCTACTGGAGGTTCACATGTAGCTAATAAGTATGCTATGTCTACCATTTCCTTTTGTACTGCATTCACTTTGAACACATTTGTGTCAAGTAGTTCTTTTTCATTTATCTTCAGATCTTCCCCTATCTTAATTCTGGACAAGTAATTTAGTCCCTGATTGTGCTTTCCTAGTTTCACCATGATTGAGAATTTAAACTCATGGAACAATAGTAACCATTGACAAATTCTTCTTTCAATGATTCATTTGTTGAGTAGATATTTCAATGGTTCATGATTAGTATAGAATATAAAATGTGTCGACAAGAGGTAATGTCTGAATTTCTAAAATGCATACACCATTGCTAGGGATTCCCTTTCAGTTGTGGTATAGTTCTTCTCTGCTTTAGACAACTTCCTTCTTGCAAATCCTATATAATGATCCTTAGAACCTCCAGGTTGAGTTAGTATTGCTCCAACTACAATTCCTAATGCATAAACATGACCATGGAATGTATTGTCCCAATCTAGAAATATGAGTATTGGTTCTTCTGTTATCTTTTATTTCAAAGTGTCAAATTCCTTTTGGTGATGCTCATTCCAGGTAATACTTTTTCCCTATTTTTTCTTCGGTAGTTCTTCTATAATGTCTGAATTTCTAAAATGCATACACCATTGCTAGGGATTCCCTTTCAGTTGTGGTATAGTTCTTCTCTGCTTTAGACAACTTCCTTCTTGCAAATCCTATATAATGATCCTTAGAACCTCCAGGTTGAGTTAGTATTACTCCAACTACAATTCCTAATGCATAAACATGACCATGGAATGTATTGTCCCAATCTAGAAATATGAGTATTGGTTCTTCTGTTATCTTTTATTTCAAAGTGTCAAATTCCTTTTGGTGATGCTCATTCCAGGTAATACTTTTTCCCTATTTTTTCTTCAAATTTAGAGAAATTTGCAAGCTTCTACACTTATTCAATATTTGTGTGTGATCTTTTACTAGTCTAAATAAAGTCCAATCATCCAAATAAACTTCTAGAAAATCATGTATAAACTCCTTGAATGCATTGACCATGATTCTATTGAATACTGCAGGTTCATTTTCAATCCAAATGGCATAACAATATAAATGAAAGATTCTAGTTCAAATACAAATATTATCTTAGGTTTATCCTCCTCTCTAATTTTTACCTAGTGATATCTAGAGAATCCATCAGTGAAGTAGATTTCCTTGTCAACAGCTAACTCCAAGATTTCCCCTTTGAATGGTGTAGAGAAAGGATCATGAATACGAGCCTTATTCAATTCTCTATAGTCTCTGTAGATCCTAATTTCTCCTATTTTCTTATTTTGTACTACCATTGGACTGATCCACTTTGCTTCTTTCACTGGTTTTATGATCCCTTCTTCTAGCATCTTATCAATTCCTACTCTGAATAACATTTTTCTTCATGTTTGGATTCATCATATATAGCCTAAGTTTCTTGATTGGTTTACAATCTTCTTTCAATTGAATTTTCATTGTTCTAGCTTCCTCTTTGATTCCCTTCATCTCTATGAACTTTCTAGGAAACAAATCCTCATACTCAGACAAAATTTCTATTACTAGTGCAACTTCCTTCTCATCCCAATAGTCTCCTATTTTGGCTAGCTTAGGGTCTCCTTCTTTGACAATGTTTTCTTCCCTTAGTCAGATGGGCTTGTTATAATACTTTTCCTTGATATCTGTTGATTCTGCCAACTCTCTTCAACCTTGTTCTATCTTTATTTATGGTTCTTTATTGTCTTCATCTTCCTATTGTGATGTTTTGTAGCATTTGTATTTCTTTGGATATGATTCTTTATCCATCCATTCTATGACTTTCCATATGCCTTCTATTTTTGCTGGTCGTTAGCTCTGTTTCAGTTTTGTTTCTTCTTCTTCTTCTTCTTCTTCTACATCTTGTTGAAAGATGATATCCTAGATCCTAATGAGTGATGTGTGTATGTTCTTGTCTGGATCAAAGAATGAGAAAGTGTGAATGAACTCCTTTTGCAGCTCTTCCCAATATCTAGTTTCTTTCCTTTGTTCCTGATTTATATACCACGTTTCTGCAATTAGTGATAATGTCCAATAAAATAATGCTATACAGTACCTCATTATATTCATTTCTTCCTCTCCATACCATTGTACACATGGACAAATGTTCTTGCGGTTAAATCTAACTTGAGCATTTAGGTATTATGTCATAATCTCTTTCCTTCAGAAAATATCCTATCTTGATGAATATTTTGAATGTTGGCCACCGATTTATTACGCCCTTGTGTATGTTCCACCAGTTTATTGCATTCCATACCATTGTGTGTTGTGCATCTTGCAATCTTATGTCTTCATTAGAAAACACTACCTCCATTTCTACAAGATATGTATGTAGATCATGTACTCCTGAAAACCTAGGCAATTTGATATGTGAAATCCCTTTCAAGATGTGACTTATCTAGTGAGATATTTGGTCCATATCTTCCATATCCACGTAGATGAGTCACATATGTTGTCTGGTGATTTTTGATGAAATGTGGAGGATTGTGGTATGTCTTGTTTGCCCGTCCTGATCATGAATACGCTTCGATAACCAAACATTTTACGTGTTTTTAGTTTTGATTCTTCTTTAAACCAAGATTCTAGAACTTCCTCACTATCTGTGCTATAGTGATCATCTTGTATATCAACATCTCCCAAAGAATTAGCCTCTTCTATTATCTTCTCTACATCTAGCCTTGAAATTGTGTAGAGGTTCTTTGCCTCCTTATCACTATCTTTGGTCTAATTGAATTCTTCTATATATGCTTCCTCCATTGATGATCCCAAAGGAATATTGATAGTCTTGTTATCATTGGCAAATGATAGCTCTTCTTCTGGGAGTCTATGATATCATTTGCATCCACAAACCATCTCAACCCTAAAAGTACATTGGACACTTCTCCTTTGTCCTTTATGGCTACAACAATAAAGTCTAAGACTTGTTTAACCCCAATTAGGTTAACTTCTACTTGATTGTATGTTCCCATTGTCTATATATTAGATCCATCTACCAAAATTATATTGTAGGTTATCTCTGTCAGCTTATGTCTTCCTAACTGTTCCCACAACTTCTTTGTGATCATGTTGACATCTTCTCCCAAATCTATCATGATATTCTAGACTTTTCTATGATTGATATAAACCTCCACCATAAGTGGTTTTTTCTTCCATTCTCTATCTATTATTCTCATCCTCCGAAGTTGACTCTTGTAACCTTGCTCCTTATTTTAGTATTTAGAAAATTGCTTCAAGTTCTCAATAAGCCTATGTTGTTGTGTCAATTGGGCTAACTTCTTGAGAGCTTGTACTTCTCCTTCAGTTAAAAATTGCTTGTGTTGATTCTCCTTATCTTGCTCCTTATTATTTGTTTGTCTTCCTTAACAACTTCCTTATGTTGTTTCTTAGTGGGAACAATTTTTTCTTCCTCCTCACTATATTCCTCTTTTGTCTCAATGATATACTGCCTTCCAGTATTTGTTCATTGTCTTGTCAGTACTGCATATTTCTCCTTCCTTCTTCTTCTTCTTCTATCTTTTCTAGTATGTTTTGGCTTGCTTCTCTGGTAGTACTCTTCTTATTTTATAGATTCAGTTGAAGATATGTTTATTTCCTCCATGCTATTCTTCCAGCAAGTTCTTTCTCCTTGGACCTTAGGTTCCTTTATTATGATCCTAGCTCCTTTTAGGTTTTGTATCTCATAACTCTTAGATTGTGGTTGTGCATTCTGAAAGTACTATTGTGCTCTCTCAAAAGAAAATAAATCATGCTTTGTACTGCTACAAAATGAACACTGTGTTTTCCTTTTAGCCCAACATTCATTAGCAAAGTATCCTATCTTACTACAATAGAAACATCTTGCATCCTCCCTCCTTTGACTTTTTCCACAGCCTCTATCTCCTTTGCAACCTCCAAATTGTCCCTTGTAATCATTATTATAGCTATTCCCGTAGGATGGACTGCCAAAATTTGAATTTTGTATTACATTGACATTCCTTTGATTTCTCTAGTTTGGTTGTTTATAGCCTTGATTATGTGAGTTTCTTTCTACATATGACATGTCGCTCTCCGCCAATTTTATGTACCATGTTTCATCTTCTTCATCAGAAAATTCTCTTTTCTTTAGGAAGTTTTGTGAATGATAATCTGGTGTTTGATGGTCATCACATTCTCTACATAATCCATAATATTCTAAATTGATACTTTTTGTTGTTTCTTTGATGTCTTCTTTATTGCAACATCTTGTCTTTCGTGCCTTTCATCCTAGTGAATTCATTTCTCAAGTGACCTTCTCTTGTTCAATATGAGAACCAAATATTAGGTCTTTCTTTCTATGTATTCTCCTCCTGCTTGGCCAAAATCTCCTATGCCAGCTTCAACTGCTCCAATTCTAATTTCAGCTTCTCCAATCCTAGGTTCTCCTTCATCTTATCTTGTCTACCCCAAGATTCAGGCTCTATTCGGCTGGCTAGTGTCACTTCTTTTGCATATGTTTTAAATATTCTTCCATCTAGGGATGACCTTATTTCAAGGCTTATTCTGAAAATAAACCATTCTATCTTTTTCTTTTCAGTTAGTTGTTCCTCCAATTTCCTAATTGTGTACTTGAATCTTCTATCAAAATCCTTTATTGATTCTTTAACCAATTGCATTAGATCTCTCATTTTACCTACCCCTTCTATCGGTACATCTGAAATGCCAAAGTTCTCCAAGAATAGCTTCTTCATATTATCCCATTCCTTATCATTGTTTGGCCATGTCTTCCTATACCACTTCAATGCTCCATTCTTCAAGGTGCCTATGAAGTTAAACATCTTGATTTCATCTCTTGTTACTCCCAAAAAAAGTGCTCTGTTGCTTCAATAGTATCATTCTCAAAGATTTGTAATTTGATAGGAATATCCATGATTGGTCTTCTCAAAGTCTCTGGTACTCTGCAGTAGGTTTCCTTCGGTCTACACCTCTAGTTAGGTTGAATTCTATTAACTCACTTTTCTTCTATTCCCTTGTCTAGATCTGTAGTCAGATGTCAAATTACTCTTCTCCTAAAACTTCTATGAAATTTCTCTAGATCTCTTCTATTCCATCTGCTTCCTTGTTTGCTTGAATATTTTCCTTCTCAACTATAATTCTCTTGACTTTATATGGCACTTGGGATGACTCATGGTCCAGGGGTTTTTTTTCTTCATAGTGTATCTTCAAATTAGGGGATACTGTTCTCCTTGTGATCCATATCATGTCGGCATCTAATGATGATTGAAATAACCTTCTAAAACCCTCATGACTCCTCTCAATGTTTACTGCATCTTCTCCTCCTCCTCTTATCTCCTTTGCTTCAGAAAATTAGCTCCTCTATATATTCCTCATCCATCTTAAAAAAATTTGGTGTTAATTCATGTTTCCCAAAAGTCTGCAGTATAAACCCTAATTCACCTCTTTCTTTCTTTTCCATTTAGCATTCTTCTTTGGCACTACCCATAGTGGCATACACAACAACATCCTCCATGACACACTCTATCTCTTCTCCTTCTGACCTCCTTTCTCTAGTAGCACCCACATTGGCAAACACAACAACATCCTCCATGATGTGCTTGTCTTCTTCTTTCCTTTCGGCAACACCTTCTATGACACACTCCACAAATTCTTCCTTCTTTTCTTCCACAACTTATGTTGTCCTCTCTTTTTTCATCTCTTGTGCCCTTTCCATCCTTCTACAATAACGTTCTTGTTGTTCTTGAGTTTTCTTCAATCTCTCTTCTCTACTTATCTCCATTTCGGTTTTGATTTCTTTGTTGATCTCTCTTTCCTCTACTTCTCTTTTTGCATGGGTTTTCTTGATTTGGTGTTCCATTAGTCCTCTTATATCCCATTTAATCCTCGTTTGAAGAGTCACATCTTTGAAAGGTCCTTGCAGACCCTACCCCTTTTCCACTCGTCATCCCCTTAAGTGCTTTCCCCCTCTCTTAGAAGTAGAAACTTAAGGAGATATGAATTCCTCTGCAAATTGAAATTTTTTTTCCTGCCAACCTTGCCTTCTCTTCTCTCTGGAACTTTGTGCTACTCCTTTGGATGTTTCTCCATTTCAATCTTAAACTACCTTCTTCCAGGCTCTTGGCAATAAAACCAAATGTTAGCAAGAAATGTAAAGGGATACCAGTTCAGAGATCCAGTCCTTACTCAAGTCTTTGTAGTTAAGTTATGCCCTTGTCAAGTAGCTAGAGATTGATAGAAAAACATAAAGAATAATAGAAACAGAGTATCACATACACATCATAATAACAAGTCAACACAAAAATACCTGCTACTAATAGACCTCCAAGTATATAGATATATATCAATGAAATGCCATACATCCATCCTCCAACAGGTCTAAGTCTCTGCCTCATCCATCTACATACATGACTTCTATGTCATTCTTTACATCATAATATATCACATATCATACATCTTTTCTCCTATACTATATCATCGTATTCTACATCTATATATACTACATCTATTACATATAGGGATGTATCTCCTGTTGGTTTTCGGCCTCCACGTAGTGTATGTGCCAACTTCTAATCGGCTCTGCTTTATGCTATGCACCTTACTAACACTATTCTTTTCAAGTCAGGAGGATGAACTTGTGTGGACAACAAATAATTTAGGCTCTTATATAGTTAAGCAAGGTTACAAATGTCTATTAGCCATTTCAAAGATAGATTGGCTCTACAAACTCTGTTAGAACACCACCACTTTACCAAAGGATGGGGCTTTCTCATGGTTAGCCTTCAACAAACAAATTTTAATATGGAAAGACTTCACAAGCTCAACATCATTCCTAATTTCAAATTTGTGTTATGTGCGGAGCAAGACGAGGACATAGATCATTTCCTCCTACACTACCCATTCAATGCTAAATGTTGGCAGTGGATATTGGAGCATCTTAACTGGTGTGCTCTCCTCCCAAATTCATTATTGGATCTCTTCAAATGATAGCCAATAATGTATATTGATGCTACCTTTTCTTGCCTCTGGGAAGTATGCCCCTCGATATTAATATGGTATATTTGGAAGGAAATAAACTTCTGAATATTTAGACGATCCTAGAAGTTAGTAGACAAGTTCATCGAAGACATTGAGATAGACATTGCAGAGGTAGTGAATTCGAAGGTGAATTATAGTTATTTGAACAACACAAAATTAAAAAACTGGGACTATATGGTTTTAAAAAAGTGGAAACTCATACAACTTCCAAATACCCAAGGAAAGGCCCAATCTAACTCAATGAGGTGTCTCGGGTCGACTATTAAATGGTCGCCACCATATTTTCCTTTTCTGAAACTTAATTTTGACAGGGAATGTAGAGGTAATCTAGGCCTATTAGGTACGGGTGTGTCATCAAGGACTTCAAGGGGAACTTGATTATGGCCGTGGCGACAAATATTGTAGAGGGGACAAATAATCATGCTGAGGTCTTTGTCATCTTACATGGTTTTTAGATGGCATTAAAGAACAACATAAAAAACATATGGATTGAAGGAGATTCTCTCATCATCATAAAGGCTATCAAAAATAAGAAAGCTCTCAACTGGAAATTAACTATGTCATCCAACAAGTCTTAGAATTGCTTATGAAATTTGACAAATTTCAAATTTTCCACTGTTATAGGGAGGCCAATCAGGAAGCTGACTATCTTACCAACATGGCAATAGACCAGATCAAGTGAAACAAAGTTTTCTATCCAAGTCAGCTACATGTTCTAGATTGATTATCAAATTAATCAAGGCAGACACACCTCATTATAGCTGATGATCATTTGAAAACACTTAAAAGAATTTCATTCAATGCAGATCTTCTTTCAGTCTACCAGCATATAAAAATGAATCTCATAGTCACTTCAGTGGACACATAGATTAGATTTGATAAAATTCTCTTTAATGATAGGAACCGTTGGAGCATAAATTTCCCTTAAGAGAACTGATGTAAGGACATTCAAATCAAGTTTTTCCCCTCTTCGTCACTGTTATAGTCATGATGGTAGTCATGTGATAAAATTCCCTCTTATTAGCATTAATGTGGAGGAATCTACCCTATGAAGTGTTGGCATTCCACTTTGTTGGCTTCTGTGTGAAATATTGCTAGATGGAGAAGTACGTGTTGATCGGAAGCAAGTGCTCATTTATTACCCTTGGCTATATTAATGGTGTCAGTTTGATTAGTGATACCCAATGGATAGTGAGTACTATCACTACATCACCAAATCACATCGACACCATCCCCCTTCCATTTCATGAACACTTTCATCATTTATAGTTTGAAGAGTTGTTTCTTTTTTCTAACACTTTCATCATTTATAGTTTGATCTTTCTTTCCAGCCTCAACTCCTCTATTGATTTTCTTCAATGGCTAATTGGATAAAGAATGAACGGGTTCTCCTTCCTCATTTGGTTGGGGATCCATTATACTAAGGGGGCCTAAATACAGTAAATATAAGGGAGATCTTCGAGATATATTGTGACAATATAGAATTTGTGGTTTGCTACTTGCTAAGATACTATCTTTTCTAACTTGCAAAGAGGCATGTTAAAGGCTTAGAGGTTTCCACCACCTTCATTTCAAATATTTTTGATATTGTACAGGATTATGAGTATGTGCAAGCCATAGGTTTTGGTCTTGTGCACCCTTCCTTCTTCAGTACGGATAGGTGGAGAACTACTCTCGGCGGGTATGATTATCGATCACGAGAGGCCCCAATAGCTGGTATTTTGGCAGGGATCTTCTTCAATCCTCCCATCATGTTTCCTGTGTATACAATGCAATACCACAAGGTCTTCATGGGGATTGTTTAATATTCTAAATTGGGCTTTGAATGCTCACCATTTCCAGCTGCTCGATGGGATAGTAGATAAGGCCAAGGAGTTTTTCAATGCAGTGTGCTTCCTACACCATCACACAATTAATCTAGCCTTGGGGCCCCTACAAGCACTGGGCACTCCAACCTTTTCTCTCACATTCACCATCGCTCCACTAGAGGAAAACCATGATTCCAACTCGGATTAAGTCTGATTGCCACCATGTTGCCATTTCCAAACATCTCACTCAGTGGTATTTTTGTTCTATGTTTTTGTTATAGTTTGATACCTAATTCCTAATCCAATGTTTTTGATCTTTTTCTTTACTGGCCCTCGAGGGATTCAACGATGAACAATCTTTTTCTATAATTTCTTGGTTTCTAATCTATTATATGCGTTCCACCAACTTTCTTTAAAAAAATTATATATATTTGAATAAATATATACTAAAGTAATATTATTTAGATATATGTAATATATATGTAAGTAATAATAATATTATATAGTATTTTTATTTAAATTTTGATCAAGTCTTTTCTCTCAAAAATTTTGTCACTATTATATCTTGTTAAGTTGGCCACTATCAAAATTTTGTCATATTAAATTGAACAGATCTTAAAGTAAATTCAAGTTCCAAGTATTTCTATGTCTTTTTTGGGCCTTTAGAATTATTATGGAACTTGTCACCATTTCCAATGGTTATTAAAATATTTAAAAACCCTGACAATGTTCCTTATAAAGCCTTTACTAGCATTTCCCATGGTTCTTGAGACCCTTCAAATCATCAACAGAGCTTCTCACACAAGTTGTCAACACTTTTCATGGTTTATGAAACCTCCTAAAACACTAACAGTTTTTGACACTCTTCTTAAGTGTCAATATTTTTGGTGGTTCTCATAACTCCTATAACCCAAAACAAGATTCTCGATGGTTCTTAAATCCATTATCCAGGAAGTGAAGTAAAATTCAAGTGTCATTGAAAACAAAGGAAGTTGTCAACACATTCAAACTTCTCAAAACCTTTGAAGTTATCAGAAAGGTTTAGAAAAAAGGTTCCATTGGCATTTCAGGAGGTTCTTAAAACCTCCAAAACACTAACAACATTTTGAGAATAGAGCATCAATAGTTTTATTGGTTTTCTCAACCACTCTAAAACCCAACACCAATGTGGATTAGTTGAAAGGGTTGCAGAAGCTTTAAAGTTAACTCTTGAATATTTTTTAGGTACCTCACAACTATGTGATCCTTTAAGATAAGTAATATTTATCGCTCTTGGTTGTGTGCACCTCACTCAAGTGTAATATGAAGCTCCAATGGCTTTGTCAGTTAGCACGACCCTATTAATTCTTAAGGACCATAAAGCACATGCCTTCTTGGAGGAGTACATCTTATCATATTTACTGCATGCCCAGGAGATCATTTTAAAGCCTTTATTTTTACCTTTTTGGCACTCGATTTTGAGGATTTCTTCATGTTTGTGCTATAATTTTGTATTCATTATGTCTTTCTTATGTAGGTCTTTTGTGCATCCTTCATGGATAATGATCATGTCAACGAATGCTTATTTTTTTCAGTGCACAGTTGGGAGCCAAAGATTCAAGACAAGATAAATGAAATTCAAGTGCTTTGTTTTCTATGTATGCATCCTCCTGATTGGGATCCTTATCCACCTAAAGCCATCGGCTCCATTGGCCCCTCTCATGTAACTCTTGAAGATGATCCCTTAGAATCTGTTATTCCCCTTTTTGGTGATCTTGGTGCTCCATAGGAGAATTGATTTAGGTGTTTAATGGGTATCTCGTTTTTGGGGTTTTTTTTGACATTCTCGTTAAGTTGGCCCATGGGCTTTTTTTGTAATGTTTTGGCTCATGATTGTGTGCAACTAGCTCCTGTTTGTAATTAAACTTTTATTCTAATAATATAATATGGGTGTATCACCTTTTTTATTAATATATACATTTAGATAAGGAAAATTTTATTATTTTAAGATAATTAAAATGTTAATTATTTCCTCCAAACAAAAATCTACATCTTGAATACATATGAAAGTAATATAATTTATATATGTAAGTAATAATAATACTATTCTATAGCATAATATTATATAATAATATGAAGTATATATGTAAATTTATATATTTTTAGAGGATTATATATATTTATAAAAGATTATACATAAGAATATTATTACTTATATATAGAGTAATATTACTTATATATATAATACTCTAAAATATAATGTATATGGTTAAAATAAATATTTATGTATATTATTTATATAGGTTATATAATAAATTAGTCATGTTATTTAATAATAAAAAGGTCCTAAGTAAACTATAATGTATATATGTAAGTAATTATATATGTATGAAAGTAATATTGTTTAGATATATGTTATGTACATATATGCAAGTAATAATAATATTACAATATTATTACCTATAATTTTGATCAAGTCTTTTTTTCTCAAAATATTCATAAATATTATACCTTGTTTAGTTGGCTACTATTATAGTCATGTAACTATATTAAACTAAAAATCACAAAGTTTTCAAGTTCCAAGTCTTTCTACATCTTTGTTGGGCCTTTAGAAACTTTATAGAACTTGTTTCCATTTCCAATGGTTATCAAAACCTTCAAAAACATTGATATTGTTCTTCATACATCCATTGTAAGCATTTTCCATGGTTCTTGAGACCCTTCAAATCAATCACAAAGCCTCTCACACAAGTTGTTGATGCCTCTCATGGTTTGAGTAATCTCCTAAGACACTGATCGGTTTTGATACTCTTCTTAAGTGTTGCTATTTTTTTTTCTTCTCATAACCCCTGTAGCCCTCAACAAGATTCTTTCAGTGATTCTTAAATCCATGATCCAAAAAGTGAAGCAAGATTTAAGTATCTTTTAAAAGAGAGGAAATTGTTAGTGCTACAAAGTTCTCAAAACCTTCAAAGTTATCGACAAGGTTCAAAATAAATGTTCCATCGACATTCCAAGATGTTCACAAAACCTCCAAAACACTGAGAACATTTTGAGAATAAAGTATTAACATTTTTATTGGTTGTCACAACCACTCTAACACCTAATGCCAATACAGATTAGTTGAAAGGGATTTCAAAACTTTAACTAAGTTAATGCTTCAACTTTTTGAGGTACCTCAAACTGTGTGGTGTGTTCATTGGTTATGAGAACCATTATATTGGTCGATAAGATAGTTATGAGAACCCTCTAAATAGTTAATAAACTATTTTAAATAGTTTCAAAATGGAGTTTTGTTAGATTTATGGTTGCAGGTACCCTAACAATCCCTTAAATGGATATGCAACATTCATAACACAACCATGATCTTTTCTCACATCGATGAAAGTTTTAAAATATCATGTTGGATTTAAATGATCTTTTAAATATATGGATGTGGCTTCAATGCCATCATGATGTCTTGGTCTTGAATATGATACAAAAATAATCTAGTTACAATTATCTGAGTACACCATGGTATCCTTGAAAGAGATGGATATCTCTTGACATTGGAACTCTTTCTACAACAAATCCTTCAAGCAGCTTGTTATATCTTATGTAGTACACTATAACTCCTTAGTCCAATATCTTGAATGACAATTGCAAAGTAGGGCATGTTATTCCTTCTTGTCATAGTCCTTAGAGATTCTCCATCCCTCAAATTCATAATCCATCAATCCCATCATCCTAAATCAACCTATCTCCCATCCTTGCTTCAAGACCTAATGGTCCCTTGTCATTATTTATCATATGGAGACAACAATTCCATCCAATAGTCAATATTCAAAGACTAACCACATGTGATCCAATGCCATAATCCAAAAGAAACCCAAAGAAATAATTCTAAGAAATCCAATGTAGTAATCACAAGCAATCCCACATCAGTTAATCCATTGTGCAAGCAATCCCAATCTATACAAATCTTGCCAAGAAATCTAGCCTATCATCCACAAGAATTCTTAAGTTTTATTCCCATCCTTGTTGTCAATCTTAATCAACTTAAATTAATCCTCAACATTGTAATATATAATTCCTAATCCTCATGTTGTTCTTGGGATATATTGTTCCCATATAAACAAAACTATCCTCATGTTGTTCTTAGTATATGTAATTCCCACATCAACAATGCTATCTATTGGCAAGAGACACTATATGGATTCATGATTGTTGTCATTGATGGCAACAAAGTTCATCCCACACATCCGCAAGACATGGCGTGTCTCTACTGGAAGTCAGAATGAAGAATGTGGTGGTCCGGTTAACAAGAACAGAGCATGTGGCAAGGTCTGATGGACAGGTCTAGATCTCTCAGATGAAGTATCTTGGTGAAGTGCGGATCTGGGGAAGTCAAGAGGACTACCTTGAGTGATAGATTCCAAGGTTGTAGCCTTCGGTGATAGATGAGGTAAAAGATATGAATACTTGAGTACCAGGTTCCTGAGTGACAGTGTGAACAGAGGAAGAACTGATTGACAGAACATCAGACTATTTTCCAGATGTGTTTCTGATGGTGGTAAAGGTTATGAAGACATGAATTATGTTTGGCCGACATGATTAATGATTTCTACAAGTATATGCTTGATCCACATTACTTGATGTGCAAGGATTCAGCCGACAGATCAGAGTCTATTGAATATATTGACTATTCCGGTGCTGACTAGAAATCACTTGTGCGGATATATATAGAGGATGGATTTAGTTGTGTGAGGTTAGGTGGTGATATGTGATATGTGAATAAAAGGAGAGCAGAGTAGAAGCAGTAAGGAAGGTCTGGTATGTGAAAGGAAAGCAGCATAAGAGAAGAGGAAAGATGAAGTGCAGCAGATCAGTGTACTGAGCCTAACCGAAACTGAACTCCAGCATATGTGGATGCCTCAAATCAGTTCAAGTATTGTATAACACTCTTTTGTAGACAGTGTGTCTCTTGTAGGTAGTGTGCCTCCTTGTGAATGGTGTGCTCGGGCAGTGAGCCCTAATTGGCAAGTGCCATTTTGTATTTCCATTCTTCTAACAGAGAATACAATCTTGGGTTAATCACCCCGTGGTTTTCTCCCTTAACAGGGTTTCCACGTCAAAAATATTGTGTCATGTGTATTTCCATTTCATGGTTATTTTTGCTCATTTCAATTAATGTTACATTGATTATTAATAAAGTTCAAAAAGAGAAATAATTAGGATAACTGATTCACCCCCTCGTAGTTATCAACAATTGGTATCAGAGCTAAGTTCCTCCTAACAAAGCCTAACAGCTTGAGGAAGATCTGGGAATTCAAATGGATGCATATGGTTTAAGGGAGCAACTCAAGACTACCCTTGATGATCTTGAATAGTCAAACTCTGAAGTAAATGAATTAAAGGAAAGACTCAAATAGGCTGATGATTTCATGAGAGAACTAAAAGACAAATTAAGTCTCTCTGTGAAAAAGAGAAAGGAGCTACTTCAGCAATTGGCAAGACAAGGTGAAGCAAATAATGCAAATGAAGAGCTAAAAGAAAAAACTAATTTGTGTGAAAAGTTATCAAAAGAAATCATTATGGTAAGACATGAAATGGAATCAGGAGTCATGAAGTTTACCCAATAAGTTGAAGAGAAAAGAAAAACTGAAGATAATCTAAGACAATCTCTCAAGGAGAAATCAAAAGATTGCCACCAGATGGATAGAATTATCAGACATCTTGAATCTGATCTTGAAGATGCTAAAGATAATGAAGAAAAACTTGAGGATCAAATTGTCTCTCTCAAAAGGGATCTTCAAACAACAAATGAGTATAAAGAGAAATTCAAGATAAGTTCTACTCAACTTGAAGTTCTTCTTGGAAGTCAAAAGAAGGTAGATGACAAGTGTGGTTTGGGATATGAGAAAGGAGAAAGCTCCGGATCCGGTCAGAAGAATTTTGGATCAGAAAATCCATGGAACAGGCCTAGAAGACCTCTAGTAAGATAGCCTAATGCTCAAAGATATCCATCCTTCAATGGATACTACCACAACTGCAATCATTTTAGTCACAAAGCTAATCAGTGCATAAAGAGAATGAATCAGACTAACTCATCTTTCTCTGGACAGTGTTTTAACTGCAAAAGGTATGGTCACAAATCTCATGAATGCAGAAATATGCAAATGAACAAATCATTCAATGGTAGATGCTTTGCATACAATAGAATAGGTCATATGGCTAATCAATGTAGATCAAAAGGATATCAGTCAAATATGCAAAGAAATGTTGTTTGCCAAATCTGCAATAGATCTGGTCATAGTGCAAAATTTTGTAGAAACAAGAATCAGGACAAAAGAGGTCCGGTATATCATAATCATCAAGATAAGGGTAAACAAAAGGTGAATGCAGATGAAGTTAAAAGTGAGATGAACAAGATTTGGGTGAAGAAAAGTGCAGAGAATGTAGAGGTTGGATCCGCACCAGACTTTGGTGTTGATATTCCTTCTGAAAATTAAGAAGTGAGCTCTGGCTTAGGGGGAGACATAAAGAAAACCTTGTTCCCCCAGCCAGTCAACCAGTGCCGGAATTGGCACAAGAAGAGTTGCAGATTGTGGGGTTCATAAGGGCAACATCCAAAAAAACTATAGTAAAGTTTTGAAAGATCCGCATGATGTTTAAAGATCAGAATTGATCCGGTTCTCCAAGTCATCTGAATAAGGCAAACCGAAATAACTTAGGTCGAGCATTTATTGCAACCTAACATTAGGGTTTGCAGAGCAATATAAGGGTTTTTCTCATTAATCACTTGTTCATTCTGCATTCAAGAAGAAACAAAAAGTAAAGCTCTACAACAAAATTCCACAACTTCATCGAAGATCATTTGTAGAAGTCAATTCATCTAGAAATCAATCCAGTCAACCACGTGAAACTGAAAGGTGCAAAAGGTATTTTTCGTTCTCAATATCTCTCTGCAAAACCTTGAAAGATGCATACTCCAAATATAGTAAAGATCTCTGATAGGCCCCGCCCTGAATTCAAGAAACATCCATACAAATCATTGGAGGTAGATCCCCTAGGAGCATTCTCTAGTGTTCCGCATGGCATTTTGCACATAGAAGACATTAGGGTTTACATACATGCAAATATTGAAGAGTTTGGGGAATTCAAACTGAGAGACATTTATCACAAACAATTGATAGATGATACTTTTGAGGTTAAACTAGAATATAAGGGCATCCGGGAGAAACATTTTGATCAATTTATTCATTTCCCCTATTTTGAAGAAGATGAATGGGTCCGGTATGTATTGAGTAGGGTGCATGATAACTTCCTATGGTTGAACAAACCTTGCAAGATCACAAAAGAGGCAATTAGGGTAGTAACTGGTTTATACGTATCCGGAGGGATACCTGTCCTCAAATCTGTCAAAAACAACATTGTAACTGAGGCCACCAGATCAAAATTTGATAAGAGGGCAATGACCATTGAAGATATTACTGACCCAGATGTCAAGTTTGCATCTATGATAATAGGATACAAGATTTATCACTCCAGTAGGGAGAATTCAGTATCCGGAACTGCAGTATATACTGCTTATGAGATGCTGAGAAAGAATGCAGAATATGACCTCTGTGAACTTCTTTTGAGCAAACTAATGGAAAACATACAGAAAATCAAAAAGGACAAGAAGAATTCCTTTAAATATGGCAGACTAATACTATGTCTATTTTTCTACTTCATGAATGAGCTACCCAGATCAAATGGATGGGTATGGCAAAATGACAAACCGGTAGCAATTTAGATCAGAGACTACTTGTATGAACTTGGGGATGCTAAGGCAAGGAATACAGCTCTGTGGGGTTACTTCAAGCAATTTCAAAATACAATGCAAATCACAGAAAGAATCCCCAAATCAGTAGTTGAGAAATACAAGGATACAGTGTGCTTCATGGTAGACACTGATCAATGCCTAATGGAGGCAGTAGAGCCAAGGACAATCTGGATCATGCCTATGGGGTATGAAGTTGATAAACAAATTGTAGAGCTGCATGTTCAACACATGCTCAGTCAGCCTAAGGACTCAAAAGTAGAAAGATTTGGAACCTTTGAGGAGCTGAGTGTAAAGATTCATGTGCAACTCAGAGAACTTGAAATCAAGAGGAAGGTGAGAAAAGAAGTAGAAAACATTGCTCAAGGCCTTGGCATCTCAAAGGAGGCACTTGATGCCCACAAGAAAAGGATGGAAAGGACTGAGGAAGAGAAGAAAGAGGTAGAAAAGAAAAGAAAGGAAAGTGCTCCGGTAGAAACCTCCACCTGGACTAAATCATCAAAGAGATCTGCGCCTGCTACTGCCAAAAGCTCAAGGGCATCTAAACCAGAAGCATAATCATCCGGAAAAGGAGAAAAGAGAACAAAGAAAAAGGCAACAAGGTCCTATGTTAGCCTAAAGGATGATGAGGAAACTGAATCAGATGAGGAGATAAGGAAACTGAAGAAGAAGAAGAAATCATCTGGTCAAGGAGAAGAGGAGAAGGAAGAGGAATTTGTTGAAAAACCCACTCTATCCTTGGATGTCGTAGTAAAAGCAGTCACTATGGATGGGAACCTGCAACCCTTAACAGAATTTTATGATGAATATAATGAAGCAGATAAACAGATTCTAGAGGAAGCCATAGTTCAGTTTTTGAACACTTACAACAAAGCTTTTATTGAAATTATCTCTCTAATTCCCAAAAGCTTAGAGAAAAGGCTTGAAATGAGGAAGAATAATGCTCGAGCAAAAGATCTCAAGATCTGGGAATAGATAGCAATTCAGCTATTTCCTTCAATCGATCCCAAAATAATGAATATGGTATTCAAAGATTGCAAGGATGAGTTCCGGAGCAAAGCCAGGATGAATCAGCTAATGCTTGGTGAAACTAACAAAGTGGCAAAAGAGACCGAAGAGATCCTCTGGAATGCTTTCAAGAAATTCAACATTCCAATTATAGAGGACTTGGGTACTGACCCCTCGACCACTAGTGTTGCAGAAGAATCTACTGAGAAAATGACAGAAAAGGTGGGCCCTGAACAGACTAATATTTCTCCTCCAGTTTCACCTATAGTCTCCAGATCTAAAGGAGAAGAAGGATTACAGGAGAAAGAAGCAGAGGTGAAAGAGGTTGACAGTACCAAGGCTGCAGAAGGAGAGAAGCCTTCAACAGAGAAGACCACAATTGCTAGTGGTGAGAATGTAGAAGGAGAGAAAGCTCCAAGGGACAGCCCTAAGAGTGCATAAGAGAAGAAACATCTGTCTCTGGCAAGAGACACTGCAAAAACTGTCCAAGAATTCCTAAACAAAGAAACAATGGAGATTGATGAACTGGAACTTCTACAAGGACCATTTAACTTTGATTCTCTTTCTTTGGTACAGACAATGAAGATTGCTTCATTTGCTAATGCCAAGGTTAAAGAAAAACTCCTAAAGTCTCACATGGAAGACTGTGAGTTGATAGAAGCTGCCTCCAGAGTGCTTGAAAAGATTATGCCATCATTTCAGAAAGATCCCACAGCCTCCTCTTCTGGTAATCTCAAAACTCTAGTCAGTAGTGTTAGCACACATTTTGATTCACTAGAGAAGTCAGCAGAAGATAAGGTCTGGAAGGAATTTCTTGCAAAAAGATTATCAGAGGTACAAGGGTTGATAAGTAATGATAGGAGAAATATGAGTATAGGGATAAAGAGCTTAGAAAATGCTCTTATAGATGGCGGAAAAATATACAAATTTTGTATTTCATGGTCCAAAGCAACAATAGAGATTGAGAAGAAAATAAAAGAGCAAGAGGATAAACTACTAAGTTTGTCTCAAAGTTTTGATCCTCTCTCTTCCTCCATAGTCAATCAAGAGTGCCAGACTATTGCAATCACAAATGCAATAAAGAATTTTGAGAAGGAAAAGAAGAACATAATTAGCCGGATGGGTGAACTCAGAAGAATCATTATCCCTAAGTTAGAGGCCATGCATGAGGCCATAAGTGATGCTTAGACTACCGCCCAAACCAATGATCCAACAGATCTTAAAGGGCAGAAGCTTTTGCATTTTTGTTGAGTGGTCACATTTCAATTTTGGATAGAATGAAGCAAATTTGGACTACAGAACTCATCCAACTGAAAACAACTTTTGTAGACATACTGCAGTATATGTAAGTATTCCATATGTATATACTTAGGCGGCTAAGTATAGTAAAATTTTTGAAAATTTTGGTGTGCGGACCCTACCCTTTGCCATTGATGTCAAAGGGGGAGTGAGGAGTAGTGAAAAATGAGGAATCCAACTAAGGGGGAGCTCCAAAAAATGTATATAAAAATAGAGCATCAGCTAAGGGGGAGCATAGTGTAAACACTTAGTCATTTTTCACTAAGTGTTGCCATCAATGCCAAAGGGGGAGATTGTTGGCAAGAGACACTATATGGATTCATGATTGTTGTCATTGATGGCAACAAAGTTCATCCCACACATCCGCAGGACATGGTGTGTCTCTACTGGAAGTCAGAATGAAGAATGTGGTGGTCTGGTAAACAAGAACAGAGCATGTGGCAAGGTCTGACAGACAGGTCCGGATCTCTCAGAGGAAGTATCTTGGTGAAGTACGGATATGGGGAAGTCAAGAGGACTACCTTGAGTGATAGATTCCAAGGTTGTAGCCTCCGATGATAGATGAGGTAAAAGATATGAATACTTGAGTACCGGGTTCCTGAGTGACAATGTGAACAGAGGAAGAACTGACTGACAGAACATCGGACTATTTTCTGGATGTGTTTCTGATGGTGGTAAAGGTTATGAAGACATGAATTATGTTTGGCCGACATGATTAATGATTTCTACAAGTATATGCTTGATCCGCATTACTTGATGTGCAAGGATTCAGCCAACATATCAGAGTCTATTGAATATATTGACTATTCTAGTGCCGACTAGAAATCACTTGTGCGGATATATATAGAGGATGGATTTAGTTGTGTGAGGTTAGGTGTTGATATGTGATATGCGAATAAAAGCAGAGCAGAGAAGAAGCAGTAAGGAAGGTCCAGTATGTGAAAGGAAAGCAGCATAAGAGAAGAGGAAAGATGAAGTGCAGCAGATCAGTGTACTGAGCCTAACCGGAACTAAACTCCAGCATATGTGGATGCCTCAAATTAGTTCAAGTATTGTATAACACTCTTTTGTAGACAGTGTGTCTCTTGTAGGCAATGTGCCTCCTTGTGAGCAGTGTGCTCGGGCAGTGAGCCCTAATTGGCAAGTGCCATTTTGTATTTCCATTCTTCTAACAGAGAATACAATCTTGGGTTAATCACCCCGTGGTTTTCTCCCTTAGCAGGGTTTCCATGTCAAAAATATTGTGTCATGTGTATTTCCATTTCATGGTTATGTTTGCTCATTTGAATTAATGTTACATTGATTATTAATAAAGTTCAAAAAGAGAAATAATTAGGATAACTGATTCACCCCCCCTCTTAGTTATCAACACTATCATCATCATTAATTAATCATTAGTTTTAGCTAGACCAGGGGAAATATCTTGTTTGTCTTTGTATCATTTATGCATGCTTGCTTTCTTTCTTGTGTCTTATTTTTTTGTCTTGCATTAGTCCTTATAGAATACCTACCACAATAACATCATGGTCTTTCATATCATGGTGTCATAAGCATATGCTTTCTTGCAACCTTTAATCCTTTATGCATAAGAAACATCATCACCATAGTCTTTATAACCATAGTCTTTATACTATGGTGGATAATGACAAGTACTACATCAAATTCCATGTTGCTCACACCTACTAGCATGACTATCCTTTCGTCCATTAGTAGCATCTAATCCCCTATCCTCATCTTTCCTTTCCATCCATTTTGAGAGCATACCCATGTCCTTCAAACCTTCCCATCCGCTCTTTGGGGCATTTGTACTTCATTCCTCCTCATCACTCCTTCAAGTGGATAGGAAAGCTCTTCTAAAAACCACTATATGTTATCTTTTTTTGAAATGTTCTTACTTCTCTTAGTCGCAAAACCATCTCAAAGAGGAGGAAAATGCAGACACCTAGAAATCACCCACCATCCTAGCCACACCTACTGCATTTTTATCCTATTAATTAAATAAATTAAAACAATTTTTTTAATTAATTAGCCCATATCCTAATGTCCTAATCTTAAATAAATAAATGCCATATTTATTTATTTTTCCCTCTCACATGATTTAAATAACCTTTATTATTTAAATCCCACCCCTTTACACCTAAAAATCATAAAAGAATTATGAAAATCCTCTTTAATACTCCACCATCAATCTCCCAACCAATTAACCAACCTATTTTCAACTGTTGATTTCTCAACCAATCTTGATCATCGATCTACCCATCTAGAAATCTATAAATGGGCCTTTCAAGAGTTGTTTGTAAAGAACATCATTTAGAACACAATGTCATGCTACTACTATGAGAAGCCACATTCCATCCTTCATCAACAACAAATCTCTCAAGTATAACCACCTTTGGTGCATCAAGAATCTTGTGTGGTTCATAAACTTCTATTTTCTTTGTTCACATTTTTTGTAACTTTCTAAATTACTTAAATTGAGGTGTAGGTAGATGTTGAATAATGTTTTAATGTTATTATTTTAATCCTTCATTTTTTTTTTCACATTTTATTATCACACCCATCTTCTTGAGATAAGTATGTTCAGAAAGGAGATTCCTTCTGGTGCAGATCTAGGAGCATCTTGAGGGTTGTGCAATCCTGCATCACCTAGAAATATGTTTGGGTGCATAGGTCTTGTTTGCACACATTTTCTTTATTATGTTTCTTGTATTTTATTTTGTGCATGATATCATCACCACACATTTGTTTTCTTTATTCATTGAATTACATGATCGTTTGGGTACATTTGATACTTGGAATTGTGCACATATGTTCCTCTTTATAATTGCACACATATGTGTACATTTGATCTTTTGAATTGTGCACATTTGGTGTGTGTAGATAGTTGCCCATGCACACACCTTGTGAGGGCATATTTGTTTCTAAACATGTGTGCTTTAGATGGTTTTACATGATCTTTTTCCATGTGCATAATACTCATCTAATTGCTAAAATCTCAATTGGTTGATACCTATCAGTTGATTGTTTAGTCGATACATGAAGATGAACAATTATAAGGAAGATAAACTATTGCAATTTAGTTGAGCAATTGTTAGGTAGATGAACCATTTTTTTGGATCTAAATGGTTTAGGGACACACAAGGACCAATCTATATTGAGCCACCACTCTAATGTCTAGTGGCTAGTCATTCTAGGAATTAGCAAATTTTTTGTTGATTGTTTGTAGGATTCACATTATTTTGGACTAACTTATTTGTAGCATGGGGCACAAAACTAACACATAGCTCATCTTATCACGTACAATAATATGAAAAAACATAAATTGTGAATAAATTTTTGGAAGGATATCTACATTGCTTTCCCTCAAAAAACAAGCATAATTGTCCAAATGGCTTTCGGGTGCTGGAAAGAAGTTGAGTCCACTTTTTGGCCAAAAAGTGGAAGTGTTTTCCTTGATTTTTAGAATTTGTCACATTTGACCTCAAAATTTGAAGCACTTAGAAATGGAATTTTGAAAAAAGTCACTAATAATAAAATGTAGTACTCAGAGTCTAGTTTCTAAATATATAATTTATTTGAATACCTAGATAATACAAATTGATTTTCAATAGGCGTTTCTAAAAACCACTGTTTAAAAGTCATTTTTTTTTACTATACCATGCATGTGTACGTCATCCATATTTTGACCTAAATAATCATATTTTTCTAAATCCTTTTGGGAAAAGATTTGTAACTCACTTAAGGATGTTTTCCATTTTTTTTTGTAATTTTCTATTGAATAGATTTTTTTTTGTTAATTTTTTATTGGCCATATTTGGTGTTTTGAAAAATTGTCATGTACGTCACGCATAAGATGACCTAAACTTATCATTTTTTGAATTTTATTTTTTTCAAATTGAAAAGAATTGTCTGAAGTACATTTTCATACAATTTGTTTTTGAAAAAAATATTTTAATAAAAAGTTATTAAAATACTAAAAAACCCTGATAATTAAAGTTTATGGACTTGTTTCATTAAAAATTAATTGAAAAATAGAAAAAAAATCCAATTGTAAAAAGAATTATATATTTGGAATCTACACTGTCTCATCTATAATAGGTTTTAATTTTGTCAAAAACTTCTTTTAAAAAAGTCATCAGCCATATTGCCAGAGTCCATTTCTTCAAAAAATTTGAAGCTTCTTGTTTACAAAATAAATAATAAATACAAAAATATGTCCAAAACTAAAAAAAATTATATATTTTAAAACTAGACATTGTCATCTTAAATGGGTTTTAATTTCATCCAAAAATTCTAAAAAAAACTTTGTCAACCATATTGCCAAAATCCATCATTTCTGAAAATATTTTGTACTAAGGCTTCCACTAAAAGTGGACCCAACTTCTTGCACTTACTCTTTCACTAGTAGAAGGATGGTATAATGCATTGTTTCACACATCAACAAAGATCAATCCATTTGAGGCTCCCTGTGGTTACTCCCCACCATATACTAATTTTTTGTAGGGTCATCACAAAGCTCATATCATAGAGGATCACATTTAATGCTAGTAGAAAATGCTTGATATCCTTAAGGAGAATTTTCTTGTGGCTCACAATTAGATGAAACTATAAGTAGATCAACACTACAAGGAGAGGCATTATGAGGAAGGAGATTGGGCATTCCTTCAATTGTAACCCTATAAACAAGGGTCACTTAAGCATCATGAGAACCTTAAGCGAGAACCCATATTTTATGGGCCTTGTATGGTTCTCCACTAGATTGATAGTTTAGATTATAAGTTACAACTACTACCCTATTCCAATATTCATCCTATATTTCATGTATCCTACTTGAAGAAAGTAATAGGTAGTGACCTTCAAGTCTAGTCTGAATTTCCTAAGTTAGATGAGGAGGGAAAATTTATTGTGGAACTGAGGTAGACATTAAGGAATAGGTAAAGTGACTACCAAACTGAGCCATTTTTGAATCCTTAATCAAGTAGAATAATTTTCCATATGAATATGTGACATGTGAAGATGACTTCATGAGAGAGCATCTAGAGTTGCCACACATTAAGAACAACACCTTTTTGAAGGGGATGTATATATTATGCCCCTAATATTCTATCTTCCTATGTGTGCTAAGGTTATGGATGACTAAGTTTTGGCATGCTTATCCTCAACATTTCTATTTATTATTTATAGTTACTTCCTTAGGCTGTCCTAATTAGGATGAAGGGGCATGACCCTACTTAATCATATCTATAAATAAGGAAAAGCAGGGCTCTCCCAAATCATCATAAATTGTATTATTAAATTCATTTGGTTATATAATGATTTCTAGAGGTCAAACACTTGAAGTGGTCTTACGTTTGATTGCTTGTGCCCTTATTCTAAGGACACATTCTAAAAATGTTCCCTTCAAATTCATTATGCTTCTCAACTTTAGGCTTCAAAATCCTTGTTGACATAGAATTTGAAAGAGTGGGGCAATGATGTTGAAGGTAAAATTTAAGTTTCTCTAAATCTAAAATGAAATTATAAGGAAAAATGTAGCATTTGTGACAAACATTAAAAAACACATGAAATAATTTTAAATTTTAAATTTAAGAATATTTTGACTCAACATGAGACTGAATAGGATTAGACATTGCGTGTGTACATAAATAGCATAACTCATGAGCCAATTTGTTGATAAATTTATATAATTTTACAATTTGAAATGAGAGGGAACATAGATTATTTGGAGTAGGGTGTGTTGGCATTAAAAATGAGTGTAATAGGAGTGATGGATGATCTTGAAACTTCCATGAGAGTTGAAGATTAAAATACAATATTAAAAGGAGAAAAATTAGTATTCAAGATTGTACACAAGCTATGGAAGTTTTTTAATAATGTCAAGTATTGAAAAGCATTATTTGTAACTTTTAAAATGGTAATACATATTACATGTACCTTGGAGGGAATCAACCTAGGATCCTTGGAACAACATAATACTATTAACTTAGCATTATCTATGATGCTCTAACAAACTCAGTATGGAAGCATGCTATAAGAACAATGAATATTATACAGAAGCTCTAGGCAATGGTAACACTACAAAGTAGAGAGAAGAGCAAAAGAAAGTTCATATAAGTTGATAAAGAAGAACATTTATCCTATTTAATGTTTTCTAAGAAGGTGTACTCTAACACAAAGTATAATTTCCAATATATTTGGTATTTTATTTAGTGGCACACTCATATTCTTAACATTTTCTTAAAATGAGTATTGTGACACAAAGTATAAGTTTTATTGACCACACAACAACCTCCTAATGTTGTAACTCATAAAAGAAAAATACCTAGTACTTGAACAAATATCACACGGCCTCTCTCTAGTTGTACAACAAAATTTTGAAGTGTACAACTTGCAATAAAGATGGTATGACCAACTACAGTAGTATTATGACTTTCTAATTTTTTACATAGCAATGAACAATATAAAAATATTTATATATGCATTTACTTGCAAATAGTTATCTTCCACAACATTTGGAAACCCACACTTACACACACGAAATCTAGAAAATAACACCAAATTGATATATATTGAAAATCTCACACACACAAACATATTGAAATGTTGGAAATCTTTACACTAAAAATACCAAGCACCAAACACATAAACCAACTAGAACTGGAGCTTTCAGCACATTGGAATTCTAGATATGAAATTGCTCAAATGGAGACAAGGGTTTTCATCCCCGAATCCAAACCTTATAGTGCATAGGTAATCTCTAGATGGAATTACTCAAATGGCTAGGAGGGTTTTCATCTTAGTGAAAATCAAGAAGAACTCTTGTTCATTCTCAAAAAATAAGAAATAGATAATAAGTTGGAACCCTTCTACTGTGCACAATTCCTTTTTATATAGGCACTTTTGAGGAAATAAAATATTATTTTCTATTTTCCCTTTGTCCTCCATCTTAAATTAAAAAGTGTCTAGAAAGCTCTACTACTTTTAGTCCCCAATCCTTGTGACAATTTATAGCATAGCTTTAGGCCCTCTTTTAAAAATACTATATTACTTGGACCATTCTTTTAAAATAAAATTTTAATAATTAAACATGTCACATTTTTAAAATATAACATAAAGATACTTTTTGGACAACTTAAGTTAAATTATTAAGCTACTTCCTTAGCTTGAGAAAGGGATATGACACAAGCTTATGAATAATTTATGGCATATCACTTTGAACTCAAAATGTGTTATAGAATTTGTTTAAGTTGGTTAGTGTATTAGATGTAGGTCTTCATTGTTTTTCCTCTCTTATGTGCCAATGATAGTCCCAAACTTGGACTGTAAGCTTCATTCTTATGGATTGAACTAAAGAGAAAAATCAAAAGAGAAAAGAATGAAAAGAAAGAAAATCTAAAGAAAAGAAAGACTGATAAGAACAAATAAAATCAAAGACTCAATCCTTTGGGTGACTCAGGTAACTCCACCAAGGCTATGGATGCTTGACTAGCTATGGAGCTATACCTTGACGAGACTAGAGATATCTCGATTAGGGCTAGGGACATCTAGCTAGTAGTAGAGTGATGTCTAGGAATGTGGCAATATCCATCCATCAACAAAAGAGATCATATCATTCACATATCATTATAAGATCATTGCATCAAAATCTGCATTCATAATGGCATATATATATATATATATATATATATATATATATATATATATATATATATATATATATATATATATATATATATATATATATATATATATATATATATATATTTACATTCTATTTGGTGTGTCTTCAAACTTGTTCAAACATGATTAAATTGGTACATAGGGAATAAATACAATCAAGAGAAAAGACATAGTTTCCACTTTTGATAATAGGCTCTACCAATGATTCAAATCACTACCTAGTCCATGTACATAGAGGTGAACAAATTTGTGAAAACCAAAGTACCTATTCAAAACTACAAATCTATGTTCAAGGAAATGATTTTTCAGATCAAGGTTGCACATGTGATTCTAAATCTTGGTAGAGCATAATCAGTTTTCTAGTCTATCAGAGCTTCATTGCCATAAATTTGATAGAAGTTTGATTTGGACCATAGAAGCACGTGTTACAATAAAAGATCCATTGTCGCATACAAAGATAAACACATCCATCTTCTTGGTCAATTTAAGTATTTGTTTTTTATGCTTTATCTAGACTCAACTTATTTATCTTCATTAATTAAATATTGATTAATTTAATTAATTTATTAGTTTAGATATTTCATAGGGATATATTTCATTTGTTTACTAGTCTAAAATGACACATTAATGGATCTCAATTCCATAATGTAAAGGAAAAAATAATTACCTCAAAGAAATAAATATCAATGAAAACTAAGTTTTTTTAGTGAATACGATTAAGTTACATGGATATTGATGTCTCTAAAATTAAATAGTTGGCTACACTATGTTGAGTTTCAGCATTAACCTATATATATGCCTCATTCAACTTAGCTGCCATGACTAAGAGATCATGTATGAGGAGTCATAGGTGGTATGTCACCATTGCCACATGTTGGTCCATGCTACTGCTATGTCCATGTATCTCTAGCAAAGAAGTCAATACCATAAGAAGAATTAGGCCCAGTGAGTGTTTTATTTATCCTAGACCTCGAATGAGATCGCCCCAAGGTGTATTGGAAAGTTGAGCTATGTCCCATTTTCAATATGATGTTTGAGTCCCAATACATCTAAACATTATATTTGAAAAAATAAATATGATCTCACAAAAACAACACGTCGGTGTAGTTGAATCATCTCATTTGCCAAAGAGCCTGCTAAAGGAATGTACACATTAATATTGCAGGTTAATTTATAAGTTAACATTAACTTTCATTTTTCAATTTATTTGTTAGAGCTGAACTGCTCTTCACTAGTCTAAATAAGTATGTAAATATATTAACCTTGAAGGTCAATTCTATAAGTTAACATTAACTTTCAATTTTCAATTTATTTGTGATAGCTGAACTGCTCTTGAGTCTTCACTAGTCTATTATCAATTAGTATGCAATTTTAATGCAACTGTTAATCTTGCAGGTCAATTCTACAAGTTAACATTCAGTTTTGTTAATTTTAGTAATTTTCCTTTTTCAATTATTTGTGACAGTTCTGCTCTTCACTACTCTATTATAAATAAGATTGGAAATCGTCATTTGTTAATAGAAAATACTCCATTCTACTCTGCTCTTTCAGTTTTGCAAATAACATTTGAACACCTATTTCCAAATATCTGTTCGCCCGCTTGAGCCTTGGGGTAAACTTCAGAAGGGGGAGAATTTGGATCTCCGATAGTTGCAAAATGGAAACAATCATTTCTGAAAGCGTAGCATTAAGAGAAGATAAGCATCGCTCGAGGAATCCAGTGAAAAAAATCTGTCATAAGTTATTTGAGCGGTCTTGTAAGAACTATGAGATGATCCCCAAAGCAAAGGTAAAATGAAATCTACTTATGCTCTTTCCCTTCTTTCCTTTCTGTATAACAAGTGATTTCTGTATAATAAGTAAAATTTATGGTATTTACAGGGGAAGGAGGAGGAGGAGTCGATTGCAGAGCGATGCAAGCGAAAGTTCATATTTTTTTGTGCTATAATACCAGAGGATTAATAATCCTCTTATTTCAATTTTGTTGCTGCTCAATATAAGTTTAAAAAAAAATTATATTTTGGATAAGAATGTTAAGGTGTGGAGTCTTTGCATTTTTCTATTTGTGTCTGTAATTAAAAAACAACATTATAGATTTTGTGTTTTCTAATAAAAATAATTTTCACAAAATAGGAAAACCTATTTCCACAATCATTTTAATTATTTATAATTTGTTATTAAATCATTTTTAATCAAATCTTCCAGCAAATCAAAATTTCAATGATGTGAAAAATCAAATCTTAACACAAATAAAATATTGACAGTGTAGAAATATCAAATTATAATTAATACAAGACCTATAATAGATAAATATTGGTTCTATTTAAAAGAGGGAATAATTTAGAAACCACTGTTGGTTAAGCACAGTTTTTCCTAACACCCTCCAACACCATACAGTTTTTTCTTAACACCCTCCAACTAAGGAGCCAAGTAAATAATCCTATAAAATAATTGGAATATAAACTTGTGTGAAGAACTTTAATTACAAATATGAATAATAATTTATAAATGTTGAGTATCAATATCATTGAATTTGGTTACTTTAGATATATGAAATCCACTATTAATCCTAACAATATGACATACAGTTAAAATTTACATTATAAAAAAATTAACAATTTGAAAAAGAATCACATAAACTGAAAACACATGAATGATATAAGCTGTAACTTAATCCAAAATTGATGGAAAAAAAATATTATTATTATTAAAAAACATGAAAACACATGAATGATATAAGCTGTAACTTAATCCAAAATTGATGGAAAAAAAATATTATTATTATTAAAAAACATAAACAAAACTTGTACCTTCCTTCATATATATGGAGGAGGCTTTATTCTGCATGGACTACACATACTGATTTCTATTTTTCACTTTATCTGTGGCTACTTAGGTTTTTTTTTTGTCTAGGGCAGCAATTAGGATCAAGAGAATAACCTCGACAATTGATACAATGTTTTAACAAGCCCACACCAGTTGAAATGCATTTCTGATCTTGAATATGACCTCTACAATTTCTGCAACTGTTTTCAAAAGTCTCCTGTTGGAAGTAAGCCACACCTGGACCGACGATGGGCTGGCCACAAGGGGCTAGTAGCTCAGTTGGTAGAGCACTCCAGTAGCAAATGGAAGGTCCTAGGTTCGAGTCCTAGCTTGTCCATATGAGCTGTAGCTCAACAATTCACAATTTGGATGGGTCTTTGATGACTGTCCTAAAGGCAGTTTGTTGTCCCACTGCTGTGAGTGCCAGAGATAGCGTCGGAGATGGTGCCGGAGTTGGATGGGTCTTTGATGACTGTCCTAAAGGCAGTTTGTTGTCCCACTGCTGTGAGTGCCAGAGATAGCGTCGGAGATGGTGCCGGAGTTAGTGACAGAGGAAACATTCTATTTCTTGCCATCTACACTGCTACAATTACTTTCTTACTGCCTCATTTATCAAATATTGTGCTAGACCATCTGTCCAATGCTCAATAGGTTATGTTCTATGCCTGGGGCATAATATAGATCCATGTTCTATGCCTGGGGCATAATATACATCCTGGATCTGCATTTTCTCACCTTGCTTGTTGAGGACTATGATGATGCCTATTCCTATGATAGGAACCTTTTCACTATTCCCCATCATGATCTCAGACTTGACATTTCTGTCAATGGAGGCAAACAGGTTTTTATTACCACTCACGTGGTTGCTACACCCGCTGTCCAAATACCAGACTTTAGGGCTGCTCTTCTCAGCAAGGTTGCACACAATAAACAACTTAGACTGATTTTCATTTTCAGCCTTGTACTCATTTGCTACATTAGCATTTTGGCCTCCATGATCACGTTGTTTCTTTCTACACTCACTAGCATAATGGCCAAACTTATGACAGTAATAACATTGAACATTACTTTTGTCATACCTTTGATTAGAATTGTTCTTCTTCTTCTTTTCTTGATAGCTTGGCTGTGAGGTGCTTGCCTCTTCTTAGCTGTTTGAAACTCCTCTTCCAGAGTTGCTTCTTCCTCTACCTCTTTGACCTCTACCTCTACAATTTCTTCCTCTTCCCTTACCTCTTGCATTGGTTTGAGCCTTGAAGGCTTGCTCAAGGGAAGGAGCAGATCTATTCAACCGCTGCTCATGGCTTTGTAGAGAGCCCATCAACTCATCCACTATCATCTTGGATAGATCCTTTGTCTCTTCAATGGTTATGACAATAGGGTCAAATCTAGAAGGTAGACTCCTTAGGATTTTTTCAACAATCCTTTGTTCATCCATAGTTTCTCCATTTATCCTTAGCTAATTTAGCATGGTAGAAACTCTAGTGTGAAAGTCTGAGATAGACTCATTCTCCTTCATCTGAAGGGTCTCAAAATCTCTTCTAAATAGCTGGAGCTTGACTGACCTCACTTTGTCAGTTCCCTTGTAGTTGTTTTGCAATATTTTCCATGCCTATTTTAAGTAGTTTGTTGCTGCAATGCGGGGGAAAATAGCCTCTGTCAAGGCTACCTCTATTAGACTGAGGGCTTTAGCATCTTTCATTCTTGTCTCCTTCAACTAGTTTCTTTGAGCATTCGATAGGGCTGCATAGGCTTCTGGGTCTGTGATGTCTATGAACCCATTGGTGACCAAATCCCATAGGTCATTAGCAACCAGAATAGTCTTCATCTTCTTAGCCCAAATGTCATAGTTCTACCCATCAAATGTAGGTGGTTGCTACCATCCTTTGCTGTCCCCACCTACCATGCTTCTCAAATCTGAGAAGGCTGATAATGCCTAGACAAACTAGGGCTTATATAAAACACCCACAAAAAACTAACTGCCCAGAAAAATAGGGTTCTGTTGCCAAATGTTGGCAGAGTATAACAAGGGAGGGGCAGAATGCTGTCCAGGAAATGTAGGGCTATAGCAATATTAAACAACATAAAACAAATACACAGAGGAGAGAGACAACAACCAAACGACAACAATATATTTTATATATATTTTCCTTCACTAAGAATACATTCAAAACTTCATACACTTTACAATGCAGAGTTGCTGCTCTATTTTCCTATTTTGCCCCAATCTCTGGAGTTGCACACTATTTGTCTAGAGCTACCTGTAGGAACTCTGTAGTTGTATGTGTCTCACTATTGCTGTTGCAACATTCCCTTCTATTTTCTGCTGATCACAATCTTTTTGGTGATGGGATTATACAGTCTATAGGCTTGTGATTCTTCACTATAACCTGTGAAGATACATTTTTCACCTCTATCATAAAATTTTTGCCTCTTCTCTTTAGGCATGAATGCATATGCCACACACCTAAAGATTCTCAGGTGTTCAACACTCCATTTGCTATTTGTCCACGCCTCTTGTGGAATCCTATCATGAACGGCCTTTATAGGACACTTGTTCAATAGGTAGACCGCTGCTACTACAGCTTCACCCCAATAATCATTTGACAGTCCCTTTGCCTTCAGTATGCTTGCTGCCATCTCTGTGATGGTTCTATTTTTCCTTTCAGCTACTCCATTTTGCTATGGAGTATACCTTGTTGTGAACTGTTTATGAATGCCTTCATACTTGCAGAAATTTAGAAATTGTTTGGAGATATACTCTATAGCAAAATGGAGTAGCTAAAAGGAAAAACAAAACCATCACAAAGATGGCAGCAAGCATGCTGAAGGCAAAGGGACTATCAAATGATTATTGGGGTGAAGCTATAGCAATAGTGGTCTACCTCTTGAACAGATGTCCTACAAAGGCCATTCGTGATAGGATTCCACAAGAGATGTGGACAAACAACAAATGGAGTGTTGAACACCTAAGAGTCTTCAGGTGTGTGGCATATGCATTCGTGCCTAAAGAGAAGAGGCAAAAATTTGATGATAGAGGTGAAAAATGTATCTTCACAGGTTATAGTGAAGAATCACAAGTCTATAGATTGTATAATCCCATCACCAAAAAGATTGTGATCAACAGAGAATAGAAGGGAATGTTACAGCAGCAACAGTGAGACACAGACAGCTACGGAGTTCCTACAGGTAGCTCCATACAAATAGTGTGCAGCTCTGAAAAGAGGACAGCTCCGGAGGTGTGTAGTCCTACAAAGAAGGCAGCTCTGGAGGTTCAGGTCTAGAAAGACAGTAGGAGAGCTCCAGAGGTTCAACTCTGGAATGTATGTGCAGCTTCGGAGATGCAGAAACAAAACTATGGAGAGCAGCAGCTTGGGGAGAAACTACCGTAGAGCATTGGAGAACAGTAGCTCCGAAGGTCATAACAGTTACAGCTTCAGAGGTAATTCAGACCCCACACTCGCATCATTGATGCCACAGAGGACAAAGAGTGTGAAGGACATTTATGACAGCATAAGGTATGCTGATGATGATGAGAATTTGGATTTTTCTTTATTTTCCTGTAGTGATCCAATCCACTTTGAAGAAGTAGTAAAAGAAGAGAAATGGTGTAAGGCCATGGATGAAGAATTAGATGCCATAGAGAGAAATGAGACATGGCACCTAACTGATTTACCCAAGGGTAAATGATGCAGAGGCATCCACACTATAACCTTAACATACAGCATGGATGTCTGCAGCCCATCATCATCATCATCATCATCATCATATTTGACTTAACACTGTCAGCATCATCATATTTACTGTGCCGACCGATATCCTCCTGATGACAAGCCCTCGCCCGTTCGCATGTCAACAGCATCACCTTATTCGATTATCGACAGCATCATCATGTTCGACCAGCGCGAACATCCTCCTGACGTCCATTGTTCACTTCAGCGACAACTTCCGTCTTCACTATCTTCAGCATCATGATATTCAACATCATGATAATCAACAGGATAAAGAACATCCGGTTCCCTCCATTTATCCTGATGATGATAAACCTTAACTCCTCGCATCGTTCCTTTGATGCTGACGTCACCCGATATCCTGATGACGATGACGTCACCTACAGCTTCTCAATATCCTGCTGCTCCGAAATATGCTGATGACGTATATCCTGATGATGATGACGTCATATCCTGCTGTTGGCCAAACTTAGCTTTTTCGGCCCGCGATCAACCTGATTTTCTTCCTTATGCCGATACGCTCCTCCTCGGCTCCTCCTGATGATGATCACCCCGACGCCCATTCACTTCATGCACTCAACCGCATCATGCCGATCTCCTCTTACTCGGATGATGATGCCCGAAGCGACTGCAGGATATACGCAGAAATATCCTGATGATGCCGTTTTGGCAAACTTCCAACCTTAGCGGATTTTCACTGTTCTGATCCGCCGAACCTCCTGGGATGACTCGATCCACTTCCAGGGTGATCTACCACACTTTATCAGCTCGACCTAGCACATGCCCATGCTAGGGTCTTCAACACCTTTCAACCGCGATCCTGCACACCTACATGCAAACAAACAAACTAACTCCTAACCTACTATACATAACCATTCCACCGATCAGACGAATCAACCGGTGGAATGGATCAGTGAATCCATGAAACCACCCAAACCAGCAAATGGATTACACAAAGGAGATCAAACAGAAGATGAAAACAGGATCTTTATTGATTTCAAAGATGCAATACAATATACTGTTTCTCACACAGCACACTCTAACTCCTCTGCTCAATGCAATACTATACTATCGATCGATGCTCTACAGTCAACTGATCCTCATGCTTAAATAGGTTTTCCTGCGAGTACTACTGACCCGACTCCAAGCGACTGGGAACTCTCCAGGCGGCTGGGAGGTCCAACCGAACATACATCATGACAACTGTCCTAACAAACTATCTAAAAATAGCAAAGCATGGTCAGCATGATCTTATCATGATCAGCATGACCTTATTACATGCATTTGGTCTTATCAGACCTTCTTGGAAACATAAACAAGACTCAAACTAACTAACTGCCTTATGAAGGCCAACTGTCAGGTAGGTGCTCCTGCACCATACTCCCCAACAGAAAAGAACTCATGTCCCATGAGTTTGGTATGTGGAAGTCCTCCACCTTTACACTTTGCCTTTGCAATATTCTGACCTGTTCCAGCTTTGTCCTCTGCTGGCTCTTGGCTGCTCCAAGACTTCTGTACTGTAACTTGCTTTCTGGCAAGTAAATCCTCATGCCTGTCAATGTAGGCCTTTCTCAGGTTGTCTTTGTGTTTGTTAGATTGTCTGACCAGAACCTCTGTCTGAACTGCCTCTTGAACTTCTGCAATGTTCAATCCTGTCTTTGTTTCAACCTGTATAGGACAAACAATAGTCCCAACTATGACAACATCCTTGTCATTCCTCTCAACTGGTTGCTATGTGCAAACCTGTTTCGGCACCTGCTGCTGACCTCTGTCAGTCACAACTAAAACTTTCGTCAACCTGTTGTCCTGAACAACTTCTTTTCCTGCAGTATCCTTATCTGCCTTTATGCCTGCTCCTATAGGCATCTGCACAAACTCCTTCTTTCCCATTAAAATGATTTTGGCTGCCCCCTGTGCTGCAGCATCTGCCTGCAATGGCATCAACTTCATAGTCTTCCCATCTTTCTTGATGGTATAGGTATTAGCATACCCATCATACAATACCCTTCTATCAAATTGCCATGGTCTACCCAACAGTAGGTGACAACATTCCATGGGCAAAATATCACACAAAATTCTATCCTGATATGCTCCAATCTGAAAATCCACATATGCCTGTTCAGAGACAAAAAGTGATTGACTATCACTCACCCAAGATGCCTTGTAAGGGTGTGGATGTGGAATCCTTTCTAAATTCAGTTTATCCACCATTTCCTGAGATACCATGTTGTCTGTTGAACCAGTATCAATGACAATCTTACATACTTTACCTTTGCTCTTGCAGATGGTCTTGAAAAGAGCTCTTCGTTGTGGGGATTCTTTGTCAGGTACCTTCATGGTAGTCACTGTTCTTCTCATCATCAGAGGCTCTCCACTCTCTGGGTATGCATAATTATTAGGCTCCTTATCCTTTTGATAAGTGTTTGAACTCTGCACACTTTTCTCTACTTTCTCTTCTTGTACAAGTTGTACTCTCTTGTCATTTGTTCTATCATTTCTGGATGATGAACCTTTGTTTTCTGGACATTTGAAAGATGGATGACCAAACTCACCACAGGTGTAACATTTTCCTGAAAATGTAGTAGAACCTCTACCACCTCCAAATCTGCCTCTATTACCTTTCCATCCACCTCTGAAATCAGACTGTCCCTGTCCTTTACCAGTGTCTTCTTGACCCTCACTTATTTGCTTTTGTGTAGGGGCTGATCCTCTTCCCCTCATATTGTTTCCTCTTCCTCTCATGGACTTATCATGTCCTCTATTCATCTTTTCGTCAATTCTGATTGCCATTTGATAACAATCCTCCACATTCTTAGGGTTAGCTAAAACTAACTCATCCTGTATGTTAAATCTCAAACCAGCCAAGTACCTAGCCACCTTTTCTACCTCATTCTCATGATGACCAGATCTCATACTCAATTTATAAAACTCCTCAGTATATGCCTTCACATCCCTTTCCTTCTGCTTTAAAAATTGCAGCTTCTTAAACATCTGGATTTCATAATCCCTTGGCAAGAATTTCCCTTTGATCCTTGCTACCATCTTATCCCATGAAGTAATCTTTGACTTCCCTTGTTTCCTTCTCTCAGATTGTACATAATCCCACCAAACCAAAGCATGACCTCCTAACTTGGTCTTTGCAATCTTTATCTTCTGATCCTCAGCAACATCTTCACATTCAAAGTGATTATCAAGTGCAGCAATCCAATCCAGCAACTCATCTTCATTCAAACTTCCATTATACTTAGAAACATCAACCTTTACCTTAGGTTTATCACTCTGCACTGCCTTTAACAGTTTTGCCAATCTCTAGTCTTCTGCATCCAGATCTTCAGCTACCTCTTCATACTCTTCAACAGTATCTTCATCTTCTTCAGACTCACTGTCTGCCACTTCCCTTTTTTTGTTCTTTTCCAGGGCTACAAGCCTGGCTTGAAGTGCTTCAGCAAGCTCCTTCATCTTCCTCATTTCTCTGGCATGTTTCTCCTTCATCTCCTGCAATTCCCTTGCAGTACCACTACCTTTCTGAGGCATTTTGTCAACCTATCAATCAACACACAACACACAATCAGCTCTACCTCTGCCCTTTCGGTGACAGAATCAACACACAATAGCCCAGACCTTTTGCTGAGCTCTGATACCACTATGATGCAGAGGCATCCACACTATAACCTTAACATACAGCATGGATGTCTGCAGCCCATCATCATCATCATCATCATCATATTTACTGTGCCGACCGATATCCTCCTGATGACAAGCCCTCGCCCGTTCGCATGTCAACATCATCACCTTATTCGATTATCGACAGCATCATCATGTTCGACCAACGCGAACATCCTCCTGACGTCCACTGTTCACTTCAGCGACAACTTCCGTCTTCACTATCTTCAGCATCATGATATTCAACATCATGATAATCAACAGGATAAAGAACATCCAGTTCCCTCCATTTATCCTGATGATGATAAACCTTAACTCCTCGCACCGTTCCTTTGATGCTGACGTCACTCGATATCCTGATGACGTATATCCTGATGACGATGACGTCACCTGCAGCTTCTCAATATCCTGCTGCTCTGAAATATGCTGATGACGTATATCCTGATGATGATGATGTCATATCCTGCTGTTGGCCAAACTTAGCTTTTTCGGCCCGCGATCAACCCGATCTTCTTCCTTATGCCGATACGCTCCTCCTCGGCTCCTCCTGATGATGATCACCCCGATGCCCATTCACTTCATGCACTCAACCGCATCATGCCGATCTCCTCTTACTCGGATGATGATGCCCGAAGCGACTGTAGGATATACGCAGAAATATCCTGATGATGCCGTTTTGGCAAACTTCCAACCTTAGCGGATTTTCACTGTTCTGATCCGCCGAACCTCCTGGGATGACTCGATCCACTTCCAGGGTGATCTACCACACTTTATCAGCTCGACCTAGCACATGCCCATGCTAGGGTCTTCAACACCTTTCAACCGCGATCCTGCACACCTGCATGCAAACAAACAAACTAACTCCTAACCTACTATACATAACCATTCCACCGATCAGACGAATCAACCGGTGGAATGGATCAGTGAATCCATGAAACCACCCAAACCAGCAAATGGATTACACAAAGGAGATCAAACAGAAGATGAAAACAGGATCTTTATTGATTTCAAAGATGCAATACAATATACTGTTTCTCACACAGCACACTCTAACTCCTCTACTCAATGCAATACTATACTATCGATCGATGCTCTACAGTCAACTGATCTTCATGCTTAAATAGGTTTTCCTGCGAGTACTACTGACCCGACTCCAAGCGGCTGGGAACTCTCCAGGTGATTGGGAGGTCCAACCGAACATACATCATGACAACTGTCCTAACAAACTATATAAACATAGCAAAGCATGGTCAGCATGATCTTATCATGATCAGCATGACCTTATTACATGCATTTGGTCTTATCAGACCTTCTTGGAAACATAAACAAGACTCAAACTAACTAACTGCCTTATGAAGGCCAGCTGTCAGGTAGGTGCTCCTGCACCAGTAAACAAGTGATTAGAGTTAAGTGGGTCTATAAGACCAAGTCTACTGCTGAAGGACAAATAGAAAGACATAAGGCAAGGCTAGTTGTCAAAGGGTACAAACAACAGCCTAGAAGAGATTATGATGAGACATATACACTAGTTGCAAGGCTGGAAACAGTTCATGCAATCATAGCAATAGCAACCCAACACAAGTGGAAGGTGTTTTAGATGGATGTAAAGTCAGCCTTCTTGAACGGAGTGCTGAAAGAGGAAGTGTATGTGGAGCAGCCACCTGGCTATGAAGTCTCAGGGCAAGAGGACAAGGTATGTAGGCTCCGGAAAGCCCTCTATGGGTTGAAACAAGCACCTAGGGCATGGTACAACAGAATTGACTTATATTTGTTAGCAATGGCTTTAGCAAAAGTAGCAGTGAGCCCACTCTTTACATCAAAGCAGCTGAAGGTAAAATTTTGATTGCTGTTTTGTATGTAGATGATCTAATTTTTACTGGCAATAGTAATCTTTTCATTGCTGATTTCAAAGAGGTAATGAAGAATGAGTTTGAGATGATAGACTTAGGTCTACTAAAGTTTTTTTTTGGCATTAAGGTCAAGCAAACTGAGCATGGCATGTTTATTTCACAAACTAACTATACCAAACAGATTGTGAAGAGATTTAAAATGGAGAGCAGTAAACCTGCCCCTACACCAATAGCTACAGGTCTAAAATTGAGTAAAGAGGACAGCAGCAAGGAAGTAAACCCAACCCTCTACAAGAGCATGGTTGGAAGCCTCACATAATTGACAGCTACTAGGCCTGATTTCTAGGTTCATGGAGAAGCCTAAGGACACACATTGGCAAGCAGGAAAGAGGATCCTGAGGTATGTGAATAGCACATTAGGTTATGGCATCTTGTATGATGTTTCTAATAAGTTTAAGCTGGCTGGTTTCACGGACAGTGATTGGGCAGGAAGTGTAGATGACTGGAAGAGCACATCCGGCTATGTATTTCACATGGGTTTCTGATATCATGGGCATCCAAGAAGTAGCCCATTGTCTCTCTCTCTATAGCAGAAGCTGAGTATATTGCAGCAAATGCAGCAGCATGTTAGGCTATTTGGTTGAGAAGGATCCTTGCAGACTTGAATGAGTAGCAAGAAGATGGTACAACCATTCATTGTGACAATGTTTCATCAATAGCCCTGACAAAGAATCCAGTTTTCCACAGATGAAGAAAGCACATTGAGATCCGTTATCACTTCATAAGGGAGTTGGTAGAACGAGGAGAGATTGAGTTGTAGTATTGCAGATCTGAGCAGCAGCTCGCTGATATTTTTACAAAGGCATTGCCAAAAGATTCCTTTGAACGCCTAAGAGATAGGCTTGGCATTGTTGAAATCTCTGGAGGTGTGCAGCCTCAGAAAGAGGACAACTCCGGAGGTTCAGATACGGAAAGACAGCAAGAGAGCTCTAGAGGTTCAACTCTGGAATGTATGTGCAGCTCCAGAGATACTCTGGAGATGCAGAAATAGAACTCTAGAGATGCAGCAAGTCAGCGCCAAAGATGCTCTGAAGGTGCTCCGAAGATGCAAAAAAAGAACTCTAGAGGAAGTCAGCTCCGGAGATGTAGACAGACTACTCCGGAGATGCAGAGAGTAGCTCCGGAGATGATGCAGAGTGGTATATACAGCTCTGGAGATCTTCTCTAGAAGGACAAGTGGATAAGTATAACTCCAGAGATCAGTTCCGGAAAGAAAATTGTTGAATGACATCTGACTTCAGATTAAGGGGAGTGTTAGAAGTTTTAATCTTCCGTCAGACCAATTAATGCTGACTGCCCCCACGTCAGAATTTGGAGATTTCCAAATCTCTTCCTCAGCACCGTTTGCACCTGCCTGCATTCATTCCGGTAGGTGGATTTGAATTTGAAGTTAGTTTGAGCGCCAGTTTTTCTGGCAAGGAAGGAAGAGACAAAAGAGAGGGAAAAGTTAGTTGACTAGAGAGGAATGAGAGAAGCCTACAGCAGCAGAAGAGGAGTGTGAAGAAGGAGAATGTTCTAGAAGAGAACAACATAGAATAGTAGAAGAAGAGTAGCAGAGAATAGAAGGGAATGTTGCAGCAGCAACAGTGAGACACAGACAATTATGGAGTTCCTACAGGAAGCTCAAGACAAATAGTGTGCAGCTCTAGAGATTGGGGCAGAATAGGAAAATAGAGCAACAACTCTGCATTGTAAAGTGTATGAAGTTTTGAATATATTCTTAGTGAAGGAAAATATATATAAAATATATTGATGTCGTTTGGTTGTTGTCTCTCTCCTCTGTGTATTTGTTTTATGTTGTTCAATATTGATGTAGCCCTGCATTTCCTGGACAGCATTCTGCCCCTCCCCTGTTATACTCTGCCAACATCTCCCACAAGAATTTTATGTCTAGCATAGACATGAACAATAAATATTGAACTAAGCGAGACAAGCACTGCTATGAGTTTGATAAGCATTGATTTCCCCATATTAATAAATGGAAAAATACCAATTAAGTTACCAAATAAGAAGATACAGGCCATACTTATACAAGAAAATATTTTGAATACTTCAAATTATAGTTAAACTTTCAGCGAGAGGCGTTCAAACTCATACAGTGTTTAAGATAGGCCCTACATGACGTTAGTGACATAGTGGTCTACAAGTGAATTAACTAGAATTTCGTTTATAAAAAAAAATCTCTTTGTAGAGAGGCCGATATCGAATCCATAGTTGTGTAAACTAAAACTGTTGAAAATGCAAAGGTTGCTTCATATATTTTTTTGTTAGGCACACTCTGGTAAGGTTGTGAGGTAATATTACATGACACAATCTAACGAAGAAACCATAAAACTGTAAAATGCATAAAACAGATGTAGAAGCCATTTTCTATATGACAATCAAATTTCAATATGACAATAAAATTCCAAATAATGAACATATCTTGCACCATTTCACCTTCAATTATATCCATTGTTACAAAAGGGATTATTGTAACTAAAGATGAGGAATAAAAAAATAGATGCATAATGATAAGAATTATCTTAAGAAATTCCTAGAAAATATGGTGTTTATAGCCTCATGCACTCAACATAGAATATTTGTACAATCATAGCAATGCAATCATTCATCACATATAGCATTTACCATGTCCAAAGAGTGACAATAGTGTGGGTGTATCATGCTACTTGTTTGAAAGGAATTGGGCTTGAACTTACATGTTCTGGTGTTATAGTCTATAAGGAGACAGTGATGTTTGCCAAAATTTTACCACATTTAGGGCCACTTACAAAGTCATCTAGTCTGTAGGATGACAGAAAGTTTAAAGCTAGTCACTAAATTCTAATTGTTATTATTAAGGTGTGAATGCTCTATCAAAGTCACCTAGCTTGTAGGATGACATAAAGTTTAAAGCTAGTCACTAAATTTCAATTGTTAGGGTGTGAATGCTCTATTTAATTGTTGGTTGTTGCAATGTAGCCTGCAATATGACTAAAAGTTTAAAGTTAATCACTAAATTCTAATTGTTAGGGTGTCAACAAAATTAGTTTAGATATGAATCACATTTGGCTTAGAAATAAATTGTGCTCTAAGATCTATCTCCATGCATTGCAACTACTCTCTTAGCCTTACAATTTCATGAAAGCATTGTTGCATGGAAAACATTGAACAATCAATTGATGTTGCAGTCTTGTGATCTTCTATTGAAAAATGGATCATTGAACATGTAACCTCAAAGTTACAAAATGGAGGTGACATTAGGCAATGAGAAGGGAATTTATCTATAGCATTGAGCCTTACTACATTGAATACTTGGGGCACAAGTTTTGCAAATAGTGTCAAGGCAAGCTATGGCCTCCTAAAAAGATTTATGGTTCTAATCAAGAGTGAAAAGATCATCCACAAAATGCCCATTGGAGGGGAGGAAAATTCCCTTTACCAACCCCTTTCTTGTTGGCCAAAAACTTGCCAATAGCTTCCACAACAAACACATATAGGTAGGCTGCAATCACATAGCCTTGTTAGATATGATTTGACAAGCCCCAAAAATCTTAAAGATTGCCATTAGTTGAAAGGCAAACAAAGGCATTGTAGGCAAGGATTTGAATGGCAGCTAAGAAGAAATCTATAAACATGAGCATTTAGCAATAGAAAAAATGAAAGGCAATTCAATGTAATCAAATGTTTTTTCAAAGCCCATCTTGTGAAAAAATATGTGTTGCTAGGAAGCCCTAGCCCATTCCATTACCTCCCAAACAATGATGATTTTAACCAAAATGTATCAACTCTTAATGAAACTTGTTTTCTCAAGACACAGTATAAAGCTAAAAGTGGTGGATGCACATTGCCAAAACCTTCGCCACATCTTGAAAGAATCATTAGGGAATGTAAATACTAGTGAAGTGGCACATAGTCTTGAAGAACTCATAGTTCCTCAAAAGGAAATCCATCCAAGTTAGGTACTTGTTGTTAGCCATCTGCATAAGCATATAATAAAGCCCATCCAAAGTGAATAATAGATAAATTTTCAATGGTCATCTTGGAAGGAACAATAACTAGGAATTATTACAAAGCTTAAGTTCACTAGAGGCTTTATCTCCAACTTTGAGCCGATAAAGGGAAGCTAAAGAATGATCACCTTTGACTTTATTACATTTAACAATCTTGAGTTTGTCCTTTAAATGGGAAACTATATTTTGAATTTATGTGTGGAACGAGTTGTTTTCCATCTAAGTGGAAACCCTCACAAACTCCTTGGTGACAACATTGTCAACACTCTTGTATATCCTTGTCACTTGTGTGCTAACTGCCACATAAAAATGGAAATGCAAGCAATCAGAACATTCCACCAATCAATCCAATTGGGAGCAACTGAAAGATGCGGCTTGAGGTTCCACACATGTGTTGAGATGGATAGCTCTTTTTTGAGAAATGATTACAATGTTTACAAAGAATTTTGTGCTCGACATTTTCAAAGGATTATCATCCCACACAAGCTAAAAGGTGATGGGGCTGTAGTTAGAAAGAAGGTGAAACACTTGTTGCTCAAAAATCATGACACGATCCAAGGTTTGATGACCCTATTCAAACCATCTCAGAGATGAAGCACATAAACCAAAAGTCTGACATGATGAAATGCTACCAATACTACGGTAAAAATAAAACAATAAAAATGTTGAGGTTTAACCTTTATTGGGTTTATGTGGTTAATGATTTTCAATAGTCAAGCTAAAAAGAGGAGACATTATCCTTGTGCCATAAAAGTAATATTTGTATTCATTTCCTTTAATTTTGAAAACGATTTGCTAGGGAAATTGGAGATGATACTTGTATTATTCAAAAACTACTTTACATGCATCATAGTTTTAGTGTGAATAATCATTCATGAAATTATGATGGTGTGCCAAAGAAAGAAGGTGTTCAACATTTCACAAACTTCCTTATTGAGGCATACAAACTAAATCACACCCTTGCTTGTCTCAAGCCCAAAATAGCATATCTCCTCTTCCCTTAATACACATATTTCTGTGTGTGCTAAGATGGTGAGTCTTTAGACACCTTGACTACAACCCCTGCCAAATCACTTCATTTGTATTATTAGAGAAATCCTTAACAGACATACACATAACTAGGGCAGAATCATCATTATAAAGAAATATATTAAATTGGGGCAGAGAATAATCATCCCATCATCATAAACAAACTAGATAAAAAAAATTAAAATACATGCACAACATGAGGAGTTGGGTCTACCCACTCTTTTTCTTCTTTGTGAACATGCCATCCATGTGTTTTCTCTTCAGCTTGATCACCACTTGTAGGCATTGATTTCTTATGACTATATCCATCATAAAAGTGAGGAGAATAATGAGAGTCTTATGAACCTGTACAACACTCCATTCAATCATTTCATAGTCACACACAACACATAATACACACACTCTTTCATGCATTGGAAATGGTAGCTACAAAAACCAACGGCCAACATTATTTGCTTACCTGGGCATTCTTGATGTACAGAGGCACCACTCTCTAGTGAAGGGCTCCTGTATATAGACCATTATGTCACTTTCCAAACTTGTGCTTGAAGCATTTGTTAGGGAGCCACACCTCCCATAGAAATGGCCGCATGCATCTCTACATTATGAGTGGGTTGCTCCTCCTTTCTCCTAGATTTCTTGTCTTTCAACCACCTTTCCACAATCTTTGCCTTCAATTGGCTTTGATAGACCTAAAAACTATGAAATGCCTATTTAGCAATTTACCCCATAGTAATCTAGCAACAAAATAAAAAATCTAAAACTACTCATAGAGCTTGCAAGAACGATGTGGACAACACTGTGAGATGACCCACATGTAAGGTGAAGCCATTATTGGTCTTGTTCTTCTCCATCAACAATGCATTGTGGTTTTGATTTTGCCTATTGTTGCTACTTTGCCAAGGTGTAAATCCAAATTCCACAACCTTTGCTAACAAGGTATGGACATCCATCAAAGTATAATGTAAGGGGGATTTTTAATCAAATGTTATAGGGGGAAATGCTCTGATAAAGATATATGAAAAAATGCCCTCCTATACTATAAGTAGATGCAAATCATATGTAATAGGCACTATAATGCATAACCTACCACCCAAACCCCTATTTGGCATGTTAGTGTTTTTATCCCTACTCAAAATCAACATCAGATCTGTGACGATAACAAATGCAATGTTCCAAATTATGTCAAGCACGACACTAGGATGAAAATAAGCTCAATTGCTCTACCTCTCGTCCAACTGATGGGTGGTTCCTTTGTTGCTCATCCTATGTAAAAATGTGAGCCACTCCTAAATGCTTTCCCTCTGAGGCAAGCTACTTCT